>JANAVB010017055.1:0-17510 GCA_029216955.1 Iris pallida
AATCTTCTTCAGCAAGACTCAGCCTTCGTCAAGTTGGCGTACCAAAAGAGTTTCTTGTCATTTAATGCGACTGACAAAGCAATCACTGTTAGAGATTTTGTGTCAGTCAAGGCACGTCGGATCAAGACAGCTGGCAGTCCTACCTCAATCGAGCGTGGATTATGTTCCTTCCTAAAGTCTGCGTGTATTGTGAGATCTTCATCTCAAGTTTGCGTGGATTCTGAAGTTTTCTTCCTCCAGTCTGCGTGGATTTTGAAGCTTTTTGCCTCGAGTCTGCGTGGATCCTGAAGCTTCCTGCCCCAAGTTTGCGTGGATTTTGAAGCTTTCTACTCCGAGTCTGCGTGGATTTCGTCTTCAACAAAGTCTGCGTGGATTTCATCAAATTGGAGTACGTGGCAGCCATGCCACTGATCTCTCGCCTGCGTGTCCTGTAACTTGCACACGACTCATGCATGATCGCCATATGTCCAACAGTTACAGGCCACGTCCAGTAACTTCTCACAACCTTGCGTATGTTAAATCTTGCGTGATTTTCAACTAAGCACAGGCTGTGAAGACAGTTATCTTTTCAGTTTTATTTTTGACTCTATAAATAGAGTTCTTTTTCTCATTCATGGTACAGATACATAGTTATCTACTGTCAAAATTTTGAGAGCTTTTCTTCTTCGCATAGTCAAGGGATAAAGTGATCGTCTTCTAGATCAGATTCCCACATTTGTAATTTTCCCAGATACACAATAAATAAAGAGAATTTATTTATGGAAAACAAATTGGCGACTCTGCTGGAGAAAACCATCTCCTCTTCTGAGATGGCAACAACTCAATGCGATACTTCGTCAATCGGCTCGACGAAGAAGGTGATGACGATCCAATTCGATCAACTCGCCTATGAAGAAATGCAGCGGGCTAAGAGTGGCAAGTCTACTTCAGCCTCCATCATCACTGCCAAGTCGAAGGGACACTCTGTCTATGTCCCTAAGAATCAGTTGGTAGTCAATGGTAAAGTCTCTGCCACAGTGTCTACTCCTAACACTGGCAAGAACTCTACTGCAAGTACGCACACTCTTGTGCGCTCGAAGATGACAGCATTCAAAAGTCATGCTGACAGCACTGGCTCCTTAACCAAGTCTGTTCCAGCGTGCAAATTCAACTCTAAAAGTCACGCTGACAGCACTGGCTCCTTAGCCAAATCTGTTCCAGCGTGTCTCTCTAAAACCAAAAATGCTGACAGTACTGGCTCCTTAGCCAAATCTGTTCCAGTGTGTATTTCCAAAATCAAAAGTTACGCTGTCAGTACTGGCTCCTTAGCCAAGTCTGTTCCAGCGTGCAAATTCAACTCTAAAAGTCACGCTGACAGCGCTGGTTCCTTAGCCAATAGTTCCAGTTTGTACTTCCAAAGTTAAAAGTCACGCTAACAGTACTGGTTCTTTAACCAAGTCTGTTTCAGCGTGTATTTTATCTAAGAAGAATAGCTCTTTAGCTATCTCTTCTTCTTTGCCAAGTTCTACTAGAACTGGGGGTGGTCTTCCACACAAAGTCCCTTCGAAAAGGAATAACTCTTTAGTTGTTCCTTCTGCTCCTGTAATTTTTACTTCAGGAACAGCTTTGACTGACAATTTTGTTAGTCAAAGAAAAAGGATGGTCTTTTGACTACTCTTCCTTCTGGACATTCTATGTCTCAAACCTTGAATGAGTCTAAGAAGAAACATTCTGTAATGTCTTCTTCTTTGACTTCTTCAAATTGGGCACAGAATTTGTCCATAAAAGAGGGTTTGTTACCAACTCCTAATCAAAGGGATGGTTCTATTTTTCCTTCTCTGCAAATATCCAGATCAATGGAAGGAAAACTCCAAGTTTCCAAAACTAATGTGTCACCTCCAATTGATCTAAGAACAAAACTTAGCACTTCTGGTGTTAAGAAACCACATCAGTTGGAAACAAGGATAAAAGATCCAGATGCAGAGTATGCTAGAAACTATGTGGCTTATATTAATCATTCTTTATATAATCAAGAGCCATCAAGAACCAAGAACAGAAATATACTCCTCAATCTTCACAAACAGATTTACGAGAATATCTTCAACAGAAGAGAAGGAGTAATTCTGTGTCAAAAGTTCATGCTGAGTGTGACTTCCAGCTAAGAGTCATAATTCAATGCAGATGTCAATCAATGGCTCATGACCATGTTGATCATGAATGTGACTTCCAGCCAAGAGTTACAATGCAATGCAGATGTCAAACTAAACGACAATCTGTCTTCAATCGGATTCAGTGTGAACCTATGCCTGATGAAGATGAGCCTTTGTTTGCTTCTGTCAACATGACCTCTCGGATGCTGGGGTAGAGCTGATAGTCCAGATGGAGTATATAGAAACACCAGAGCAAGATTCTTAGCTTTAGTCAAAGAAATTTGATCTCTGAAGATGATTCTGAATTTCTAGGAGAAATTTCCCACCTCTTTACTGGGGGTAGTTCTCCTTTAAATGATTTTGATGCACGAAGCAGTGATTCAGAGCATACAACATCCACTAATTCATCAATAATCCCTCATCCAGTCACTACATATATGGTGGATGGGAATACTAATTGAACAATGAACCTTCCTCTTCGGTGACTCCTCAGGACCAAAGAATTGCTTCTTTGGAACAGCAAATGAAGTCTATGGCTGATACTATGAAGTCGATGTATGAACTCATGACAGCTCAGTTGCAGAATCGACAGACTGTATCAGATGCCATACCAACTGACACTGATATAAGTCCAGTACAAGTTCCTCCAGCAGACAATCCAATACTCCTGGACCAGCTCAACCAAATCCTAGTCTCTCTGGAGCTGGGGGTAGTGCTTACAATGCTGTTCCTCCTCCTAACTATTCTCTACAAGTTACAACTCCACAATCTTCTAGTTGTTAATGAATAATTGAGGAATCTCAAAACTCAATTCGAGGCATTCAAACAGAATGGTTTACAAAGGTTAGGCATCAAACAACCTTATCCGATAGAATGGAAGCAAGTATCGTATCCTCCTAAATACAAGCCTCCTACTATCTCATTCTATGATGGAACCACTTCTCCAAGTCAGTTTATTAATCACTTTGAAGTGATGACTGACCAGTTGCAACCAAGCGACGCCCTCCTTACTCGGGTGTTTATTGGATGTCTCAAGGGAACTGCTTATGAATGGTATAAAAGTCTCCCAGATGGGTGCATTACCTCATTTGCCGGTTTCAAACAGATGTTTCTTGAACGGTTCTATGAAGGGCTCAATGACATGACTATGTCTGCTCTTATTAGAATCAAGCAGAAAAATAATGAAACTACAGAGGATTACATTGAACAGTTTCGAAGAGAAGCTCTGAAAATGCCTCTTGGAACTCCCGATGCTGTCACCATCGACACATGCAAATCAAACTTGTTGCCAATCATCAGCATGTGGACAGGATCCACCTAATTCTAAGACTGGCCTTATTTCATAATTAGTGCCAAGGCTGCAGAAATTAGTGCTGAAACCTTCAAAGGTTTAGGAGTGCAGATGACTCCCAAAGAAACAGGTCAAGGTACTAACAATAAAAATAATGCTCGCAAAGGAAAAGAAACTCTTGAAGTTAATCTTCAGAGCAAAGATGCATCAACTGTTCAAACTTCTCCTACCTTACAACTCAACAACCAAGAACACCTCGCCCCAAAGAAGAATACTCTTTCGATGATGACGATGTCCTTGGTATCTTTGAATGTCTGCTGAAAGGTAATAAAATACAATTACCTAAATTAAGAAACCTGATGAAGCTGGTAAGACAGATCATCCCAAATACTGCCCATATCACAGAATGTTGGGTCACACAATTCGTACATGTTATGTACTGAAAGAAAGATCCAAGAAATGATTAAATCTGGAGCTATCTCCTTACTCCAAAAGAGAAGACCGTCACCTCCAACGTCGTCTCTATGCAATTCGGAGATTTCCCCCTCAACTCCTTGAAAGTGGGATCGTTCCTATTCCCAAGGCAACTCTTGAGATAGTGAATATTCCTCCTCCACAATCTGAAGGATTAGTGCCAATCACTTTGGAAATTGGAGAAATTATGTGGATTCATCCTGATCTAGTGGCAGATTTTGAATCTCCTTTTCCTCAAAAGACTACTTCTCGAAAGTCCAAGAAGGTTGGAAAGATTAAGTCATGTCATATGACTTCTCTTGGATCTACCTCTGACACAGAGCCAAAAGAGAAGGAAGAAGCACTTGCTACTCGAACAGGGAAACCTTATCTAAAGGATTATTCCAAGAATCCTGAGGATACTCCTGATATCCTTCCAGCTGATAAAGATGCTCCTAATGTTCCTCCTGAAGAAGAATCATACTGCACCTGTTCCTTCAACTACACCAGTTGAACCTATTCCTCATAAATCCACAGTTCTGGAGAAAGGCAAACAACAGGCTCGGTTTGATAAACCAATCAAGAAGTCCCCTCCTCTTGGGCTTCAGAAGCCTTACAACTTCGACATTCTAGCTCAACTTGCTAATACTCCAGAATGTCCCTCTTTGAACTTCTACGTCTTCTAAAGAATCTCGGGAGACGTTAAGTGAAGCACTTCTTCAAGCAGACTCTTGTCTTGCACAATTGAAGAAGCCAGATGCAGAACCTGCCACTTGCTTACATTGTAACAGTGTATTGGAGATTATCCCAAATATCACCTTTACACAAGACGACATGCTATTGGAGGATAATCGACATGATCGGCCTCTCTACTACACTGGTTATATCGATACGATGAAGATAGATCGTATCCTCATTGACCCAGGGTCTGCTATAAGCATAATGCCAAAGAGTCTGTTGGATGAACTAAAAATCCCTCTTCACAAGCTCTCTAAGACGGTTACTACTATCTTGGGATTCAATCAAAGCCGAAGCGAGCCTTTGGAAAAGATTCATCTGAAGCTTCAGATAGGCGATTTCAGATCCAAAGTCACTTTCTATGTGATTGAGATCGTGGAATCCTATAATCTTCTTCTTGGGAGGCCCTTTCTTCATGAAAATAATGTGGTGCCTTCTACTCTTCATCAGTGTTTTAAGTACATTGATAGCAATGGAAGAGTACAAAAAGAAGTTGCTGATATAAATCCCTTCCATGGGGTTGAAGCTTATTTCAATGATTCCCGAATGTACAAAGAAGAGTATACAAGGGTCATAGCTATGAGAAAGAGGATTCACAAAGTGAGACTTTAATAATCCCTGTTAAAGGTCGAGCTACTCAGCAACAATCTCCCAAACCCTCTGGAGAAGGTTCTTTCATCATTCCAGTGAGTGGACGGATCTCTCCGTTGCCTCATTCGTCTGCTCAAGATACAATGATCATTCCTGTTAGTGGGCGTACTACAGTTCCTGTATCTTCACAGGATACTCTGCTAATTCCAGTTGGAGGGCGGACTATTCTTCCATCTCAGACTTCAAGGGAGCTCACCTCTTCTGAGCCATTTGTTATCGATCTTAATCGAAACAAAGCTTTTTCTCATTCTTCTTCTTCCCCTTAGTCATTGACTTGGCTAAAATCTCTAAGGCTCAGCCTTCTCCCAATGTAAATATTGCTGCTTTTATATTTAATGAAAAGTCTCCATCTTTGCAGTACGCTGATGTGTGTAATTATGTTCATAGTTATTTACATTTGTTAGATGACTTGAGCACAATAACCATAGGAGTTGTACAGACTGTTCATACAGATGTATCTCTAGAACCTATACAATCTTCATACTTTCTAGTTCCCAGCAGAAAGCCAGGAGACATTCCAATATTCTTCTACAAAGGGCCCCAAAGTCCTTCTGATTTAGAAGATGATGACAAAAACGATGATACTGGAAGATTACAACTACGTCGCTATAGTCAGCAATCTAAAGACATCATCAAAAATATGGACTATGACTTCAGAACTGGCCTCAATAGTGAAAAAGGAAGAAAAATGCTGTTCGTATTCCTCCTCTGAAATATGGAAGGACGAAATGCGGATTAGGCTATATTGCTCCTACTCCTTTCATCATTATTATCCATGAAGATCCTGAATCTGACGAAGATAAGAGATCTGATTCTTCTAGTACCACTTCTTGGAATTCTGATACGAGTATCGGTAATTTCTACTGCAACATTCTGTCTTCCAACATGGTTTCCATTGACCGTTCTGAAGAAAGTGATGAAGACGAAGAAGAGTTTGAAATCTCACCTGAATCAGAACAATGGGCCCAAAGATTAGATAATCAATGGGAGTTCCGTTTCGAGCAAAAGAACCTCCGACTGAAGATAAACTTGTTCAAATAGATGTTGGTGAAGAGGGATCCCCCAAACCAATATTCATCAGTGAAAGTCTTTCAGAAACTGATAAGCAAGACATGATCAAACTCATTCGTGATTACATCGATGTCTTCGCTTGGAGTTATGAAGATATGCCAGGGCTTGATCCACAAATTGCAACTCACAAGCTCAATATCTTGCCGAATGCTAAACCGGTCAAACAACAACAACGACGATTTCGTCCAAACATTATGGATGCAATTGAAGCTGAAGTTAATAAACTCATGGCCTCCGGGTTTATTAGAGAGGAACAACATCCCGATTGGGTGGCTAACATAGTTCCTGTCCTTAAAAAGACTGACAAGATCAGAGTATGCATAGACTTCCGCGATCTCAATGCGGCATGCCCTAAGGACGAATTCCTTCTACCAATCACTGATGTCATGATCGATAATACCTGTGGATTTGAACGGATGTCATTCATGGACGGGTATTCTGGATACAATCAGATTAAAATGTTTCCAGACGACGAGAAGCACACTTCTTTCAGAACGCCGATTGGTACATATTGTTATACAGTTATGCCATTCGGTCTCAAGAATGCAGGAGCAACTTATCAACGAGCTATGAGCACTATATTCCGTGAACATCTGCAAAAAACAGTCGAATGCTACGTTGATGATATTGCAGTCAAAAGTCGACAAAAGGAGGATCATATCCAAGATTTGAAGACTATTTTTGATCTAATGCGTAAGCATCAATTAAAGATGAACCCTACTAAGTCCTTCTTAGACGTCTCTAGTGGTAAATTTCTTGGCTTCGTCATTACCTCTAAAGGTATACACGTGGATCCCGAGAAGATCAAAGCCATCCAAGAGATGCATCCTCCACGCACCTTAAAAGAGCTACGAGGATTTCAAGGAAGGATCGCTTATATCAGGAGATTCATCTCTAATTTGTCAGGACGCTGCAGACCATTCAACAAACTTATGAAGAAAGGTGTCTCTTTGTCTGGAATGATGAATATCAGAAAGCATTCGATGATATAAAATAATATCTGATGAGCCCTCCAGTATTGGTACCTCCCGTTTCAGGAATTCCATTTCTCCTATATACTCGAGCAATGAGTCATTCATTGGGTGCATTACTTGCTCAAAAGAATCAAAATGGCCATGAACAAGCCATCTACTATCTCAGTCGTACTATGACCGGAGCTGAACCTCGATATTCATCGGTCGAAAAAGAATGTCTAGCCTTGATGTTCGCTGTTCAGAAGACACGACATTATATCATTGGCCAGACTATTCATGTCATCTCCAGGATCAATCCTATACGGATCATGATGAAGAAATCCAGTATTTTAAATTCTCGATTAGCTAACTGGGGAATCCTACTAGCACAGTATGACATGCATTATATTCCTCAGAAATCAGTCAAAGGACAAGCTTTAGCTGATTTTCTGGCTGCTCATTCAATTCCAGAAAATTCAAAACTCTATGACCAAATTCCAGATGAGGTCTTAGATTCAAACCAAATTGCTGAAGAAGATCCTACTTGTCGTCTATTCTTTGATGGAGCTTCAAGGATAGGTCCTAATGGTGATATTGTCGCTGGAGTTGGAATTGTTCTTGTATCAACAGAAGGTCTTGCTATCCAAAGAGCTTATTCTCTCGATCAGCCATGTTCAAACAATATAGCTGAGTACAATGCATTACTTATTGGTCTTCAACTCGCTAAGCATCTGAATATTCAACATTTGGAGGCGTACGGAGACTCTAAACTTATTGTCAATCAGATAAGGGGGACTTATGAAGTTCGCCATCAAGATCTGATTCCTTATCATAGATCAGCTATATCTATGGCTTCTTCGTTTGAAGAATTCTTTATTGAACATGTTAGGCGAGCATGTAACACGAAAGCTGATGCTCTAGCTAATCTTGCGGCGGTGTTAGCTATTCCGATTAGACGGCAACAAATGATTATTGTTCGCAATCGAGAATTATTTCATCTGGAAAATAACCTAACTCTAGGGCTTCCAATTGACATTGAATAATCAACATCTCATGACGTCAACACAACAAGAGGATTTGGATTTAGTCGTAAATCTTTGTCATCTTCATCTGATTCCAGCATGGAATTTATCTTCAGTAACTCGGCCGAGAATCAAAATATGGATAAAGATTGGAGACTTCCTTTCTTAGATTTCGTATTGTATGATATTCTTCCGGATGATCCGAGTGAGGCAGCATCTATCAGACGACGATCACTCAGATTCTATTACAATCATACAACAAAAACCTTATATCGTCGAGCTTATGATGGTTTACTTCTTCGATGTGTTGCCGGTGACGAGGCTCAACAAATTATTCGCAAACACATGATGGAATTTGTGGAGCACATCAGCCTGGACCAAAACTTCAAGACCGTATTCGACGTATGGGTTATTATTGGCCCACTATGGTATCATACGCCATCGAATATGCAAAGAAGTGTAAAACTTGTCAAATCTATGCAGATTTTATTCATCAACCCTCGGAGTTTCTACATCCAACGGCAAGTGTCATGGCCTTTCGAAGCTTGGGGCATGGACATTATCGGCCCGATCAATCCGCCATCATCCAAGGGTCATCGGTTTATTCTTGCAATAACCGATTACTTCTCCAAATGGGCCGAAGCCATTCCTTTATCTGAAGTTAAGACGTCCAACGTCATCAGCTTTATTAAGCATCATGTTATCTACAGATTTGGTGTTCCTCGACGCATTATTCATGATAACGGACCACAGTTCGTCAGTCAGAAGTTTATTCGATTCTGTGATGATCACCGGATCAATAATATGGCTTCTACTGCGTATAATCCAGCAGCTAACGGATTAGCAGAAGCTTTCAACAAAACTATCATCAAACTCCTAAAGAAGTTTGTCTCTACTAATAAACATAATTGGAGTGAGAAGCTCGGTGAATGTTTGTGGGCTTATCGCACTACAGTTCGTAATGCTACTAAATGTACACCCTTTTCTCTGGTGTATGGTTGTGAAGCTGTTTTTCCATTAGAGATTCAAATTCCTTCTTTGAGGATAGCAATCGCTAATGAACTCACTGCCGAAAATAATGATCGTCTTCGACTTCAGGAATTAGAAGCTCTGGATGAAAAGCGATTATCTGCTCAACAGAATATTGAATTCTATCAAGCTAGAATCTCAAGAGCTTTTAATAAGAAAGTCAGAGTTCGATCGTATCAGAAAGGAGAACTTGTTCTAACAGTCAGATGTCCTATGATTATGACTCATATGAGCAAAGGCAAATTTAACGCAAAATGGGAAGGACCCTATATTGTGAGCAGAGTTTTCTCAAATGGAGCTGTAGGTCCTAAAAAATCAAGTTGCATCAATCAACAAAGTCAAAAATTCAAGATATTCATCATTTTGATGAGTTGCGCAGACAACAGTTTACGCAGACATCACTTTGCGCAGGCTGGTTTGCGCATGTTCCCAACTGCGCAGGCTGACGTGGCAGAAGTCATCATTGACTGAATCAAATCAGATCTTCCTGACAGCTGACAACACGAATAACGAGGAGGCTATTCGTTTTTGACGCCGCACAGTGCTCGAGGGCGGCTGACAGGTGGCAGCGCAATCCGTGTTTGTGCAAACCACTCATGCGCAATCCGTGTTTGCGCAAACCATTTCTGCGCAGTTCATTTTGCATATTCTACCAATATAACTTACCAATTACGTGGCATTCATGCCATCAATTGCTCATTACGTGGCAACTGTCTATGCACGATCATGCGCATTTTAATCAAATGATGCCATGTGTCCCAGATAGTTGGCCCACGATCCAATAACTGCTTGCGCAATCCAGTGCTGCGCAAACCAGTTGCTGCGCAAATCAGCTTGCGCAGTCCAAAATAACTGAAAGTTAGTTATTTTCAGAACTCTATAAATAGAGTTTCAAGTCTTCATTTCAAGGAGATCAAGATCAGAGATCAGAAATCAGAGAGTTCAGGAGTTCTTGCCAAAGTGCTGCTGCATTCTTCCGAGACTTTTGTCTTCAACTTCAGAGGCTTTTGCCTTCAGTTTCCAGAGTTGTTTTCAACTTCAAAGGCTTCGTCTTCACAATTCACATCGTCTAAGGGATAAAGCAATCGTCATCAAGATTGGATTCCTATAGTTGTAATTTTCCCAGAATTCTTGTAATCTTTATTACAGTTTGTATCAATAAAGTTTTATACTTTTGTTTTTGCAAACAAAATGGCGACTCTGCTGGGGACAACTTTTTCCTCCGACGAGGAAGTAGCAACTCAATGTGACGTAGCGTCTATCGGGAAGACGCAGAAGACGCTGGTTGTTAAGGTCAACCAGACAGCCTACGAGGCGATGCTCAACTCCAAAACCACTCCCCGTACTGTAACCACTTCTGCTAAGAGCAAAGTGCGCTCAGTTTGGGTCTCCAAGTCTGCACAATCTGGCAGTTTTGCCACCAAGGATGCTGTACCAATTGCTGCACAATCTGCTAGTCAGACTGCTGCACAAACTGCTGTGCCAACTGTTGCACAGTCTGTCTCAGCAACTGATGCACAATCTGTTACAGTCAAGGCTGTGCAATCTGTTACAACTGTTGTACAGGCTACTTCATATGCTGCCTTGTCGAAACAGAAGACTCCTATGACTCTGGCACAATTGGCAGTGGCTTTTCCTGCGCAAAATAGCACTCTTGTAACTAAGGTGCATCCCAAGCACTCTAAGACAAGAACTCCTGATGCACTTCCTACCAAAGCTTCTAATGCACAAATGACTAGTGCACCTTCCACCCATGCGCAAACCAAGTCTGCGCAATCCAAGAAAAACAGCCTTTTGGATAAATTTCCTTCTTCTCACAATAAAAGAAGAGATTCTACTCCTCTTCCCAAACACCCTATTGCCCCTGCGCAATCCACTGAGGGTAGTCCTTTGACTATTCCTCCTTCTCTTCAAAGCAAAGGAAAAGGTCCATTGGTCTTTTCTCAAACTTCCTCGTCTCATGACTTGGAAGATAACAGAGGGAAACGCTCTTTAGCTAACCCTTCATCTCAAAACAAAGGAAAAGGCCCTTTAGTCTTTTCTCAGTCTTCTTCAGTCTTTACTGAAGAAGATCCATCTCAATGTGTCTCGGCTCCAATCAATTCAAGAACTCTGGCAAACAAGGATTCTTCTTTCCTTTATAACAAGAGTACTTGTACTAATCAAAGAGGTATTCTGCCTACTCCGATAGCAGAATTCCAGGACCTCCCGACTCTCCAAATTTGTCGTTCCAGACAGGGAAAACTGTTAGTATCTCAAACAGAAACTCCTGGGGGTGAATTTGCTGACCTCAGAACTTATCTTAATCGACCCACTTCGGTAAAACGCAAACAGCCAATGCCGAAGGTTAAACATCATCAGAAACAAATCTCCAAAGTCAGAAATCTCGACACTTATGCCAATGAAGTGAGTACTTCCCTGTATACTCAAGGGACTAAACATTTGAAGAATCGGAATCATGTTCCAAATGTTATCAAAGAACAGATCCCTCGGAACTTTCTTCATCCTGTTGTAGATCATCGAGAACATCTAAGACAAAAACAGGATAATGTCTCAATATCTCCATCTCAACCATCTGATCATCACTGTAATCATAAAGTCATCATCCAATGCTGTTGTCAAACGACAAAACGATCTGTCTTCGATCTTTTAACTTTTGCTAAATCTGAACCTATGTCAGAAGAAGACGAAGTTTTGTATGCTTCTGTTAACATGACTTTTCGAGACACTGGGGGTAAAAGATGCTCTAAGCATGGTAGACTCCGTAAGCCAAGCCAACGGTATTTGGAATTACTTCAAGAATCTTCTGAAGGAGTATTTCAACATACCCGTTCCCGAAGCCGAGATACAATCGGTCAAAGAAATCTTCCTCAAAATCCTTCAAGTCATCTCCCTGTTTCCCAGTCAGGAGATGATTCGTTTTCTGATTATGATGCATATAGTGAAAGTTCTGAACAAACAGTATCTTCCACCGTGCCAAGAGAAGTGACGGCTTATGTTGTCACCAATGATCCAGATGCTTCAACCTCCACAAATCAGGAACAACGAATTGCTGCACTTGAAGATAAATTAAAAACTATGGCTGAGATGGTTGCTAGTATGCATTCCATCATTGTAGCACAGCATGTTACACCACCAACTACACCTATTACTAGTCCAGAGATCATAGCGTCTTTAATACCTGCCAATACTGGGCTGGGGGTAGTGCCTCCTCAAATACCTCCTGTACAAGTGCAAGTACAAACTACGCCTAGTCATTCAGGAGCTGGGGGTAGTGCTTACAACGCTGTTCCTCCTCCTACCACTATAACTCAACCTGCTCCTTCTTCATCAGAAGACGCCAATGAAGCTGTCAAACTCTTACGAACCCAATTTGAAGCATTTAAAGAGAAAGACAATCTACAAAGGTTGGGGATTAAACAACCCTATCCGGTTGAATGGAAGGACATCCTGTTTCCCCCCAAAGTATAAAATCCCTACAATTTCTCTGTTCGATGGCAGTACTTCCCCGAGTCAATTCATCAATCATTTTGAGGTAATGACTGTTCAACTTCAGCCAAATGACGCTCTTCTTACCAGAGTGTTCGTCGGTTGTTTAGCCGGCGTAGCATACGACTGGTACAGAAGTTTGCCCAATGGTTGCATCACATCCTTTTCAGGTCTTAAACAAATCTTTCTGGAACGGTTCTATGAAGGATTTAATGATATGACTATGTCAGCTCTCAACAAAATCAAACAAAAATATAATGAAACTGCTGAGAGCTTTATTGAACGGTTCTGCCGTGAAGCTTTGAAAATGCCTCCAGGGACTCCAGCTGCTGTCACTATTGATACTTGTAAGGCAAATCTTTTGCCTATTATCAGTATGTGGACGGGATTAACCCAATTCCAAGATTGGCCCTCATTCATCGTCAACGCCAAAGCTGCTGAAGTAAGTGCCGACAAGTTCAAACAATTGGGGGTACAAATGTCTAACCCTGATCGCGATGAGCATCAGAATTCAGGTGGTGGCAATCGTCAGAACAATCGCAAAGCGAAAGAGACTTTAAACATTAACTTGAACAAAAATAAAGAATCTTTGGCTGTCAATGTAGCCCCACCTACATCTACTCCTACTCCTTCTGCACCTCCACCGAGGGAACCTCGTCCAAAGGTGGAATATTCCTTTGACGAAAATGACACTGCAAGTATCTTTGAGTGTTTACTCAAAAGCAATAAAATTCAACTCCCTGATCCAAAGAAACCTGATGAAGTCAATAAAACTGATCATCCCAAGTATTGTGTCTATCACCGATTCATTGGACATCTTACTCGAGCATGCTATGTGCTCAAAGGTAAGATTCAAGAGCTTGTCAATGCAGGTGTAGTCACTTTGCAACAAGATGAGAAGACTATTACGACAAATATGGTTTCAGTCCAATTTGGAGATTTTCCTCCGCAGATAATACAGCATGGTGTCATTCCGATTCCTAAAGCAACCCTTGAGATTGAGAATCTCCCGCTTCCATCTAATGAAGGTCTTATTCCCTTGTCTCTTGACAATGGTGAAATTATGTGGATCCATCCTGATCTTGCTCCAGAATTTGAGATATCTTCCAAGAAGAAAACTCGTTCTAAAGGCAAAACCAAAATCTGCAACATGGTATCTTTTGATCCCATTGTTGACGAAGAGATTCTATTAGGCACCAGATCAGGAAAAGCTTATTTGAAAGATCATTCTGAAGGTCAAAAGGATCCTGCTTCTTCTTCTGAACCTACTCCGGCACAACCCACATCTGCTGAAGAGGTCCCTTCTACATTTTCACCAGTTGTAGTATCAATTCCTCCTAAGCCAACAACGGCTGACAAAGACAAGCAACAAGTTCGATTTGACAAACCTCTAAAGAAGTCATCTCCTACTGGGCTTGAGAAGCCTTACAACTTTGATATATTGGCTCAATTAGCCAATACACCAGCCAGGCTGTCAATCTTTGAACTCTTGCGTCTTTCCAAAGTGACACGAGAAACTCTAAGTGAAGCTCTGATGCAGGCTGAAACTTGCTTAACTCTTCTCAAGAAGCCAGAATCAGAATCAGTCTCTTGTCATCACAGTCATAGTGTCTTGGAACTGATCCCAAATATTACCTTCACTCAGGATGATATGCTAATGGAAGATAATAGACATGATCGTCCTCTTTATTATACAGGATATGTAGATTCAATGAAGGTTGATCGTATCCTGATAGATCCAGGGTCTGCACTTAGTATTATGCCAAAGACAATGCTAGATGCATTGAAGATACCAGTGCATAGTCTTTCAACCACGATCACTACTATTCTGGGATTTAATCAAGGAAAGAGTGAACCTTTGGGCAAGATCCGTCTAAAACTCCAAATAGGCAATCTTCGCACAAAGGTGACCTTTTATATCATTGACAATCATGGTTGTTCTTATAATGCTCTCCTGGGAAGGCCATTCCTCCATGAACACAATGTCGTTCCATCAACTCTTCATCAATGCTTTAAATACGTTGATGACAAAGGACAAGTTCATAAGGAAGTTGCGGACCTTTATCCTTTCAAGGGTGTTGAAGCTTATTGCAACGATGCTCGTATGTACAAGGATGAATTCATGAAGGTAGTATTGGCTATGGATACTGAAGAAGATCAAAAAGCAATACCTCAAGACACTCTTATCATACCTGTTAAGGGGCGAGTTTCTCATCTTCAATCTTCCAAGCCACTGGTTATTCACTTACCAGTTCCAAAGAAATCAGTTGATGTTGATGAAAATCAAAGGGAGCTCACCTCTTCTGAGCCACTTGTTATCGACTTACATCGTAACAAAGACAAAAAGCAGCTTATTCCTTCTGAGCCACTTGTTGTTGATCTAAATTGCAACAAGGAAAAAAGGGAGCTCACCTCTTCTGAGCCACTTGTTATCGACCTCCGTCGTAACAAACCTCCTCCACGTTCTTCTTCTCCCCCTCTTGTAATCAATTTGACCAAATCTACCAAGGTTAAAGGTCCTGTTGTAAATACTGATGTACAAATCAATGAAAAAGCACCTACTTTCCAGTATTTTGATGTTATTTATTATACTAAAAGTTATTTGGATATATTAGATAGCTTTCAATCAATTACACTGGGAGTCGTACAATCTCTTCAGACAGAAGTCTCGCTTGAAGATCCAGATGATTCTTACCGTATTCATTCTTCTTTAAAGAAAGGTGAAAGTTTAGCATTTTTATATAAAAGACCAGAAACAAAGATTAACTATACGGATGATAGCAAAGTTAACGATACGGGACATCTCCAGTTCCATCATTATAGTCAACAATCAAAAGATATCCTCCGAAAGATGGGTTACGACTTCAAGAGCGGCCTTAACTATGGTAAAGGTAGACGAACTCCCATTCGTACAACAGTTCCAAACGGAAAATCACAAATGTATTATGACAGGACCAAGAAAGGTCTCGGATATACTTCTCCTCCACTGTTATCCCCAGCAGCTTCTGAGTCAGATAGTGAAGAACGTTCTAACTCTTCTGATTCCAGATCATGGGATTCTGATACCAGCATCGGTGAAGTCCATCGTATAATTGTATCTTCTAACATGGTCTCTGTTGAACTACCAGAAGGCTGTGATGAAGATGTTGAAGAAAGTCCGAAAACAGATCCTTGGGCTCAACATATGGATAACCAATGGGTACTTCGATTTGAACAACGTGAACCTCCTACTGAAGATCAACTACTTCAAATTGATGTAGGAGAAAGAGATTCACCTCGGCCAATTTTTATTAGCAAAAATCTTCCAGAAGCAGACAAACAAGAGTTGATTCTTCTTATTAAAGAATACATCGACGTCTTTGCCTGGAGTTATGAAGACATGCCAGGTTTAGATCCTAAGATTGCTACTCACAAACTGAACATTCTTCCTAATGCTAAACCAGTCAAACAGCAACAAAGGCGATTTAAGCCTGAAATGATGGACGCAATTGATGATGAAGTCAAGAAGCTCATCGCTTGTGGCTTTATTCGAGAAGAGCAGCATCCTGATTGGGTAGCCAATGTCGTCCCAATTCTGAAGAAAACTGGAAAAGTTCGAGTCTGCATCGACTTCCGAGATCTCAATGAAGCATGTCCAAAAGATGAATTTCCTCTTCCTATCACAGACATCATGATTGACAATACTTGTGGGTTCGAAAGAATATCTTTTATGGATGGATTTTCCAGGTATAATCAGATCAAAATGCATCCTGAAGATGAAAAGCATACATCTTTCCGCACTCCTCGAGGAGTTTATTGTTATACAGTGATGCCATTTGGTCTCAAGAATGCGGGTGCAACTTACCAACGGGCTATGAGTACCATTTTCAGAGAACATCTTCGTAAAACAGTCGAATGTTACGTGGACGATATTGCTGTTAAAAGTCGTCTAAAAGAAGATCACATCCAAGATTTGAGAACAATATTTAATCTCATGCGTCAACATCAGCTCAAGATGAATCCCACCAAGTCATTTTTGGGTGTCTCTAGTGGCAAATTTCTCGGCTTCGTCATTACCTCTAAGGGTATACACGTGGATCCCGAGAAGATCAAAGCCATCCAAGAGATGCGTCCTCCACGCAACCTAAAAGAGCTACGAAGATTCCAAGGCCGACTTGCGTACATCAGGCGATTCATTTCGAACTTGTCTGGACGCTGCAGACCATTCACTCAACTAATGAAGAAGGGTGTATCTTTTGTTTGGACTGAAGAATGTCAACGAGCATTCGACGATATCAAACAATATCTTATGAACCCACCAGTTTTGGTGCCACCTATCTCTGGCATTCCATTCTTGATGTATGTCCGTGCTATGGACCATTCATTGGGTGCCTTACTTGCCCAAAAGAACAAAGAAGGCCATGAACAAGCTATCTACTATCTTAGCCGAACTATGATTGGTGCTGAACACCGTTATAGTCCTGTCGAGAAAGAATGCTTGGCTCTCATGTTTGCTGTGCAAAAGACGAGGCATATATCATTGGTCAAACTATTCATGTTATATCTCGAGTTAACCCTCTTCGGGTACTCATGAAGAAACCAAGTACACTTAATTCTCGGTTGGCTACATGGGCAATCCTGCTAGCTCAATATGACATGGTGTATGTTCCACAAAAGTCTGTCAAAGGTCAAGCGCTGGCGGACT
>JANAVB010017056.1:0-38025 GCA_029216955.1 Iris pallida
AAATGCCAAAGCCTTTACAAGTAAGCACTAAAAGCAAAATAAACAAGACAAAATAAAAGGGCGGTCTCTCCTGGCAAAAATCAGGAGGACAACATATCCCAGAACGTTTGGTGGCTATGGTTGCACAAACGTGCGATCTTGAGGCTCTGGTGGATGGCTTCGTGAGTTAGCTGCTTGACAGTGAATTATCGTCCTTCGTATCAGCTTTGTTACGGTTTTTTCATAAGACCCACGTGTGGCGGCTGCAACGATCTGGTGGCAATGAGACGCATTGGCCCAGGATGCCAGAAGATCGTTGAAGCTCCCAACAACCGTGGCCAAGCTGCAGCGGTGGGAGATGGCCGACCAGACGGTCGTTGTCTAGTCACCGTGTCGGAGGATGTGGTCTATAGTTTTCGATTGTTTTTCTGTGCAGCAATGACACGCAGACGCTAAATTGAAACCAATAGTGGTGAGTATGTCATCAGTGGGAAGTTTTTTGCGGACAGCTCGCCATACTAGGAACAACCATTTCTTTGGTATATAGTGGTGCCAGAAAGGTCCCGAAATAGGTACGGGAAGTCCAGCACCGCGAACGGCCCTTCTGGCCGAGGTCACAGTGAAGACGCCGTTGGCGGTCTCCGACAATGAGAGTGCGTCGTCTGTCGTGCCAATCTTCAATCTAGATTTTCAGAGCACGGAAGCGGCATGATCTTCCATCCAATGTCGGACTCTGGGCCAATTCCAGTTACCTGCAGGGTTCCACATATCTCTGATTTATCTGATTGCTGGGACGGCGGGGGTGCGAGGGATAAGATCGGCACCCAACTACCGTTCAGGAATAGCTGAGAGTCCTCGGCGCCCAGCTGTAGGCGAATCTTAGGTTCCGTGATTGTGCGGCCATGTAGGATGCGGCGCCAAGCAGAAGAAGATCTATTGTTGCTGATAGCAGTCGCCGGGTGGATGTGTTTAAAATATCTGGCCTTCATGAAGCATTCCCAGAGGGAGCGACTCACACGAATCTTTCACCACAGTTTTATGGAGAAGTCATCCACAATATGGTACAGTCGGCTGAATCCCAGCCCCCCTCATCAGTGGGCTTGGCCATAGAACTCCAGCTGGCCCAATGGTGTTTGTCTTTGGTGAAGAGGTTCTCGATGAGGGTGAGAACCTTCTTCGGGGGGAGGGAGCATGCCACGAGAGTGTAAATTGGGATGGAGGAGAGCACGTGATTAATCAAAACTATTTTGCCGCCAGGGGATAAGGTTGCGTTGTGCCAATCTTCAAGTTTTTTCCTGATTTTTCCAATAAGACCTTCAAAGATGCCCGCACTCGAATTTCTGTAGACCAACGGGCATCCAAGATAAGAGAAAGGAGGATATGCGACAGAGAATGAGGTTATGTTGGTGAGGGTAGCAGTGTGCTCCCTGTCGGCTTTGTGGTGGACGTAAATGGTGAGGGTAGCAGCGAGCATATCTTTGAAGCACACTGTTCATGACTTCCACAAATCCGACATCGTCGGAGGAGAATATAAGGATATTGTCGGCGTAAGCCAGGTGAGTAACGATCGGGCAACCGCTCGCGGAAGAAAAATGTTTGAAGTTAGGGGTCCTCGATAGCTTGTTTAGGTTTCTACTCAGGGCTTCTGCTACGATGATGAAGATGGTAGACGAAAGCTGGTCCCCCTGTCTAACGCCCCTGCTGGATGTGAAGAAACCGTCCGCTTGCCCGTTGATCACCATAGAGAACCATGAGTTGTTGATCAATCTCCAGACCACATTGATCCAAGGTTCCGAGAATCCGAAAGCTCTGAAAATTCAGATCATGAACTGCTAATATAGCGTGTCGTAAGCCTTCTCCATGTCCAGTTTGATAGCGATGTTCCCTCCCCTGGCTGGAAGTTTCATGCAAGTAATCATTTCCTGCGCCAGCATAATGTTGTCTTAGATGTTTCTGTCCCGGATAAAGCCGTTTTGTTCCTCGAATATGATTTTGGGAAGGATGTCGGTCATGCGCGTGGTGATGATCTTCGAAATGATTTTGTTGGTAAATGTGCATAAGCTGATGGGCCTGTAGTCCCAGAAGGTTTCCAGATTTTCCTGCTTGGGGATAAGGATCAGTTTAGCACAAGAAATAGATCTGGGGTACCTGGCTCCCTGGAAGAAGGCGATCGCCGCTTCATGGATGTCAGTTTTGATGATGTCCCAACACGTGCAAAAGAAAATGTCGTTAAATTCGTCCAGACCAGGGGCGTTGTGAGCATCAATCGCCCAAACAGCCTCCTTCACTTCCTGCTCCGAGGGGAGGTGCTCTAATCGAGAGTTGTCTGTGTCACTGATGAGGAGGAGGATCTCAGAGAGGAAGTCAGCATCCCTGGTGACAGCTTCTTTGGCAAACAATTACGAGTAGAAGGTGGCTGCGGCTTGTTGGATGCCCTGCTGATCTTTTAGAATGGTTCCAGAGTCGTCGGCGAACTGATGGATGTTAAGCTTCTGTCTGCGGCCCTTGACGCATGCGTGGAAGTAGCTTGTGCTTTTGTCCCCCTCGCTGTCCCATTTGAGTCTGGCTTTCTGCTTCCAGAATTCTATTTCAGCTTTCAGTCGAAATTTGAGTATGGCTTTGGAAAGGTTCAGGGCCGTTCTAGTCGCCCATGAATTATCGGTCACAAAAAGGGCTTCGGCACGGGTGACATAGTCTTCGGCCGAGCGGACAGCTTGGAAGATATCGTCGAAAGCTTGCTTGCTCCAGGTTGTGAGGGCTTTTCTTGTAGCTTTGAGTTTGTTTGCCACTCGAATGAGGGGGTCGAGTGAGTCAGTTCTGGACCAAGCGTCTTTGACGATCCTCATGAATTGGGGGTGGTAGCACCAAAACTCCAGAAAGCTGTAGCTTTTCTTGATCTGGTTAAAGTTCTGGTTGATGTCTATGAGAAGAGGAGCGTGGTCAGACTCTATGGCGTTGAGGTGGGCGAAGTTGGATGTGATGTCCATATCTTTCCATTGAGTGTTGATGAGGACTCTGTCTAGACGAGAGTATTGCCTGCGGGTGCCTTCCTGCATGTTACACCAGTGAACGTGCGGCCGGTGAACTGAAGGGGAGTTAGATAAGCGTTGAAGATGAAGTTGTTGAAGTCTTGCATAGCCTCCGGGGAGGGGGAGGCCTCCCTCCCATTTTCTCCTCGCTACAGGTGACAGCGTTGAAGTCTCCAACACAAAGCCAGGGGGGATGGGAGGTGTTGTCAAAAGTATCTAGTAGGTCTACCCAGAGCTGTTTGCGTTTGCTGATGTCGTAACTGCCATTTACAACGGAGAGCAGGGCACGGTTCGGGAGGGTGGGGTGCTCCACCCAGTAAGAGAGAGCTTGCGTAGTATCGACCATGGTGCTGATAGTCACGACAGAGGAGTAAAGGAGCCAAATATCAAGTCTGCCGGCAATAACGGAGTGGAAACCCAGCTGCATCTGGATTGATTTGAGTCTGTTAGGAGGGATTTCGGGTTCTAATATGATAAGGATGTCGATTTTGTGGATTCTCTTGAGACTAGATAGTCACCTCAAGGTGGGTTTGTTTTCTATGCCTCTAACGTTCCAGGATAGGATGCTAGGCATTAGTTTTGTTGGGTTGTTGGTGTTTTGAGAGTTTCGCGACCGACTGGGTTGTCATTGCCGTGGACTCTGTGGCTCCTTTAGCTTTCAATCTGTTGTTCGTTGATATCAAGTCTGCAGTTTGGTTCTGGTGTGAGGCCGAAGGGTTGTCACGCTCCAGAACCAGAATACCGGAGAGCGGGGGAGTGACTCAGCCAGCTACGTATTACGGGTAGATGAATGCCGTATAATACGATCAATGTTGTTTAAAAGACGAGGGAGTGCATACTACATGAAAGTCTCCCTAGGATTACTCAACAACTATTGTCTCAATCATTCAAACAAGAAGCAATAATAGAGAACATGTAAGATAAAGCAGTAAGGTGTCCCAAACACTTAGTCAAAATATTCTTGAGATCTAGCTGTACAAAACATAGCCAGATGATATAGCAAGGTATACACAACCGTTATCAGCTGCAGTCTGACTTAGTTACATTTATGTAAAAGTAAGTACAAGATAATTCGACTAACATGTCGGTGCCAAGTGGCAAAATGTAAAGTAAGTAGCAAAACGAGCAGGGAAGTAAAGAACTCACTCGTGTCCTCCTGCGATCATCCCTCTAGTATTGACCATCTTGGAGGCAGATGTAAGCTGAGTCCTCGGTAACTGGCTCTAAATCTGGCCATGCAAAACCAGAGAGGTTAGACCTCTAATAGCAAGTACCACAAGGAAGCACGATATGAAAACTAAAACCAGTGATAAGTGTTAAAAAAATAATAATAAGTCTCCGCTTGCTACTGGGATTCACACAACATCACGACACTTCAAACCAACTTCCCAACCAAACAAGGACAGAAGTTGACCCGTCATGTCCTGACATTCTGATCATCTCAGTAGCTAACAGAGTAGGTACAATATGCAAACAAATCAATTTAACGATAATACAACTACTAAGGCTTGCTAACTGTGAGTTCCAAGTTATCCTGGAAATATGCAATAAGGATTCCTCGGTTCTTACTATGTACAAGCAAGGCTAGTCTACCCAATAATCAATTGCGCCAATCATGAATTAGACGAGTCCCAGCGGGACGTCCGTTATCAGTATACAGTAAATAAATATAAGTAGATACCGCTCCCTGCCCGTGTGGCAGATTTGCAGTATCTGTGGGAACCAGCCGGTATGTTGGGGCACTAATTGTCCCAAGGATGGCTGCCATGTAAGAACTTGGAAATCCATTCTCTCCATGCAATCATTATTTTATTTAACTTAGTAGGCCTTATGTTAATTGAAATCCTATGCCGTGGATCATGGTCATTCAGAATGAGTACTTTCGTACAAAGTACGATATGCACAACTCTACAACGATGCCCGTGCGGTTAGGTTGTAAGTCTTACATAGCGTAATGCAACAATCAAACCTAGCCACGGAATAATCATGCCTTGACTGTAAAGTACACATGCCGCTTTTGTAGAAAATCAGTTGAAGCCTGCACGTGTCCATATGCCAATGTTCGGGATCGGCTAGTCGATTTCAATGGTTCATAGTTAATATGAACATGTCTCATTCAGTTTCAGTAAGACGACTAGCCAGTCTCTTTAGTTCCAACTAGGTATGCATGATCAATCATTTAGTCAAAGTAACAATCAATGTCAATTCGTGCCAAGGCATGAAAGTCACACTAGTATTTAGTATGGTCGAGTCTATAACTCTCAGGGTTAAATTCCAGTCATACTGGGTATCCATAAACCAATCGGGACACAGGGCACATTCCACACCACAATCGTGAGGGAAGTTTACGCATGAAGGAATAAAGCTTACGCGTAAAGGAGCACACTCAATAAAGGAATAAAGTGGCGCGTAAAAACTCGTCTTACGCCAAGCCAGAGGAGTACGCGTACAAACAACGTTACGCGTAAGAACACGTACGCGTAAAGAGTCAAGGTTTACGCATGAATCTTATGTGCGTAAAATATGTACGCGTAAAGGATTAAAGTTTACGCATGAATGAGTATGCGTAAAGAGTAGCATTACGCATGAATCTTGTATAATGTTACGCGTAAATCAATACGCGTAAAGGAAATACGCCAAGCCAGAATAGTAGACTTACGTAATCCAGATTCACGCTGACACGATTGAACGTGGGCGTAGAGCTTGATATTACGCGGGCATGTAAAAACGTGGACGTAAAGTTTAATGCCTACGTGAGCATATATAACGTGAGCGTAAAACTCCTCCCGAACTCCAAATTCCATGGAACCTTCATTCCAAGCCAAAAATGGGATTTTCATGGGTCAAAATGGCGTATAACATAATCTCAACAATCTGGAACGAACAAAACTTGGAAATAAGGAAGTTTGATAGATCAAAACCAATGAAATTCGAAAAAAATAATAATTTCTAGATCTACTAAAAATGAGACTTCAAAATGTAAAATGCCAAGTTCTAAGCTATCTTAGGATCACGAGAGGAAGATAAATGAACCATAAAAATGGGTTCTCTTGTGGAAGCAAGATGTACTTGCCTATGGGTTTGGGTAGGTGGAGAGAGTTATGAGGAAGAAGAAGAGTAAATGAGAAGGAGAAGTAATAAAGAGAGAGGAAGGGTTGGGGCTTTAGATGAAGATGTGGTAGGTGGGGAGTTAGGTTCGATTCATGATGAACCATCAAAATTTGGAAACAAGCCGAACCCAAGAGCAAGACTAAAGTAGAAAATAAAATACAAAAAAATAATTAGCGAAAAATAAAAAGGAATTAAATACAGAACAAATTTATGATAAATATTAAATAAATGTATTCAAGCAGTACACATATTAAAATACGCATTCTGGGAACGGGGAGTGACAGGGGTCGTCTTCTATGCTTTCGAGTTCTATTTCTTTGCCTGGGCTGGGGGGTGTACCGAAGTGGGAGGTCTGATCGAAGGCTCCCGTGTCGATGGCTTGCTGACAGCTGGTGACTTGCTCAGCACCGATGATGGCGAGGTCTTCCGCAAGGATGGCCTAGTTGGCGATGACTGATGGGTTGCTTGTGCTAGCAGTGAGATTGTTGTGCTCTACGGTCTATTTGATCTTTTGTAAGTTGTTGGCAGGGGTAGTGAATTATTTTTCGGTGGTCTGGTTAGCGATGTCTGAGTTGAGGAGCGGCATTTCCGACCAGTACTGGCAGTACATGTGTGATCTATTTCGGTGTGGGTATTTTCTTCCGACGCCAGGACGTTGAACCTGTTTGTGGGTGTTGACTGTGGGGCTCTTAGGGGAGGTGGGAGTGCTTCCCTGCTGGGTGGTTTTGTTTGGTGGCTGAGCCGGCTGCGGGCTCGCTTTGAATCTGATGTGCGAGTTCAGGGGAGGTAGGAGGGTAGGGCTCTACTTCTGTCCCTTCCGAGGCTTGCGGACCCTCGGCTCCACTTTCTGTTTCAATTATGGGTTAGCTCTGTAACAGTGCTTGGTGAGATGCCCCCTCTTATTACAGTAATTACAATATATGATGTTGTTGTCATATACAATACGTTGCGAGTGAGTCTTGTTGCCTAGCTCGATGTTGATGAATTTTGGGAGTTCTTTGGAGATGTGTAATTCCAGGCAAACTTTGGCATAGTTAGCTCTAGTAAGGTTCCTTGTTTCCTCCGCCATGGCGACGAAAGTGCCGAAGGAGTTGACAATTCTTTTCAGAGCAGCTGGGATGAAGCAGATCAGGGGTGGGTTGGGGAGAGTGACCCAGGCAGCCACAATAGGGTAATCCTCTTTGGGGTTGTGATCCTGAGACCAGCGAACGACAGTCATGGCCTTTGAGTCAATTTTGTTAGGTCCCCGAGTCTGAACAATCTTTTGGTCAGTCTCCAAGGAAAAGTATAGGAGGATGCTTTTTGGGTCGAGAGGAGCTACTCCGTAATCCGACGTTAGGCTCTATTTGGCTATATCCTCCTGAACTCGGGCAAGCTTGGGGTATCCCGAGGGGAATCTTAACACGAATGTGGACGCGAACCCTCGTAGAGCGAGTCCAGGTACACAGGGGAGAACGGGATCATTAAAAACTGCCCATCTAAGGGAGGAGTGTAGGCGATCTTAGGGAGAGGGATGTCTGGGAGGATGGGTTTGAGCTGGATAGTCCGATCCGGACGAACAATGTCTGCGAAGGACACCAAGGTACCGGGGAGCGACGGAGATTCTCCTCGTGATCCGGGAGCCCGGGTGTCGGTAGGAAGGTGCTGCTGCCCAGGGCAAGGCCAGCAAGGGGGGGCAGCAAAAGGGGACAAGAGGAGGGTAGGTGCATAGAAAGGGGGAGGGGGAGGATATGTGGCGCATGGGAGCCACCCGCAGGAGCCTGGCTATGTGCAGCCAGGATGGGGGGCGCATATGGCGCACAAGCAGGAGGGGGAGGGGGAGGAAGGCGCATGGGAGGACACACCGCTAGGGGCGCAGAAGGGGGCAAGGTGCACAAAGGAAGCCAGGTGCATGGGAAGCGCCAAGGGGGTGCCATATGCGTACAGAAGCTAGGCACATCTGTGGTGCCAAGGGGGGCGTCTATGCACACAGGGGAGCACCTCGGGAGGGGTCCCGAGGGGGCACACGCCCAGGTATAACGCATGAAAGCATCTGCGCCCGAAGAGAGGAGGGGAGGGCAGAGCGGAAAAATTGAACATTCGAATTTAAACTGTAGGAAAGGGGGGAAATCGAAGGAAGAAGCGGGAGCGGCGGTTGGGGGATGAGCGAGCGGATGATGGGCGGTGGGCGACGGCGAAAGAAGAGTAGAGGCGGAGGGAGGAGGAGGGGGGTGGTGGAGGGGTGGTGGATGGGAGGAGGCGAGCGCGGCCATGACAAGGGGGCCGCAACGGCCGCGACGGCTGGGGGGCCAACTCCCATGAGCCAGAGTTGGTCGAGAGACCAGGGAGCAGCACCGGCCACCGCCCGACGGGGGTGGCAGAGCCATACGGAGAAGAGGGGAGGAGAAAGTGGGGAGGGGGCCGACGGCGGGATGGCGGAGCAGACGGAGGAGGGGGAGGAGGAGAGGGAGGAGCGAACACCGGGGCAGACACTGGAAGGAGCCCAGCTAGAGGCGACCGGCGTTCCCCCGCGGGGAACCACAGAGGAAACCCGAGGAAGAAGGAAGGGGAAGGTGGGGCACCATGATATATATATATATATATATATATATATATATATATATATATATATATATATATATATATATATATATATATATATATAACAAATGTAATATTTGTTTTGTCTTATACTACTTCCAAATTTAGTTTACAAACTCAAAGTATAATTATTATAATATTTTCTAGCTAATTTTTAAAATATAGTTTTGACCGAAATTTTAGTTTGACAAAAGTAGATTTTATCTCCAATACTAATATTTTTGACTGATAAAAACATAATTGTTAAATATTATAGATATTTTCTAAGTAGCTGTAAATGTTTACTATGCAATTCCTTATAATATCAAATTCTTCTAGATTAGATTCTTGATCGTGACTAATCAAACTGTTTTCTATTTTCTTTATGAATTCGAAATCGACCGTGGCTGCTTAGACTATTCTGAACGTTGTCAGATCATCGTACCACCATCAGGCAAGATACCTTACTATTACTGTTTATTTACTTTAACTCACCATATTGTACGCATTTATTTATTATTTAGTTTCTTCAATATAAAAATTGTTCTTTCAAATCATATTTAGATGCAAATTACTGTTTAGTCATATTTTTTGTTATTTTATTTAGTTATACGCACATTGACCTAGAGTTAAGAGACTGTTCTTTGTTTGTGTTGCATTCATCGGCCTTGACACCTGTGTGCCACGAAGTTGCGAGTAGCATATAGATTCTGACTTGTGTACCGATCGCGCATCGGTGCGTACAGGCCTTACGATAGGTTATAATTGTTAATAGATTTGCATGTTAGAAAGACTTGGCGGTTATTATGGATAAAAATGTGTTGTGGTGACGAAGCATGTTTGTGTATTGTGGAGACGATGCATGTCTAGTATCATGGTGGAAGAAGACAACTATTAGGTGTAGGGGATATTATTTACTTTTACACACTTTTATGCACCTGTCGGCCGATAGTGACTCGGATGAGCGCTACTTACTATTATCATTTACTTATTTTGTTTGTTCGAAGAACCTCCACATGGAAAGTTGTCTTCAAAAGTGCTTGTATCACATAGGATGGTTAGGTGACCTTTATCCGTTTTTGTATATGTACTTTTCTGTATAGTTTATGTACTTATGCCTGATCATGGCATGGAAAAGTGTTTTATCACAGAATAGTGTGCCACATCTTGTCCTTTTCGGTTGCAGGGGTGGTTCACTGGATCGATGACAGAATATTGAACCGTGTTGTGATTCGGATAATTATTGAGCCGTTTGTATTCAGTTATATGGCATATTTTTCTGTATCTTGTTACGTCCCTCTAAGGACCTGAAGATCTCTTCAGGTATAGACGATCGATAGTAACCCAAGGAGTACGGATTTCAAACTAGACTCTCATTTCTCTTCCTTTACGGACTATGTGACTTTCTCATAGATGGACATATTTTATTGTTATTCTTTATTTCATGTATTCTGATCTATCCTTTAGATTCGCTTGGTAGTGGATTTGTCTCCACCCAACAACTTGTCCATTGACTTTTGATTTAATGATGTATTTATTCTTTTATTTTATGTGGACGAGATTTAGTGATCCATAACTATCTATATACTACATATACAACTTACGTATATTTATTATATTGCTGGCATACACGTTATCTAGTCCTACATATTTTAGGACTAGAGTGTAGATTTTTTAGCGTGCAATAACAAATCTTTTGCCTCTACCAATGGCTTTAGCGTACACTCTCCAATTACAACTTGAAATGTTACATTTATATACAATCCCACTTGCATTGTTTCTAGTAGTCGAGCAAGAAAAATTATGTTCAATTATTACTAATAAAGCTTCTAAATTTAGAACGATTCTCAAATTCTTTTTTTGATGAATAATTTAGCAGTATTAAATATTTACACAAAGTGTCTTGGTCAACCTAATTCTGATAATCGAAAAAATCTAGCTTAATACCAACAAGCCAAATTATAAAAAAATTAACTATACACAAAAGACTGGACAATGTGTCATCATGCTGATCATCAAATTATTTTTTTCTTGATTATTCTTCAATGTAATTTTGCACTTTATTGAGTCTAGGACATGTTGTACATCGAGTCCACTGGAAATCCAAACTCTACTCGATCCATGAACAATCCACTCAAAATAGCCTGAAGCCCGAATCAAAGAAAGTCCAACCCACATCCACCAAAGAAATTCCAAAATAAACCAAAAATCCATACATATTCTGGCAACCGAACTCGAACCTAGCTCTGGTCGAACTCGAACAGAACTCGGTCTTGACAATCCTGGAAAATCTAGATAGCTATGCAATACATGATATTATGGTTCCCAACGTTCGAAAAAAATTCAAATATACACCTGAATTTTGGCAGAACATTGTCCACAAAAAGCCTATAAATATATATGGATTTCCACGTTGTCGTTCACCAATGTTCACTCATCTCTTCTCATCTTTCATATTCTATAAAGTGATCTCTGACCTTTCGCCTTCTCATCTCCAAAATCAACTCCCTTAGCCTTCTAGTTCCAGGTGCGATCTTGGTTAGAAGTCTGAAAAGAGTTATAAAAGCTTGGTCTATAAAAGCTTCTCTTCTGTTCTGAAGTCGACGAGCTCTTCGAATAAAAGCTCGTAATTGTGAAGTCATTATGCCTTAGAATAAAAGCAAAAGGTGTAATGAGCTGGAAGCGCTTTGAATTCAAATCTTGCGTTTCACTATTGTGACTATAGTAGATTCATCCAAGCAAGAGTTCTCGGGCCTCGACTAGTCCGCTTAGAGGAAACCAGGATAAAATTTTGGTGTTTACGTTTACTCTCTAAACTATGCTGCTTTTAAATTTTGTCTTATACACACAATATTAGTCTGTTGGTTGCACTCTACCTTCACTTAGAATAATTTTTACTAGATAGATATTTTTGCTGCACTCTATTCACCGCCTCTAGAGTTGCCTAACGGTCCTATAATTGGTATCAGAGCACGATCTCTTATTACTAGGATTAACATCCGTAGAGATTATGGCAACCATTGAATCTATCCACACCAAGTTTGGTGAAGGCCAGCTATCAAATAATCAACCTTTATTTGACAGCTCTGACTATACTTTCTGGAAAGCTTATATGAACATCTATTTAAAATCTATTAGTTTTGATCTATGGTTAAATGTTACTAATGGCTTTGAAAAGATCAACAAAGCAGATAAGGACTACTCTGAAGAAGAAAAGAGAGTAGCAATCAATGATACAAAGGCGATGTACATCCTCTACAGTGCCCTAAGCAAAATTGAGTTCAGACGTATCTCTAAATGCAGCACAACATACAAGATATAGAAAAAACTGAAGGCAATGTTTGAGGTACCTGAAGAAGAATATCATACAAATGTGCATCACTACTCAACTAAACCAGAAGGAAGCCAAATAGAAGATACAAACATTTTGTACAAAAGCAATAACGAAGAACCTCAACATGCTACAGAACTATGTTTAATGGTAAGCGAGGTACGTAACGATGCATCAACTGATGAATACTCTTATGATGAATTATCCAATGCTTTCTATGAGTTATTAAATGATCATAAGACGATTCTAATTAAATATAAGCAAGCCATGAAGGATATTTTATCATATAAGCTTGAGATAAAAAAGCTTACCAGTCTGCTAAATAATGCACCAAATACTTCTCATGTTTCTGCTGAACTATCCATACTTAAGTTTAGACCGCATGAAGCACTTGAATGTTCCAAGAAAAGCATTCAAGAAAATGCTACACTTAAGAGGAACTGAAATCAGAAAGCAAGAAGCATTTGATTGCATTATATAAAATTAATGCACTCACTGTTAAATAGAATGATCTGATTGCAAACTATAAAAAGTTAGAGACTAGATTGGAAAATTAGGCAATACAACCTGTGACTCAGTCTAGCACTAAACACGTAACTAATCACAAAGTCACACGCAATAGATCACGTGTAAAGAAAACTAGCAAACCCAATCATACTTTTATCTATACACAAACACGGAAGAAAGATCCTATTCTACATCACATCCACACACCTGTTGCAGATTGAGGCAATCATATTCCATGCCATTACTACAATCTGAAAGGTCACATGTCATATATGTGTAATGCTAAAAAATCAGTAAATAGAAATATCTTTGTATGGGTTCCTAAAGCTAATAATTGTGGATCCAAACACTGGATGCCAAGGATATTTCTAACCATATAGGTGGAATGCTATGCCGAAAAAACGACGTAACCTTAAAGGAACCGTTGGTGATTAAAAAGTCTATAATGGTTATCACTTGAGCAATTGCACCAACGTACTTGTGGTCATTATAACCATTATGGTAATATGCTAAACCAATCATTCTAAATTGTTTACTCATATGAAAAGCATGTTACAACATCTGTGAAATTCCATATGTTACACTTCCTTATGATGTTTCAATTTATATAGATCAAATTACTCGTGCTCTTAACCTATGAGAATTTTTGATTAATTAACCTTGATGTATTATGATAAGCTTTGATACTCTTGCTTTCTAAATCCAGGGAATTTTATAATGCACGTCTTGATTGAATCCTTGGTTACTAAAAAAGAGATTTATTTTTGGTTATAAGGTCCTTCTGTCACAAAGGCATAAATAGCCTAAGCGACACGGTGTCAAGTGCCTTCGGACTACCGCTAGCTGGGAACCAGCCCCTACAGCTAACCCAAAATAAAATCAATGCTTTATAAACCAAATGATTTATTAGACCAACCGTAAAAGTTATTCCTGTATATCTATTGATACCTAAGCTTATGATATATGTAAAATGATTTTGACTATCTGTCACACGATTCTTTTTGACTGTACATGATTTTGGACTATTTGATTGAATATTATGACTTTTGCGATTTGGAATTTAATGTGTACGTAATATTCTATTAAGATATAAATATAATAAATCTTTCTTGATCATGAATTATTTATGAGCTTTTATTATTTTCTTTATTGCAAGTTACTGACTGCCTATAGCAGTAGTTCTTTGCGAGAAAATTTTATTTCTCTCACAAAGCATTTCTTCTCTTTAAACCTACAGTTATCAGATTGATACCGTGTTAAGGCTCAAAAGGAAAGAAAGGAACTCAATTAAGGAGAACCAAAAATTCTATTTTTAATGGATTATAATCTTACGCTTATGAGCAATGATTTTGGAATTTAAATTTTGAATATGTTTGATACATTTCTTAAAGACGGCCTTTTTAAATTTTGTTTTCAAATGTTTTTAAAGTCTGTCTGTTACTTGAAAGTATTTTTTAATTCTTCATTTTCATAAAATTATGTCCATTATTTGATCCATTAATAGCCTTTATTTTTATAGTTTTAAAAATGTTCAGAAATGCAAAAACCTCAAAAAATTCTAAGCAGTGCTGGGACAGAATTCGAACCGAGTTTGGTCTAGGTCCTACACCGAGTTCGGACCAAACTCAGTTATGAATGTTCCAGAACAGCAGCAGCTCTCGGGATGGGTTCTTTTATATAAACCCTCTTCCTTTCATATTCTTCCTTACACGGATATACCCCAAAAATTCAAAACCCGAACCCTAGATTGGTGGATCTTGGTCCCTAGGAGCTATCATCCCCTCAAATCTTGGATTGTTCCTCTTGGGTTTCTCTACTGCTCTTCAAAATCTTGAGGTATATCTTCTTCTCTCTCTTCCTTAAATCTTAATGACTTTCAAACTCTTTTCAAAGAAGAAAAGAAAGGTTGGAGAAGCCTCATCTTCAAATCCTCCTCTAGAGGATACACTTTACTCTCTGTTCTCTCCTACGAAATATAATCCAGGGGAATTTTATGATTTCATTTTCCCTTCTATTGACAATTCAATAGCTTGGTTTAATAATTTTGTCAAGAGGAATATTTGCACTGGAAGTTCTATAAATTTTACTGTGTTTCATGACTACAAATCTAAGTTTGAACAATTCAATCTTCGTGACCTAGTCTCTACTAGGAAACGAGTCTATATCAACGCCATTAGGATGTTCTACTATAATTTATCCTTTGACAATGGCGTCTATTCTAGAGTTGGAGGAATGGACATAGAGTTTGATGATAAACTCTTGGGAGAGATTCTTGGTATCCCAAATAGCGGAGAAGCCCTAAGTAGTATTGTAATGACCCGCTCTGCCCTAGCGGAACGCCGATTCAAACGGCAAGTGCAACGACTCAAACGAGCCGTCGACCCGAAGAGTTGGCATCGAACTAATAAAGAATCGATACAAGGCTTACATTGGCCCGTCAAGAGGAATCCAAACTTCGACTTTCAAAGGCGCGCTCGGAGTATCGCTCGGCCGATGCGAATATCGCTAAGGTGGGTGGCTCCGATGAACCCGTCTTTGCTTAGCCTAGACACATAACAATACGGACACTATTGCTAGAATCGCTAGACGATAATATCGCGCACGCTAATAAATGACTCAACGCACCTAGCTAAGGAAATAATCCCATCTTGTATGCTTGTATAGAATATAGAAAAGAACATGAAAAAATGTGAGAACTCTCGTACCGCGCTCTACGCTCGTGCTAAGGCACAAGCTTACATTCAAGTTTCTTATGCGATCAACAATGAAACAATAAACGGTTTACAACAAAGAAACGGAAGACTATCGACATAGTCGTTCCGAGTAGAGTATAGCAACATTGGAAGACTTCTAGACCGATGGGTCACCAAGGCGACTCCCACACGGGGAGCTGCATAATGAATGAATGAATGAATGAATGAATAAGTGAATGAATGAATGAACAAATGAATGAATGAATAAGTGAATGAATATACGAACAAGTGAAAGAAAGAAATGAAAGAGTGAATACAAGATAAGAAAAGAAAGAATGGTTAGCGACAGGTATGACGGGCACGTACAACGGGGCTCACTACCCACGCTGCATGGACGCCAACCTGGTCGATAACGCATTATGGCTCAGAGATAGCCTATGGCTCAAAGACAGCCATTAAGTTAAATGATAAGTCAATACGAAATGGTCGTGGACAAACGGCACGGGCAATGGGGGGAATACCGTGGTCGTATTGAAGAAGAATTCCGCGGCACGATCGATGGAGGGGTATATCGTGGCCGGCCTAGGCGAAATCAAGACATAGGGCTTACGGGCTGCTTTGAGTGGGGGCTCGACCACTCAAGGAGACGTAAGGCCAGGCATTTCAAGAGACTATCAAGGTATACCAGCCATCACGCTTCGATAGGTGAGAATGCCCAAGTGATATGTCCAAAATGGCTTATGATGCCAGCGACCCGTGCATGTAGATTAAGTGGGCTATGCTGGTGGCAATCCACGTGTAAGTCCTTGCATTGAAACAAGTAGTCTAAGTTAACTAAATAAAGTGCCTCCTGAACATGCTTAAAATGTAACACTCTGAACATGCTTGAAATGTAACGTCCTGAACATGCTTGAAATATAACACTCTGAACATGCTTGAAATGTAACACACCAAATGATAAGAGTACTTTATGCAAATGAGTTAGAGAACGTGCCAACGACGTGCTAGAACCTGAGGCAGGGACACTCACTTGACATTAAAAGTTTATATGAATTGTTGACTAACTTGGTTTACTTTGGACAGGAAAGGCCGGACGGTTAGTATGGGTAAGTCGTGCATGCATTTCCATGCAGACACTTGAATTCGGCAACACAAGATAGGTTACGAAATATGTCATAAAACTGATCCTAAGGCAAGATTAGAGAGAAAATGAATGATAGACGGTGCACAAAAGTAAATGGAACGTGTTTGGTAATGATAGCATTGTGGACGAGCTAGCCTCCCCACCAGTGCATAACAATGTACTGATAACCCCACAGTCTGCCTGCAGGATGCAGGAGACGTCATCGGGTGCAGAGCTGTCCTCGAACTTGCTAAGGTGCGGAGATATCTCTGGAGCCTTAGAGCGTTGCAAGGAGCTGGAGCACCATATACAGGACATAATGTATCGGAACATCGCCATGAATTATTCCATCTTATAAGCCACTTGGCGCGTCTTTTATGTTTCGAAGAGAGAGAGAGAGCTTGAGAGACTTGTAAACTCGGCCTAGTGCCGCTTGTAAACTTCTTGAATATCAATAAAGAGTTTGAATTTGCTTCAATTTGTGTTCATTTACTTTCTGCTGCAATGGGGACACTCTGTGCGACTCTGTAGCCTAGCTCAAAACGGCCGTTTCTGGACTTGGCCTTGCATGGGCGCAACCTAGGCCCGTGCGGCATCACGCCTTATCGAGGACGATCGCTTCTACGAAAGCAGGGCGTGACAGATTGGTATCAGAGCACGGCTTTACGTCCTTGGACTTTATTTCGATTTTCTCAATTTTGAAAGCTCGTCCTTGGAAAAAGAAGTGTACGCTCTCTTTCATTGTGCCTTGGGATGTTCCATATAATAAGTCTAATATTTTCAAAAGCTCGTACAAGTACTCGGTTGAACGGGATCGATAGGCGAAGGCCTTTGTGCCAAACCACGACGGACTTAAGTCGAAAGAAAACTAAAATGCTAGAAGATAGCAAACGCAAGGTGTGCTTGAATAACCTTCGCTGACATTAGCGAATGAGTACACGAGACCGAAGTATAGTTTAAACGGGATGGTCATGCACGCAGCCTTTTGGCTAAGTTATTGTACGGAGTGTCGCGCACCTCGACTTTTGGTGCAATCGAGTTGCGAGCGATATCAAGTACCATTCGGTCGGGAACGAAGCTACACTTAGAGTATATATCGATAGAAACGCTATCGAGTTCACGCTTATGCGTGCACGGAAGATTGATTTAGACCTGGAGGAACGGGCGAACGCACGATTGAACATATCGATTGGGAATTGAATGATCTTTTGAGGATTTATAGAATGACTTGAACCCGAGTGGTGTATGTGATAGGTTCAGAGAAGAATAAGAATGAGTGTCGACGACTAGTCGAGTGGCTCGAACCCTGAGTGGTATATGGACGTCATAGAAGTTATTCGAGCAAGACTAAAGGATATACGGATAGAACGAGTATGCCGGCGAAGCGATGCGATCGCGCAAAGTCTTAGAACGCGTCACGCTTAGTTGGTCGTGATTTCGAATGTCCCGAATGAGATGTCATTCGGACAACTTGTCAATGGGCAACGCAAGTTAGAAAACGACTCGGAACGATGAATAAAAATGTATGTCTTGATCGAGGAAGCTAGAGCATAGCACTTGTGATTTCGGATTGAGTCAAATAAAATATGACTTGAGTTTTGGAGAACGATATTGAAACTGGCTTGAGGAATAGCGATCGAACTTGATCTTGGAGTGAATCGAATGAAATTGGGGTATATCCAGTTCGGACAATAGCATCAGTCGTACGACTCGAAATTAGTTGCAAAGGAAGATCGTCAGGTTACGCATATCGTCGATGGTATTGAGGCGTATCAAAGATCGATATGCGATAACTCGGGGGTACTCTGACTCGACGAATGAAGATCATACAAATGTCATTGTTCTGACGGATGCTATACTCGGGACATTGAGACATGTCGAGGAAAATATAGACGTGGCTCGAGGATTTTCTGGTTAAATGAATAACGGTCGGACTATCGAATAGAGATCTCGGCTTGGATAAAAATGAAATGTTTGGATTGCTTCGACGATAACCCCAAGGTAGACATTCTTGTCTTATGCGAGCGCAACTCCAGCCTCGCACATGCGTTGTGCCGATTAGGGCGATCACTCCGCGTGAGCGCTGGTATGGTGATTCATACGACGGGGATGATTGAACTAGCATGGCGTGGCAATTTGTGTGCTTCGACTTGTGGTGACGCGAAGGTGAACTTGAGAATGACTTGGTGTGCTTGATGATTAAGCTTGAGGATTGCGTAGGTCCAATTCGCGTATCGAGAATGAATTAGTCTAGACGCAAGAAAGAGTTACGCCCCGATGAGAATGATTATTCCGCGGAGCGTTGCATGGTGATTCATAAACCACCATGGATAATCGGAATCGCGTGAGATTGGAGCACAACGTATTGTCAAAAGCTAGACGACCTCGTGATCGAATACATAAATTGGTTAGAATTGGTGAATTGAATGGAATCGAATATGTGCAACGATGTCTTGATGCGAATTAGGTGATCGTGCTCGATGTTTAGAAATCTGAGTGACGCGAGCTTGGGTAGAAAACCCCGTGCTATCGACCTTGGTTTGACCCTAGGATTGGGGGTCAATGTTGGTATTATTATTGGGGAACTATGATTCCAATCCTGACATTGACTTAGCCTTGAAAAATGGCCTAGCGGTTAGGCGAGACGCCCTGTTTCAAGTGTTAGCAATCGAAAGATTGATCTTGAGGATTGGCATGGATGGATAGCATAAATCACGAATATAGGAAACCCTGCTCACGAGACTCGGCTGACATGTATATATTTCAGGAACGCCGGAGTATGTGCACGATGCGACTCGAGTGAGAATGATAAATTCTCTATCACGCGATTTGGTGAATGCATGTATTTTGGGGACGCCTGGAATGCGTACACGATCCAACCAAGTGACACGTTGAATTCCAAACGAGACTTGAGGAATGGAAAGTATCGAGGATTGAGATCGTGTTAAAAGAAAGGAATGATACTAGTACGAGCGTGGCTCGGGATCAAAAAACATGTGAGCGGAGTGTACGTGAACGACAACGAGATTGGCCCTAAACAAGTGAATGATATATAATCGATATCGTGCAAATAAAAGTTGGTATAACGAATTGAACCATTGATAGGAAGATATACTCGATGATAGTATAATACTTGATCTTGAATCGGACGAAAATTACTTAGACTTGGTCGACCCCGCTAAGAAGAAATCATACTGATTTCATGGACACGAACGCTTGAGAAGCGAATCGGGTCATCTCGATGACCGAGATGAACGAAAGTGAGTTTGCCTCAGCCTACGACCCTCGTATTTGACGAATTACAACGTGCCTCGTGCGACCATTTTAGTCCTATGTCACGAAGAAATAGCAACCAAGTCGAAGAAACACGACGATTAAATAAGTACCATCAAGTCTAAAATGAATGGACAGTCATTTAATAAAAAATTTCCCCAAACCCATGCGACATAAAACTTGGAAGGATAACCGAACATGGTTCGATGCCATCGAACGATATAGCCGTTCGATAGAATTGTCTTAGAAACACGACGACACGAGTTAAGGGATGGTAGGATGACCTGCACTCAGAAAGTCTCGAGGACGAGACTTTTTTTGAGTGGTGTATTATGTAATGACCCGCTCCGTCCTAGCGGAACGCCGATTCAAATGGCAAGTGCAACGACTCAAACGAGCCGTCGACCCGAAGAGTTGGCATCGACCTAATGAAGAATCGATGCAAGGCTTACATTGGCCCGTCAAGAGGAATCCAGACTTAGACTTTCAAAGGCGCGCTCGGAGTATCGCTCTGCCGATGCGAACATTGCTAAGGTGGGTAGCTCCGATGAATCCGTCTTTGCTTAGCCTAGACACATAACAATACGGACACTATTGCTAGAATCGCTAGGCGATAACATCGCACATGCTAATAAATGACTCAACGCACCTAGCTAAGGGAATAATCCCATCTTGTATGCTTATATAGAATATGGAAAAGAACATAGAAAAATGTGAGAACTCTCGTACCGTGCTCTACGCTCGTATTAAGGCACAAGCTTACATTCAAGTTTCCTATGCGATCAACAATGAAACAATAAACGGTTTACAACAAAGAAACGAAAGACTATCGACATAGTCGTTCCGAGTAGAGTATAGCAACATTGAAAGATTTTGGGACCGATGGGTCACCAAGGCGACTCCCGCACGAGGAGTTGCATAATGAATGAATGAATGAATAAGTGAATGAATGAATGAACGAATGAATGAATGAATAAGTGAATGAATGAATGAATGAATGTACGAACAAGTGAAAGAAAGAAATGAAAGAGTGAATAAAAGATAAGAAAAGAAAGAATGGTTAGCGACAGGTATGACGGGCACGTGCAAGGGGGCTCGCTACCCGCGCTGCATGGACGCCAACCTGGTCGATAACGCATTATGGCTCAGAGACAGCCTATGGCTCAAAGACAGCCATTAAGTTAAATGACAAGTCAATATGAAATGGTCGTGGACAAACGGCACGGGAGATGGAGAGAAATACCGTGGCCGTATTGAAGAAGGATTCCACGGCACGATCGATGGGGGGTATATTGTGGCCGGCCTAGGCAGAATCAAGACATGGGGCTTACGAGCTGCTTTGAGTGGTGGCTCGGCCACTCAAGGAGACGTAAGGCTAGGCATTTCAAGAGACTATCAAGGTGTACCAGCCATCACGCTTCGATAGGTGAGAATGCCCAAGTGATATGTCCAAAATGGCTTGTGATGCCAGCGACCCGTGCATGTAGATTAAGTGGACTATGCTGGTGGCAATCCACGTGCAAGTCCTTACTTTGAAACAAGTAGTCTAAGTTAACTAAATGAGGTGCCTCCTGAACATGCTTAAAATGTAACACTTTGAACATGCTTGAAATGTAACGTCCTGAACATGCTTGAAATGTAACACTCTGAACATGCTTGAAATGTAACACACCAAATGATAAGAGTACTTTATGCAAATGAGTTAGAGAACGTGCCAACGACGTGCTAGAACCTGAGGCAGGGACACGCACTTGACATTGAAAGTTTATATGAATTGTTGACTAACTTGGTTTACTTTGGACAGGGAAGGCCGGACGGTTAGTATGGGTAAGTCGTGCATGCATTTCCATGCAGACACTTGAATTCGGCAACACGAGATAGGTTACGAAATATGCTATGAAACTGATCCTAAGGCAAGATTAGAAAGAAAATGAATGATAGATGGTGCACAAAAGTAAATGGAACGTGTTTGGTAATGATAGCATTGTGGACGAGCTAGCCTCCCCACTAGTGCATAACATTATACTGATAACCCTACAGTCTGCTTACATGATGCAGGAGACGTCATCGGGTGTGGAGCTTCCCTCGAACGTGCTAAGGTGCGGAGCTATCTCTGGAGCCTTGGAGCGTTGCAAGGAGCTGGAGAACCATATACAGGACATAATGTATCGAAACATCGCCATGAATCATTCCATCTTGTAAGCCACTTGGCACGCCTTTTATGTTTCAAAGAGAGAGAGAGAGCGAGCTTGAGAGACTTGTAAACTCGGCCTAGTGCCGCTTGTAAACTTCTTGAATATCAATAAAGATTTTGAATTCGCTTCAATTTGTGTTCATTTACTTTCCGCTGCAATGTGGACACTCTGTGCGACTCTGTGGCCTAGCTCAAAATGGCTGTTTCTGGACTTGGCCTTGTACGGGCGCAACCTAGGCCCGTACGGCATCACGCCTTAGCAAGGACGATCGCTCCTACGGGAGCGGGGCGTGACAAGTATCATAACTTTTGAATTCGGAGACGGAATGGACATTGACTCCTTCCGTGATATTCTTTGTGCCCCTTATTGTTGTCCCTCTGGAAGTTCCATGTCCACTATCTCAACCAATACTACTACGAACTTCATCGAATTATCTTTTTGGCTGTCCTTCCTAAGAAATCCTCTATAGATGAGGTTTCTTTACTCGAAAAGTCAGTCATATATCATTTATATACCTCCATTCCATTCAGTTTTCCAACGACCATGATCAACCAAATGATCAACTGCCGTAGCAAAAAATGCCAACTTCTTTATGCCATGTATCTATCCATCATCCTTGCTCACTTCTACATTCTTATGGATGAGCCTACTGTCCTCAAGATGATCCGTAGGACCAATCCATCATATCCACATTCTTCTGATGAGATGAATTTACATCCTTAAATAACCATATGGATCCGGCTGATCCAGCTATTCCTACTCTACCTGCCACTTCTACTCCAGCAGCCTCTAGACCATCCCATCTGCCACTCCTGTCTCTTTGGACTCCATTCAGGAGATGTTTCTTGAGCAGTTTTGCTTACAAAATGAGATGATCTCCGGTCAGCATGCCATAATCATATCTCATCTTTACGAGCAGGGCTATTATACTACTCTACATATGCATTCGTAGGCGAACTCTATTGTCGACATTTAGTACACTCAAGTAGACCATATCTCACCATATCTAGTAATGCGTGACCCATCGTGCCAAGGCTACAAGATTGGGGATCCTTTTGTTCAGACCTACTTTGATCCATTTGGCGCTTACTTTTCTGGTCATCCATCCACTGATGATCCCACCGATGGTGCAGGCCTGTAGCAAATCTTTGCTAATTGCTTCTGATGAGATTTATGTTCTAAGGAGTTCATGTTTTAATTTTAAGATTAAGGACTTACGATTTGTCTTTTTTATGTTTTTGTAGACATTTTGATGTACCAAAACATTCGATATGTTGGTACTTATGTTGGTATGATTTATTTTGGAACTACAGTTATAGTTATTTTTCAAACACTATGACTTTCTGATTACTCGTTATATTGCTCTTTATGATGTGTGTTACATCTTCCGACTCTTGATATAACTGTTAATTTCAAGTTTAAATAGTTTATAATGTATATCATAGTTTATGTTGTTAGTTCAGAAGATATCTTATGGTTACTTATGTTTCTCAATGATTCTTTTCTCCTACGAATGTTAAATCTGTAATAAGCGTTTGACTTGTTGTATATATCTTAAGATAAATGACAACAGAGGAGAAATAATACAACTTTGATGACTCTAGTTTATGAATAATAATTCCTTTTTAACCTTTGTAGAAATATTTTTATGCTTCTATTACTATGTGTTATAAACAAAAAGGATAAATCATTATACTACTCTCAGAGTATACACATGATTCCTCTTCCTGTTTATAACTTAAAAGGTTACATGATCATCTCTACATCTATTATTTGCAAATATGACAAGGAAGAAATCATTATATGACTCTCAGAGTATATAAAAGATATTCGTTCCTTGTTAAGATTGGCAAATACAAATATATGAGACATTAATAATAAGTCTTGTTTTATTCATGCTCAGTGATATGATCATCTGTAATGATAAGTTTTATTGTTTCATTCATATACATGATCATTTGATTTTCGCAAAAGATTGGATTAGGTTTTCAGGAATTACAGCTTATGCAACCCGTATGTTACTTAAAAGACATCAATTTATGGGAGAACTTTTTCTCCTTTTCTCAAAAAGCTATCTATGGATTACGAGGGAGCTTTTCTCAAAGGCTATCAAATTTCGGAGTTTTATTAGCATGGTTTGCCATTTATCATAATGGGGAAATTGTTGACACAAAGTGTCTTGTTCAATCTAATTCTAACAATCGACAAAACCTAGCTTAATATAAACAAGCTAAATTACAAGAAGAATTAACTACTCCCAAAAGACTGGAAAATGCTTCATCATGCTGATCATCAAATTATTTTTCTTAATTATTCTTCAATGTAATTTTGTACTTTACTGAGTCTATGACATATTGTACATCGAGTCATACTAGAAATCCAAACTCCACTCGACCCATGAACAGTCCACTCAAAACAGCCTGAAGCTCGAATCAAAGAAATCCTAATCCACATCTACCAAAGAAATTCTAAAATAAACCAAAAATCTATACCTATTCTGGCAATCGAACTTGGTCTTGACAATCCTGGAAAATCTATATAGCTATGCAATCCCTAATATTGTGGTTCCCAACGTTTGAAAAAATTCAAATATACACCCAAAATTTTTTGGCCGAACTTTGTTCACAAAAAACTTACAAATAGACATGGATTTCCATATTGTCATTCACCAATCTTCACTCATCTCTTCTCATCTTTCATATCCTATAGAGTGATCTCTGAGCTTTAACCTTCTTATCTCCAAGATCAACTCCCTCAGCCTTCTAGTTCCAAGTGCGATCTTGGTTAGAAGTCTGAAAAGTTATAAAAGCTTGGTCTATAAAAGCTTCTCTTCTGTTCTGAAGTCGACAAGCTATTTGGATAAAAGCTCGTGATTCTGAAGCCGTTGTGCCTTCGGATAAAGCACAAGGTGTTAGGAGCTACAAGCGCTTCGAATTCAAAACTTGTGTTACACTATTGTGACTATATTGTATTCAACTCGAAGCAAGAGTTCTTGGGCCTAGACTAGTCATCTCAGTGGAAAACTAGGATAAAATCTTGGTGTTAGTGTTTGCTCTCTAAACTACTATTTTTAATATTTGTCTTATACACAACAATATTATTCTGTTGGTTGCACTCTGCCTTCACTTGGAATATTTTTTATTGGATAGATATTTTCGTTGCACTCTATTCACCTCCCTCTAGAGTTGTCTAACGGTCCTATAGTAACGCTATCGACATTATCATCAAATTTATTATCTAAACTTTTTTAATTAGATTATCATAATTTCGTCATCGTTATTACCATCATCTACTATATGTTCTTCTTGAGTAAATGAAATAACTTGGAGAGAAGAACTAGGGGTACTACTAATTCTTGATGGTGGTGGTGGAGTCACAAAAATATTAATATACAGTGATTGCACATTAACTTCAAGAATAAATTTATATGCTTGTTCACTAACTAAATTCATATAATTAGATACACAAATATGTACCAATATAAATTCATGATTAATAGAAAATTGTTCAATAATTAGATTTTGTAAGCTATCAAACAAAATATTTCGATCAGTTAAAAATAACTTTAGTTAAACCTCCTTCATAAGCTAACACATTTAGTATACTACCAAGCGTGCATAGTATTGTTAGACTTCGATCCATTACGACTAGAAAACAACAAGAATATGACCTTCCAATATAGTTTGATTGAGCTGAGATTCTTCTAAATAATAGCTTAACTTGGAGATAACAAGATTTTTTTACATAGTGTTGGTGTGGTATTGTGATACAAACACTATATTTATATAGTTAGGTTGGAGATGAATGTTGAAGAGAGTCGTTATAAATGAAATGGATAGAGCCGTTGGAGATGTTGCAGAGAACCGTTAGAAAATAGTTGTTTACCTACGTAAAAATAACTCACATAAACCAACCCCAGTACCGAAATACGGGAACGTACGTAGGCCAGATACATCGTATAAGGTACGAAGACGTCATACAGTGATTACGACTGTCAATCTTGTTGGGTATCCTAGCATGCGATCAGTCTATGGCCTAAATCCGATCTCATATCCACAGACAGTAATAATGAAATAAAAGTAAGAGTGATAATCACAGAGAATGCAGGTAAGACAAAATGGTCGAAATACTCATATGATAATCAGAAGTCTATAATAAGAAATAATATAGACATGAATACCTTCCCACAGTTCCTACATGGTCTGGAACTGAAGTACGTCCTCCAAGTCGGGTCTGGAAGATCCATAGGGTCGGTCACTGGCAATCTGGAAACAATACAGGGTTGGTCAGGCCAACCGCAGCAAGTACTAGAAAGGAAGGCTAAAGGAAGGCTCACGGACGGACGGAAACAATATCCATGGCGGCCAGCCGAAATAAGTGGCTAGTACTGCACGACCTTGAGATTTCGTTTCCTCCCAATGCTTCTACCAGTATAAGTTACCTAAGTTATCCCTATAGTTATCCGGAATCACATACTGTGGTCACATGATCATCCTCCTAGATGTCGTGCCTCAGTACGAGGATGCTAAGTATGAATCAACCTCGGCACCTGGAGTCCCAATTGGTGATTCATTTTTAGTGTAATACGACAAGCAATCAATCAATCCCAACCATGCTAAGACTACAGGCCAACTACAAGGGTACCCATGCAGGTAATCATATAATAACTAGAATAACAGGATGGCATCGCAGTGCAATATAAAAGGAAAATAGCACCTTAGTGCACCAGTAAACAGAAAGCACCATAGTACAATAACAGGGCCAGTACCTCAAATGGTAAGCTGGAAATCATAGCACGGGTAGACGCAGTCAAGTTAGGAACACGGTAAATCAGCCAATCACATGAAATTATTTGCCCACCTCGTGGCATGGATATCAGGTCGAGTACACTAGCAGGATCTCTAGTATAATAAAATCTCAAGTACACATGGAAGCCTATAGCTCTGATCATCAAGTCGCTCTATCCTCCATATCAATGTCTGAATAGTCTTCACATTCATGATGTCATATCAACATTATGTCTGGAAAAATTACTAGATACTTAGGCTAATCACCATAAATAATGCTAGGCCTTCTAGTACACAAGGATTCACCGAATCAACGATCACAGGTTATCAGTAAACAAGTCTCTCAACTACCAAGATATAGCAATCGTACCACCTAAACAGGGTTAGGCATCTATATCACAAAAGGATCATGACCACTACATGATATATTACCCAACTATACAAGATCACTAAGGTCTACCAAGTGAAGAGAGAGACTCATTTTTGGGCGTTTAGAAGTCGGGTAAAAACATATATTGATATCCTCGATTTTTTCGGGTTCCGTAAAACATTCGCACAATCATCAAAATCCAGGAATCTACATGTCTGTCCATTCATTATTCCAGATCAACCCTCCAAATTATGCTCAATCCTCTAATATATCCAAATATATAATCATGATACATATATGAGAACTACTAGTCATGTCTGGCTAAAATAGGACATCGTCGAGCAGGAATGGTCAGGGAACAAAAGACTATTAATTAATGCCGTCAGGAAATGACAAGGATTGCATGAACCACTCTGGAGCAGATTACGACCCTTAAACCAAACAAGAACCGGGGTCGCAGACTGTCTCCCGAGGAGAACCTTGTTCCTTACGCTGCCCGACGGACAAGACATGTCAAGTAGCTAGGCAATTAATCTATTCATGAGTCAACCTAGCAGGTACTGGGATCAAGCATACTATACTATGATAAATCTGCATGAGTCTGGTTCAGCAAACCAAAGAGACGGTTCTGCCCAAATCTTTGAACCAAATCCCCCGACAGAAAATTTTAAAAAATTCGGCAGAGACTCCTCTGTATTTCTGAAAGGGAGCTCCCTGCGAGGTGGGGATATAACCACCCGGCGCAACCCGCTGCAGAATCGCAAACTGAGAACACTAAGTCTCAGCCTCCAGCAGTGCTACAATGCATACTGGAAACCAAATCATAGCCGATAGCACTAAGTCTCAGCCTCCAACAATACTATGATGTATGCTGGGTGCCAAGCCAAAACATGTAACAAGAATCGCCATGCAGGGCACATTACATCACAGACCCATAGTCATATCCAATCTACAAGCATAATTACAAAAATAGTTAGCCAAAGTCGTTACCCAACCGCGAGTCAGACACGGGACAAATGGGGACAATCCATACATGTGAGTCGTGCTCGTGTCCTCGGAGGTGTGGATGACCCGTTCGAGTTGTTTGATACGGTATAACCCAGTATCGAACTAATATATACCGTAAGTCCTAATCATGGCAGTTCTACTACTATGTTATACTACTCATAGTTATACATTTATATTTACAAATTACATAATTAATTAAATGCAAGAAAATCCAACGGGAGGGCAAGAATCGTCGATGAGCATGTAGAAGCATGGAAAATACTAAAGAAATTGACTCATGCGGCCAAGAAAGACCCATGCGGCTCAGAAAACGTATGCGGCTCAGGGAGTCATGCGGCATAAGGAGCTATGCGGCCGGAGGCATCCCATGCGGCTCAGAAGACACGTGGCGTGATAGTGCACCCCTCCGATCCATGCTGCATTAATTGCTTTGACGGCTGACCCCTCTGAAAAGTTGACAGACCTGACACCAAAGCAGGTAATTATGACTCTGTCATGATGATGAATCTCTAGGGAAGAAAAAGAAATCTCTGACACGATCCCCCGAGAACAACAAAATGCCACGTGGCCCTGCCACGTGGGTGTGCTTATGCGGCTCGAAGTGAAGACTTCCCATGCGGTTCAGAGTGAAGCTGTCCCATGCGGCTCGAGTGGAATCATCCCTATGCGGCTCAAGAAGATCATGCCCATGCGGCTCAAGCAGACACACCATTATGCGGTTCATGCGGCTCATCATATGGTTCAGAAGTCTGAAGGAGGGGGCCACTGCCCAGACAGTCCTGACACGTGTCCCAAGTCTTATGCGGCCCAAAATTCATGCGGCCCAAATCTCATACGGCCCAATTTGCATACGGTTCCAGTCTCACCATTGGCTCTCAGGACACGTGTCCTCAGCCGATCAATCTTCCAGATTTATGGCAATCCAAGATCGGGTCGAATCCCAATGATCTGGGGCACGTGGCAGGAGAATAAATTTGATTTATTCGCAGATATGAGAGAATCATTATAAGGAAGATTTATGCCAATCAGCATTAATTGCTAATGGGGATTTGGTGTAATCTACCCTTAATGGTTCTGATTCGTCACAATCAGAAACGAACGGCCTGGATTGATCAATCCCCAGGCCGCCGCCATCTCCAAGAGCTAATCATTGGCAACCCTAGCGATCACATCCCACTATTATAAATAGCAAGGTGCCATTCCCTTGTGAGATATAGAGAGATATACAAAAAAAAAGCCAGAGAAGAATACGTATACACAGAGAGACTTCCCCCATAGTCAGAGAGAGAATATACACAGAGAGAGAGAAGCCAGGAGAGCAATCAGAGAGAGAGCAAGAAGGCGTTTCTTCGTCAACGACCAAGCAGATCTTCCCCGAGTCAAGGCTGCGTACCGATCGTCCAAGGAGTAAGGCAGAGCGGCAGTCGCTTTTCCGAGCCTCTATCGTCACCCCCCAGAATCTAAAATAAACAATCGTACTTAGACTGCTGTACCTAGGTTTTCGTCCCTAGGCTTTCTTTGTACGAGCGAGTTTGTATTATGAGTCTAAGTTCAGTCCTCCGATAATTGTTCTGTACTTTTACAATCAATGGCAAACACGATGGTGACTCTGCTGGGGACTAACTTCTCCACGGCTGAGGAGTTGGTGGCGCAATCGGACGCAGCCAAACTTAGCTCTACACAACAGAAGATGGTCGTACGCTTCGACCAACAGGCGTTCGAAGAGATGCTCTCTGAAGGTAGCACTGGCCCGGTCCAGAAGCGCACCCGCACCATAAAGGCTCGCAAAGAATGGAGGCCAAAATCATTTGCTCCTCCGCAAGCCCTTGATGAGGTGCTCTCTATTGCTCAAGATGGCGAGAAAGACTCCCCTGCGGCCCCACTTCAGACCGTAGACAACTCTGCTGTCCCCAAGTCCGACAGAAGAAAATACTATGATGCTGGACTTGCAGGGGCAAAGAGGAACTCTACGCGATCCGACCTGCAGAAGAGTATTAACCGTAGGGAGAAAACCCATGCGGCTACAACCGCCGACCGCATAAAGAAAACTCATGCGGCCACATCTGTCAGCCGCATAACTTATGCGGCTACAGTTGCCAACCGCACGGATGAGACTCATGCGGCTATTAAAGTCAATCGCTTGCAGAAAACCCATGCGGCCACAGATGCCAACCGCATACGGTCAGCCTGCACGGTCGTGACTCCTAACCGCATAAAGACTCATCCTACAACAAAAGACAGCCGCATGCAGACAGCCTGTACGGTATCCAATGCTAGCCGCATAGCATCCGTCCCATGCTTCTCTCGATCAGTCTTCGACCGTCTCTCATGCGGTCCTGACTCTGATCATTATTTGGATGATAATCCAGACTCTGTGGTATTCGACTTAGACTCCTCCTATTACGCACCCACAAGTGCTAAAAGGAGGAAGTCTAGGACAGCGCGGGCTCATCAAGTCCAGACGACTGCCCCAACCTCTGACTATCGGGGCGTCCCGCTGATTATCATGCGGGCCTCTGATGGGAAGTTGTGTAAGACCACTCAAGTCCAGCCCCCGGCGGCAAACAGACAAAGTGGTTCCTCTGACCTGCGTGAGGTTATCCTCCACAAACGCAAGGAAAGAAAAGGAGCTTCGGGGTGTAAAGAGCCCTCACACGGACATCAATGCACCCAGATCATCGTCAACTGCTGTTGCAGCAACGCGACGGAAGACCGGCCATCCGTCTTCCAAAGACTACATCACCCGAGCTTAGAAGACGAGACACCTCCTGTTGTCTCCTGCAAATCCACACAGAAAGTTCTCACCAAGGGAAGAGGGAAGAAAACGAGCATCTCCAGCCCAAAGGTGTCAACTACTACAGCTAAGAAACCGTCGTCTAAAGGGATATCCTTCACTGGAGTATTCCAACACACCCATTCGAAGACGAAAACTGCTGCAGTAGGAAGTTCGTCGTCTGCAACATTGGGGGTCGTCGAAACTGGGGGTAGCACTCCTCCAAACATCCACGACAATCCGACATTCCAGGAATACGGACTGGAGGAAGCAAATCCTCCGACGGATACAACAGATACCGACGTCCCCAAGGACATCCTAGACGAAGCAAGCTCCGAAGCCGGGGGTAGTGTTCCTTCCGAGTCTGAACCTGAAGAGAACATCCCCACATATCCTGATGATTGCTCGATGCACGGGTACGACTCGGAGGGTACATCCTCCACCACTCCTTCCGTCACTCCTCATGTGAAGACGGTGTTCATGACAGACAGCAATCAAGGCAGTTCCGGTGATCGCCAGCGCATCGACACTTTGGAGGCCATATTGCACGCCTTGGTCAAGTCTGTAGACGAGATCAAAGCGGCGCTTCCTAATCTGTAGGGGGTGACACCTGGCCAGATAAGCACGGGTCCCCCAATCAACGTAGATTCAAATTCGGCGGCACCGAACCCGGGCAATAATCCTCCCGAAGTAACGGCTCCGACTGCGACAGATGAGACCCGAGAAGTAAGGAGAGAAGTTCAAGAGCTCCGAGCCATGTTTTACGCCAGAGAAAACTCTCAAGACTTCAGAATACGGCAACCATATCCTGCTGAATGGAGGGATGTTCCATTCCCACCAAGATATAAGCCGTTCAATATCAACCCCTATGATGGCAAGACCTCAGCAAGTCAGTACATCACTTACTTTGAGGTCACTACCGACTATCTGCCCCATGATGACGCTATCCTGACACGGTTATTCATTGGAGCATTGGAAGGAGTCGCCTTCGATTGATACCGCAACCTGCCGGACAATTGCATCCATTCCTTCGCTGGCTTCAAACGCCTGTTCTTGGAGAGGTTCTATGAGGTAGGACAGGACGTCACGATGTCTACCCTCATGGACGTCATTCAAGGAGAGAAAAAGCTGACGAGGAATTACATTGAGCGGTTTCGTCAAACCGCAATGAAGTTACCATCTGGCAACTCGGACTCTTCCTTGATCGAAATTTGCCAAAAGGGACTACTCCCAACAATCAGTCTCTGGATGGACGAGAGTCAATTCAAGGACTGGAAGGCTTTTATCATTAGTGCTACAAGTGCCGAAGAAACGATTAAAGAAGGCTCGCCAACTGGGATTACATATCTCAGAGGGAGAGAACAAGAGCAAGCGTCCCAGCACCACCAACGACTATGGTGGCCGATACAGCCCAGAAGCCTGATTCGTAACCTGCGGACAACAATGGCCTCAAATCACTTACTCTTTTGAAGACGGTCACGTCAAGCCTATCTTGGACATGCTCATACAAGGAGATAGGATTCAGCTTCCTCCACCAAGACGGGAGCCTCGGCCGGCTGATCTGGAGAACCCAAAGTTCTGCCATTACCACCGCTACGTCCACCATGCTACGCACGACTGCTACCAACTGAAACGATATATCCAGAACCTCATCGATTCGAACGCTCTGGCCATCGATTTCGAGGAGGTAACCGTGGCAGCCAACATGGTGTCCGTACAATTCGGCAGCTTCCCTCCAACAGAGACCCAGGACGGGGTTATACCCATTCTTCTGGCAACGATGGAGATTGCTAATCTCCCGCCTGCTTAAGCTGCTGGTCTAGTACCCCTCACCACATCACGAGGGGAAATCATGTGGGTCCATCCGGACCTAGTCTACGAGGTAACTCAGTCCACTCTATCTTCTAAAAAGAAAAGTGGAAAAGTCAGATCCTGCCGCACCACCTCACCAGATGAAGAGGAAGTCACGGCCGTTGTTACTCGATCCGGAGCACAATCTCAACCTGTGGCTGAAAACTCGACTGATGATCATCCGCCCATTACCACGGATGCTCCGGGACCGGCTCAGCCTTCGACGACCGACAAGCCTAGGCCGAAGGAGACTCGCTTCGACAAATCCCTTCGAAAGGAAACATCTCAGGGGCTGGAGAGGCCCTACAACTTTGACATCTTGGCGCAATTGGCCAATACACCGGCCAAATTGTCCTTATATGAACTCCTGAGGCTCTCGAAGGATGTCCGCACAGCTTTGAGCGATGCACTTCAAAATGTCGACGCGTACCTGGCTCAGGTCAACCTCACGGGAGAAAATCAGCCCGCAGACCTCCAAGACAGTGCCTGTACGGGAACAATGCCCAACATCGTCTTCACTCCACAAGACATGCTCATCAAGACTAATCTACACGATCGCCCATTATACTACACAGGCTACATCGGCGACATAAAGGTGGACAGGATGCACATTGACCCTGGGTCTTCCATAAGCATCATTCCAAAAGGACTACTGCATCATCTTCGCATCCCGATACATCGCCTGACCCCTACAAACATCGCCATCAGTGGGTTCAATTCTGGCAGGAGCTACCCAATCGGAAAGATCCGTCTGAAATGTCAGATTGGCGATCTCCAATCAGAAGTCACTTGCTACGTCATAGATGCCGACACTTCATACAACATCCTTTTGGGGCGTCATTGGATACACGATTACATGATCGTGCTTCCACGATACACCAATGCTTCAAATATGTCGACAAGCACGGCTTCGTGAGGACAGAATTTGCTGACATCGATCCCTTCAAAGGGGTCGAATCTTATTACTCGGACTCCTGCCTATACGAAAAGTCGAAGAGGCACCTTGAAGAAGGAAATAAACAAACTGATGTTGAAGCAACCACGGGATCAGAAGAACCTCTGACAATCCACCTCCAGGCTCGCAAACCAGGCAATTTCGCACCCCTTACGGCCACGCTGCGTAAGGACGCGATCAGCCTCTCGGCACAGAAAGAGCAGTTGAGAATCCGGCTGCCAAGGTCCGGCCAGGTACCGAGACCCACGACAGGGCCACTTACCATCAGATTGCCGAGAGTCGGTCAATCCCAAACAGAGAAGCTCCATCCCTCCGATAGACCTCTGACGATACGCCTGCCTAAGAAAGGTCGTCACCCCCAATGCGAGGTCTGACACTTCAAGCGAACCAGCCACCCCTCGCTCCACATCAAGTGCCGGACTGGGGGTTGCTAGTCTACCAACAACCCCACGCTCCACTCCGTCAGTTGAATCTCTAAAGATCAAGCTGACTAGGATGCCCTCTCAATCTTCATTCACACAGGGGGTAGCCGAAGAGGAACCAGAGCTAGCCAAGTATGTGGCTGCCCACACTGATGCTCCCTCCGCAGATGATGTAATTCCTCTAGAAAAGATACCTTACTTCATCAATATAGGGTTATCTTTGAACTACACAGAGCTCAATAAGCTATGTACAATGTATGCTATGGAACACGGTATAGGCACTCACCTACATACACAGGTGACAAATATGTACACCGCTATCCAACTTACTCAGTAGAAGATGCTTACCGAATAATCGAGGGAGGGGACCACCCAATCATCTTCGGCCGGACGAACAACCCGCATCCCCTCGCCATGGAAGAAGTCAACTTCGGGTCAGATGCTGGAAGACTGCCTCTGTATCTCAATAGCCCTCAATCCAAATATCTCATGCAAAAACAGGGGTATGATCTAGAGACAATGCCAGGACTGAACTACGGCACTGGACGACGATTACCTTTGAAGACGCCAGCCCCGGCGGGCAAACTACGGAACTACTATAACAAAACTCGATACGGTTTAGGGTATGTAACGCCTACTACGACCCCTGAAAGCTCAGATTAAAAATGCGACTGGCAGTCACATTCAACCGGATCACCGACTTCCGACTCAGATACCAGCATCGGAGATGTGTTCAGACAAGTCATGTCAGTCAACATGGCATTCACCGACGCTTACGAGGAAGACGAAGACATCCCCGAAATCCTTGAGCTAGAGCCATGGGCCCAGCAATTAGACGCACAATGGGAAAAGCGGTTCGAACTGAGAGAACCTCCTACTGAAGATAAAGTCATACAAGTGGATCTCGGCAGCGAATCTTCTCCAAAACCGATCTTTATCAGTAAAAGCCTAACTGACGAAGAACGAGAGTCGTTGTTAGAACTTGTCAGAGAATACATTGATGTGTTCGCCTGGAGCTATGAAGACATGCCAGGGTTAAATCCTGACATCGCTCTCCACAAACTCAATATACGGCCAGATGCAAAGCCAGTCAAGCAGCAACAACGACGCTTCCGCCCAGGCGTCATGGATGCGATCGAAGCCGAAGTCAACAAGCTAATAGCCAGCGGCTTCATTCGTGAAGAGCAACATCCTGATTGGGTCGCCAATATAGTACCCGTCCTCAAGAAGAATGGGAAGATTCGAATCTGCATCGACTTCCGCAACCTGAACGAGGCATGCCCCAAAGATGAATTTCCCCTTCCTATCACAGACATCATGATCGACAATACATGCGGCTTTGAAACGTATGTCATTCATGGATGGATTCTCGAGGTACAATCAAATCAAGATGTCTCCCGACGACGAAAAGTACACTTCATTCCGAACCCCGATTGGCACATACTGCTACACAGTCATGCCATTCGGTCTAAAGAATGCTGGCGCTACATATCAGCGAGCCATGAGTATTATTTTCAGAGAACATTTGCGCAAGACAGTGGAATGCTATGTCGACGACATCGCCGTCAAGAGTCGCCGTAAGGAAGATCATCTGCAAGACCTGAGAACGGTGTTCAACTTAATACGAGCCCACAATCTGAAGATAAACCCTACAAAATCGTTCTTGGGCGTATCCAGCGGGAAGTTCTTGGGCTTCATCATCACTGCACGGGGCTATCCATGTAGACCCCGAGAAAACGAGGGCAATCATGGAGATGGGTCCCCCGAGAAATCTCCGTAAACTTAGAGGCCTCCAAGGGAGGCTAGCTTATATCAGGAGGTTCATTTCCAACCTCTCCGGGCGATGACCGACCGTTCACCCACCTCATGAAGAAGGGAGTCTCATTCGTATGGGACGAGGAATGCCAGCGCGCTTTCGATGACATCAAAGAATATTTATAAATCCTCCAGTCCTGGTGGCCCCGGTCCCTGGAAAACCATTCCTGCTCTATGTACGAGCAATAGAACACTCCCTCGGTGCCCTGCTGGCACAAAACAACGACGCAGGCCACGAGCAGGCCATTTACTATCTCAGTCGAATGATGGTCGGGCCCGAACACCGATACACCGCTGTGGAGAAAGAATGCCTCGCCCTGGTATTCGCCATTCAAAGACGCGGCACTATGTCACGGGGCAAACCATACATGTGATCTCACGAATCAACCCTCTCAGGGTCCTCATGACCAAACCAGGGCACTCAGCTCCCGCCATCGCTACATGGGCGATATTTCTGTTCCCTATCATATGATCTTCGTCCCGCAGAAGGCGGTCAAAGGTCAAGCCCTGGCAGACTTTTTGGCGCCCATCCAGGATCGGAATCATCCAAGATACGAAGAAACCCAGATGAGGTCGCCGATTCAAATACAACCACCCACAAACATATGGCGGATGTTCTTCGATGGCGCTTCAAGAACCGGACCCAAGGGAACACCATCGTCGGAGTCGGAGTAGTATTGGTCTCTCCATCGGGCTAGTGATCAATCGCGCCTACTCTCTCACGGAACCCTGCTCTAACATGTGGCCGAGTACAACGCTTTGGTCATTGGCCTCCAACTCGCAAGAGAACTGGGGGTAGAATACCTTGAAGCATACGGCGATTCGCAATTAATCGTCAACCAGATTCGGGGGATGTACGAAGTCCGCCATGAAGACATGATCCCCTACCACCAAATAGCGATCAACTTATCTCATCATTCGAGGGATTCTTCATCGAACACGTCCCCAGACTCCAAAATATCGAAGCTGATGCCCTGCAGGCCTGGCTGCTTCCCTAGCAGTGCCAAACCACTCTCATCATTCGGTCGATGTAATCGGCCATGAGCTGGTCTGCCCCAAGAACAACGTTCAAGCCATGGCGAGTTATTCTGCTCAGATGATCGACGAAGCGCCAGACTGGAGACAACCATTCATAGACTTCGTGGTCTACAACATCCTGCCCGAGAACCCGAAGGAGGCTACTTCTATCAGACGGCGTCTCTCAGATTCTTCTACGATACAGAGACGAAAATGCTGATCGCCGCTCCTACGACGGATTACTACTTCGGTGCTTGTCGAACGTAGAAGCTAAAGAAGCCGTACGAGAGGCTCATGACGGTGTCTGCGGGCCCCATCAGCCTGGCCCTAAGCTGCAAGACCGCCTTCCGGATGGGCTACTACTGGCCTACGATGGTGGCTGATGCAATAGATTTGCCCGAAAATATAAGGCCTGCCAAGTCCACGCAGACTCATTCACCAACCATCCGAAATTTCTACATCCGACAGTGGCATCCTGGCCATTCGAAGCATGGGGAATGGATATTATTGGTCCAATCACCCCACCTCTCTGAGGACATCGCTTCATACTGGCGATCACTGATTACTTCTCAAAGTGGGGGCAGAAGCTGTCCACTCGCCGAAGTCAAGACTGCGAACGTAATCAGCTTCCTGAAGCACCACGTCATTTACCACTTTGGACTGCCCCGAAGGATCATCCATGATAATGGTCCGCAGTTATAAGCCACGCATTCTACAATTCTGCGACAAACCCGCATTCAGAATGTTGCTTCGACACCATACAACCCGGCAGCAAACAGGTTAGCAGAGGCATTCAACAAACAATCATCAAACTCCTCAAAAATTTGTCTCCTCCAATAACGCGACTGGAACAACAAGCTCGGCGAGTGCTTATGGCTTATCGCACACGGTTCGAACAGCCACCGGGAATACACCATTCTCTCTGGTGTACGGGAGTGAGGCAGTTCTCCATTAGAGACTCAGATTCCCTCACTCGAGTCGCCCTCACTTATCAATTGACAACGGATGATAACTATCGACGTCGACTACAAGAGTTAGAGGCCTTAGATGAAAATGCCTCCTAGCTCAGCAAAGGATCAAATTATACCAAGCACGCATCTCAGGAGCCTTCAACAAAAAGGTCAAAGTCAGAACATTCCAAGTAGGCGATCTTGTTTTGGCAGAGGAGGCCAATGGTCATGACTCACAAGACCACCGGCATGTTCCAGCAAAATGGGAAGGCCCATT
>JANAVB010017057.1:0-62145 GCA_029216955.1 Iris pallida
TCTACATACTAGATGAAAAGTGAATCCAGAAGGTACGTTACAATCTCGGTTATGTTGTCTTTGACTGTCTTTAATTATTTTCTACAAAATCCTATTGTACAGAAAGAAAAGTGGCCGACAAGTTGGTGTTTTAAAACAGTTTTTAATATTCCAGAAAAGTGGTTTTTTCTCCAACTTCAGCTAGATTTTTCAAGCAAGTGGGATGGCCATGTCGAAATCCACCTGGGGATCTCGAAGAGGGTCATATGGGCTTTCTACACGAATTTACGGATCTAAAAACAAAGTTAAAATGAGGGAGATATCGATCGGGGAAGTGGGATACCTTAAAGTGGAAAACTGTTGTTGTTGTTGTCGTCATGACGACCGGGAGACGGACTGCTGTCGCTCTGGCGAGGTTGGGCACGCACGCCGAGGAGAGGAAGGTGGATGGAGGAGAGAGGAGGAATAAGATGGAGAAGAAATTAGGGTTTGGATTTTCCTTTAAAACTATATATATATATATATATATATATATATATATATATATATATATATATATATATGTATATATATGTAAAGGAAAAAGAGTTCGGCCACAAGTTGCTGTGTGGCTTCTGTGGGTTGGGTTCCCCCCCTTTTCCGTGAGCAGCTAAGCTGATGCCCTATTCGTGGGTTGATGGGTGGTGGGGCCGACCACCCATCCTTTGTTATTTTTTTTTATAACAAATCTTCTAAACCTTTTGTTTATATATATATATATATATATATATATATATATATATATATATATATATATATATATATATATATATATATATATATATATGTGTGTGTGTGTGTGTGTGTGTACATCTATATATATACCACAATCTATTAAAAATCAATTAACCAATTAAAAATTATCTATCGAAATCTTTAATATATTTAAACATATCTACATATATATAAATTCAACTCACAATAAATCAACTCAAAATAATAATAATATCTTAATAGAATAAACGTGTTTAATAAATCTCCACAAAATAACTTTAATAATAATAAATTAATAAATTGTCCCAATGGGTGAACTTACCACACACCCTCCTTTGAGTCCAGAAAATTGTACAACGTGTTGAAAAATATTTTTAATAATAAAATACCAATAATTGTACAAATAATTAAATAATTAGGAATTGTACATAAAGTTTAAAATAATGTAGAAAATATTTGTACATATATAAAATATGCCTACAAGGCCACAGTTGGTCACACTACATGCTTACATGGGATTGGGTTCGGTCCGGGCCCTAATTCGGGCTGGTTTGGTCCAACCGAGTCTCTTAAAAGTCAGAAAATTTAAATTGATAAATAATTAATTTATCGATAGAGGTTAAATCGCAACTTGGCCTGGTTTTTCCTAGTTTGGACATCACCATAGGCTAGGCTTCCCTGGCATGGTTAATATACCAGTCAAGGCACACAGCTACAACTTCGTGCTAAAAGTCATGGTCGTCTAGTGCTCCAAAACTCAACAATGGCTAATGTCGTTTTTAATAAAACCATAAATTATATTAATTCATTTTTAAGTCTAATAAAATAATAAAAACAATATTAATTTTTTTTAGGGATTTTATAGTTTAAAAAAAAACTATTTGACGGGGTTAAGAGGTGTATATGTTAGGTTCTAACCTAAAGGAGTAGATCGAAAAACGATCGATCACGCGTTGAGATATCACGCCGCGAAGTCTTCTTCGAAGACTACTGCTGCTGTTGTTTCTGTTCTTGTTGCGCGCGCTGTTCGCGGCGAACCCAAACGGCCGGCGGCCCTGCGCGGCGGCGCCCAGGGCTGGGAGGGTCGCCCATGGCTGGGGTTGGGGTCGGCGGTGTTAGGGCTTAGGGTTTCTAGGTTTTTCTCGATCTCTCGCTCTGTCTCTGGAGATATATACAAATAACGTGTGCTGAGTTACAGAGCAGTCGGGCTGGACTGCGAAATAATGGGTTTACTCGGGCTGGGGTGTGGTGTTGGGCCCTGGCTCGAGCTTGGCCTGGGCTGGGATTGGTGTTATTTTTTATCTCATTTCTATTACATTAGCTATATATATAGATGTTTATGTATATATTTCTATATTCATATAAATATGTATTTGTGTCTATATATAACCATGTGATAATGCCCTATATACATAAATGAATATTCCATAGCCAAAACATATATAATTCATTTGAAGAATAAACGAATACTATTTATATTATTTTGAGAATAATATAATAATGCCAATAATAATAGTCGAAAGAATAATATAAGAATAACAATAATAATAAGGATATTATAATAATAACAATAACAATAGGAATGAGAATAATATAATAATAACAATAATAATAATAATAATAATAATAATAATATAATAACAATAATAATAAGAGTAAGAATAATATAATAATAACAATAAAATAATCATAAGAATAATATAATGATGATAATAATAATAATAATAATAACCAACTAAAAATGTCCACTAAGAGTTCTTGGTGAACATATCATACCCCATCTTTATTTGGTCCTAGAACTTCGTACAATTATTCTAAAAATTACCATTTTAATAAAATAAATAATAAAAATAATTTCAAAATTTTCGGGAAGGGGAGCTACAAATCTACCCACCTTAAAATAATTTCGTCCTTGAAATTCTAATTCGTAATTATTCCTAAAATCAAAGTCTACTATTTCCTTAATCTCCTCAAATTTAATTTCTCAAAATAGTTGTATCCTCCTTCTAGTCATTTTGTAACTACGAAACTCTGAGGACTTCTACCCACCTTTGGTCACACTACTCCCTCAATGGTATGTCCCTAAAACTTTATAATCTTCTAACTAGTTGCTAACAATTCTACCAACAGATATCTACTGCATATGGCATCTATAATCCTCTTCTATCTATTAAGCAACCCAAAATTTAACAAGCAATAATTTTACACATGTAACTAAGATATATTGGTAAATTCTAATAAGCTTGGCCATTCGTCGTTCCGAAATATGAAGGACAGGAAAATAAGGAAGAACAATCAAGAGTAAACATGAAGTTTCAAGAGCAGCAGAGAATATCCAGTAATGCAAATATGACGAAAGTTTATGAACCATTGACTTATTTGCTAGATTGTTCTACTCTAGTCCAGTCACTTGCTAAATCGAAGAACTCTTCGTTTCTTAGAGGGGCTTGCAATCCGTACAATACAGAAGTTTTGTTCTAGAAATTCTAAACAAGGTTCCATAATAGAACGGACTTTGAGAAATCAAGAATGTGATCTTTTTCGTGGTTATTTAAACACACGAGCAAGGAATATAAATGCAACGCAAGATCATATCGCAACTTCCAGGTAGATGGAATAAGAGTTACGAATGACCTCACTTCCTAAGGGGTGGAGCCTATATAATGGGTATAGGGACTTATCTCAACTAGTTTGGTTTTATAGTCCAAATATGGCGGTATTTCTGGATGGATTTTACTGGGTCTTAATAGGTTCTCTATTCGGACATCAATCGTTGGTTGGACGAACCTTGTATTTCAATCTATATGGACTGGTCAAGATCCCAATGATAAAACTATTTCTACTAGGTTAGGGTAAACTAGAATAGGTTTCATCCCACGTGGTTGAGCTAGTTGCTAGTCAGGTTGGTTAGCTCGGTCCACAAGCCCAAAATGCGCCTTTAGTGACTTTTGTGTTTAAGTAGCACATGAGGCCTCAATTGGGTGGCACATTAGTGGCATGTGCGTAGTGGACTTCGAGTAGATCACAACCATATATTGGGTCGAAGAAATTGAGTCGAAGCTGAGGCTCTAATGGAAGTCGGGAAGTATATCGGTATTGTGGTAAGGGTTATAGCTAGTCCTTTTGTCCTGAAAGTCGTATCACAAGAATAGAGTACAAAGGGACGGGTTTGAGTAGGACATGATATACCTAGATGAAGGTGGACTCGTCTAGATCTTGCATATAAAATTTTTTGAAAGATAACAGATGGTCTCGTGCTCCGAATATTAATGACACGGCCGGTGCACAAAATAATCTAAAGGGAAAGTGGGAGTCTATGGGGCACAAATTATTATCCTAATGGAAGTTATTCTAATTATTCGGTAATCCTGGTATATCCTAAAATTTTGGAAGGCTTACCATTTACTCACCTTAGAAGCTAGGACATGGAATGACGTGGTTAGGAGGATTCCGATAGTATCTTGAGGGTCGAGAGGAGAACGAGTAACTCAAGGCAAGGTTCCAGTCACAGGGCTGACCGATGGTAGTTGTACTTGTATATACAACTATCATAGCCATGGGGATACCCTATATCTATCAAATACGAGCGCTCGTCTTTCCAATTAGTGAAAGACAAAAGCAATAAGGAGTTCAAGAAAGATGTCATCGAATACAATTGCGTGATTCAAGAGCAGATGTATAATTCAAAAGGAATTGTCAATACAGTCGCAGGTGAGATCCTGGATACCTCTATATCTCAATCCACGTAGGGTAATTAAATAAAGAGCGAACCAAATGTATCATGGTTGATCAGACCGTAATACAATGATTCTGATTAGACAATATGTTAGCGAGCGTCCCAATAAACATATGTCTCGAATCAAGCTCGATAAAAGAGTAAGCTTGCAAAACTAGGTTGTAATAGCAGCATTGGTCAAGATAGTCAAAATATAAGTATGCGAGATTTTTGTAAAAGAGGCACAAGTAGTTCGAGTTTTGGGAAAATCAAAATCTTACCTGGTGTTATTGCTTATACAGTCAATCCTACTATCTTCTATTCATAAGGCCTTGGTCGACTAATAGGTTATGGACTTCTGAATTCTATATTCCAGGAAAACCTATTAGTGTCAGTCAGTTACCTCGTCAATGGATCACAAGGACCACGGAAGACCAGGTTGGGAGTCATGCTATCGAACTTACAGAACTTCCACTAGTTTTGGCTTTGGATCTTATGGGACAAACAGGCATTTTCCCATCCTCTATGGTATCCTAAACTTGTAATCACATCTGAAGTCATTTCACTGAGAATTATGCCTCGCTCGTATACTCGGGCGGTGGAAACCCTTGGTTCCGTGATTTAGCTGTGATATGCTATTAGGTACTCTACTCTATATTGACACAAGGGTATCTAAGATCTAAAGAGGTCAACGAGAACATAGTTTTAGCAATGTTCCATAGACTATGATTATTCGGAATGATTTCAATTTTGTGGGTTGTGCCTCGCCAGTGCGCTGCTGGTTGCAGTGAACCTACATTCTCTACCCTCAAATAATTGACGACAGTGCGCTGCTTTCTAACCATTATTAGTTAACTAACATTCTTTTAACTATATCCGTAAAAATTCATGAGCTTCTAGAGATTCAAACAAGTTGACTAAAAATAAAGCGTAGGTATTTGTCCTATCAGTCACAACACTTAAAATAAAAGAGTTAACATGGAGGAAATAACTAGAGACGAAAGGAATACAAACATTCTAGTATTTATTTCATGTGCATTTCAATGGTTGAGGGAAAATCTCTAATCAATCTACCTCGAGATTCGTATGCGAATAACAGAATCAGAAAATTATAAACCAGTTCCTTACTGCAAAATATAATTTAAAAACAGGCAATTCTAACTCATGAAGTGATGTTTATATCTAATAGAGCAAAGGAAATTGAACATGTTATCAAGACTATAGCCTTAATTCTAGGGAAAGCCTAACTAGCCAAGTGAGTAGTATACCCACGTTGGATCATGTCGTCTAATCAAAAGCAATAGTGTATTTATAGAGATCTAGCAAGCTATCTGAATTTAGTAATTCCTTATCTAAACTGCATGGCCTATCAGACAATCTTAACTATCCAATTAATAAGGGACCCTTATCCTAGTTATCCTCCTAAATCATTTCAATCCTAATTGTGAATGAGCATTTCTAGTCGCAGGCTCCAAAAGTACGACTAAGTTAAGTACCATCACGAGTTCGCATATTTTTCGAAATCTGACCTGCATGGGCCACCACAAAAACTTGTCACGACCCGTACCCGCTTTTTCGGATACGAGACATGTCCAAGCCAGCCTGCCGCAGAGTCGGCGGTAAAACGTTGTCAAGCCCGCAAGAAATAAATGCTCAAAATATAACATTTGTTGCTCATTCATATTTCTAAATTTATTACAACATTTACAACATTTATATTTAAAGAAAATACAAGGTTCTCACAATTAATAAAAATGATACACTGCTATCTATTTCTAGGTTTCTATCTACATGTACACCCGTATCTTCCAAGCTAAGTGAAACCACAGCTAACCTGAAAAATATTGGTTTCCAGTCAGGAATGGAACAAGTACACAAACCGACGACAATGTAAAAACACAATAGAATTAACAAGACATGAAAATAACATATGAGATATGAAAACTGGAAAGTACTGATGACAAGGCACGGTGGAGAAGAAAAAAAATAAAAATAAAAGACATCTACCTATGTGGTGTGAAATATCCTTTTCGACATGTGAACGGCTAGGAGGTAAATCCGGCACACTGCACGTGTCGTGTGCAGCTGCTATCAGGCAAGAATAGACATTTTAGGGATATTTCTGGTTAGTCTACATGTCTACTAAGATATTTCCCTCCCGACTACTCCGTGTGACGAGCGTGTCAACAAGAAATAAGATATATGTATAGACATGAAATGAAAAGACTACTATGAATCGAAAGCAATCAGAAAGTGCACTTGCCTGAGGTCCTTAGTTGGAGAAATCGATAGTACAACCACATCAGATGAGTCACTAAAGTCAACATATGCTAAAAGTCTCCAGATGCTGAAATAAACAGTACCAACGTTCTCAGAATAGTCAAATTAGCTAGGATTGTCTGTCATTAAGTCCAATTTTGGACACAGGGATAAAACGGTAATTTTGGGTCAAAACGGTATCCGTCGTTGGACCCGCTTTGCACCTGTCACGACCCGTTACCCAAATTGTTGGGCCGGGCCGAGCCATGTCCAGCCTACGCTTGGTTAAAACGTAGTAAGCTATTCTAAGAATAGACAATAAAGGATCTAAGCTGTTAACAGTTCAAAAATTATATTTTAAAGGTTCATCACAACACAGCATCTATAAGCGAAGGTAACATAAGCACAGACTTAATAATACACTTCCACGTATCTAACTGGAGATAAAGTCCAGTATCCAAATATAAGTACAGACAAAGTCTATGTCTCAAACCACAAAAAAGATAACTAAGCAAGGTTCCCCGCTGGGGCCTCTTCTGGAGCTAAGGTCAGGTCCTCAAAATCAGAGCCATAATATGTATCACATAGCATTTTTCTCCTCGGAAAATGAACCTACAACGTTATCCTGTCAGGACGGGAGCAAGTACAACCTCTACAACTAAAGTACTGAATATATAATGAAAGAGATGTACAATAAGAAACATAGTGTGATAAGTCTATAAAACAGGAAATACTTGGGAACATGGCCTCATGGTACAACTGGGATCACAGTATCATAGTAACATATGGAACATGGCATATCTGGAATTATGGTATATCTCATAATCTATCATGGCAAGGATACATATGTCATAGAGACAGATGTATATGTAATATTTAAAACTGTAGCAGGTACGTGATCGGTCAATAGATGTACAATGTGCTGGGGGCGCATAATGAAATGTACTTCCGTACAAGTGTAAAAGCGATAGATGTACATATGTACAAATACAGCTTTGAGATAAAGGCCTGCGGCAAGGTATGCATATAAAATGCGACCTCGCTCGCTACTATGAGGGGGGCATGATCACGTACTCAACTGTCAGTTTCTCCATAACCCATATATATAACAAGTGAGAGATACGATAACGATATAGAACATATGAGAGATACTGGGAGCAGTATAGGCATGGCAGGTACTGAGAGCAGTATAAAACATGTGAATACTCAGAGCAGTATAAAGCATAGTGAAACATGTACCGAGAACTAGTAAGAAGCATGTGAAGATATAAGAACTGTACTAAACATGTCAGGTACTATAAGTAATACAACATGTGAAGACATAGCTTGCTATCTCAAGGATTAGTATTTTAATAGGGTTAATACATGTTCTAGCATTAAAAGACAGTAAATGAGTTTATAGATGTACTTGCCTGGGATCCTGCTGTCAATATGAATCAAGGCTCGGAGTGAAGCCACGGTCCTAAAGATGAGATAATACAATAGCTAATCAGGGTGAAAAGACATACTATAATGTCTAGGTCAACTAGGGCAAACTAAGACAAACTGGGTCAGAGGTTGACTTATAGTTGACTTTGGTCAACTGGTCAACTCCGGTCAATTCTAAGTCCAATGTGGAGCCACACTATATCCAAACTAACTTTCTAGGATCTTTACACTAGTGTAGGGGGTGGTCCAATACTACAATAACTCAAAACAACACAAAACATTACAAGTCGTAACTATTCAATAAATAAATCAAACTGTACATTGTGTTCCAACAATTTTTGAGATAGACAAAAAGCTCAATTTTTCATGAAATAAAATACCAAAATGATCCTTGTTAATTATAGAAATTTATACTAATTTTTCTGGAATTTATAAACCTTCATAAATATTTATTAAAAATCAACAAACATATGTATCCTGAAAATGAGCTCTGTTTTTCTATTTTTATAAAATATCAAAAGTACTTATTAAATGCTGGAAAAATTATAATAAATTAGCTAAATTAAGATAGTATTTAAATATATTTTTTTAGAATTTTGTAGCACTTAAAATATATAAAAAAATTCAAAACAGCCTAACCGGATTATCCGGCGGATTACCGCGGATTACCGGCGGATTTTTCGTTCCGTCACAGCAAGTTTTGTGGTGAAAGTTCGGATTTTTCGACGGATTTCCGCGGATTTCCGACGGATTTTCCGAACCGTCGCAGAAAGTTGATTTTTGAACTCAAAACTTGTTTCGGCCATAAAAACTTCGTTTTAAATCAAAATTCGGACTTTCAAAAGTCAAAATTGAATAGAATTGAATTTCCTACAACATGGAAGTATTAGTTTTCACAAATCAAAACATTTGATAGATAAAAACCTAAAAATACTCGAAAATTATATCTAGAAACTCAGATCTACGCAATACTGTCGATCAAAACCAAAAGTGCTATATACTAAACATGTTAACAATTTAAAGAAGCAAATTATAGGCCAATAAAACTTTAGTTTCTATGGAAAACAAAAATAAAGTATGGTCATGTCACTTTTGAGCAAGATGCACTTACCTAGGTTAAGCTCCAAGCCTAATCTTCTACTCCACCACCAAGAGGGGTACGAAACCATACTTTAGACCTCAAGGCCAAGCTCCTAACAAGCTCCAAGGGAAGAGAAAGGAAGAAGAAATGAAAAGAGAGTGAAGAGAATGAAAAAAGAGAGGAGAGTGAAAGTGAAAGGGTATATATAGAAGGAGGATTTAATCTTAGCCGTCGGATCGTAATCCATGTCAAAATCTAAGTCAATCATGGCCATTCAAACAAAACCAATTATCCATTGGGTAATAGGGTGCATCTACACTATTCACGAAAATATATTCATGAAAATATCCGAAACTCTATTTACGAAAATATCAAAAACCGAAAATATCTAAAGTGTAGAAAACATGTTCGGGCGGTATGCCGTCGGTATACACCGGTACACCGGCGGTATGCTGGCCAAGGAAAAATCTATAAGTTAGGAAAATTTTTAAAGCATTACAAAAATCAAGAAAATACAAAATACACTATAAAATACGTATCCGTATATAAATACTATCGAAAACCATAAAAAACTATTTTTTGAAATCTAGGGGCTTACAAATCTTTCCTCCTTGAAAAATTTCGTCCTCAAAATTAAAAATCATCTAATAGGTCAAACTATCACATATAGCTGCTCTGGCTACGATACTCAATCTGCTACCCTTGTAATCAGCTGTCATGTTTCTCTTTACAATCTTTTTAGTTTAGGTTCAACTAAGTCCTTCTATCATAAACTACATCATGTATCCTTTAGAATCTTCCATACTAACATAAAATCTTAACGTATACCCTAAAATATAGGTCATTCTCTGCATATATCTATAAGCCTATAGTGCTCAATCATCAACCATATTTCCAACCTCAATTGTAAATACTTGATTTCCTTATCACATTCTAAGTATCCTTATTCTATCAATCCACAAACCCTTTGCATTATTTGTCGTCAATCCTTTTCTACAGCTTCTCCTTGAAATTATACGTTCAATACTTATCCATAGCGTAGAGCCTTCTTCTTTTTACTTAATAACTCCTCCGAATATAAATCCTCGATTTCAAACTCCCGATTTATTAATTACCAAAGTACATATGTCTTTGCCTCGTTCCTTGTCTTTTTAACTGATATCTTTTCGATCTCGTACGCAATACGATAACTCATTCTAACTTATTCTATATCATTCCACATATAGATCTACCCTCTAATCACATGTAGTTAGCTTATAGATAACCAATAATCACTTGGTCATCAAAGTCCTATGAATGCTCAATCCTCAAACTCTAAGCACAAGATTCTAAACCTCAATCCATAGTCACAACAATATACTATCTCATTTCTCCATCTTATATACCCTATCATCAAGTCATACTATCAATACAATCGTTCTTAATGGTTTCCAAGTCTACTATAGTCAGTCACCCATACTTGTCCTATAAGCTTAATCTAACCAATCCCTAGGAAAAGTACTTATCACAATCACACAATACATTTATAGTTATACTACAGAATCAGTTAACAAGGTTTGGCTATTTCGGTCGTCTATCAAATAGAAGGTAACAAGGCCTAAGACTGGGTCAAGCAATCCATAACAGTGTCCAAACAAGTTAAAAGGTCAAGCAAGACAGAAAAGTTTATTGAAATATCTCCAAGAATGGTACGAAGACAACGAGATGCATAACGAGAAATTTATCCAAGAGATTAACGAAGAAGGGTTTAGTCAAGTTATAGGAAAGATGGAACGCAAAAATAATTATGTCCAAAAAGATAACATGAAAGCAATTCTGTTGGATAGTCCTAGAGAACCTATAATCCTAGTTGTAGATTTAGATAGAACAGAGTTAATCAAGACGGGGAAGAATGATAATAAGGATTTATTCCTGCTCATTCGGTTATAACAAAGTAAACCAAGTTAAGATACGATCTGATAACCATACACGCCTTCCTGAAATCATGTTGCCAAAATTTTTGCCACACCAGTAAGCTTAGATGCAACAAACGATAGAGTCAAAACTAAGGTATACATCTTCTAATCATGTTATCTAGAATCCTCGCCACGCCAACCGGTATGGCTGTGAGAAAATCTAAATTCTATGAATAGGATAGTATATCCAAAATAAGGTTCTATGTTTTTGTCATACCAGCTAATATGGCTGCGATAAATTCTAAACTCCATAACTAAAGCAGACGTTTACCTTATCAGGATATATCATAATTCAATCCACAAAATTTATCACGATGCAAGATCAAAGTCAATAACGAAAATCAAGAATTTAAATTCAACAACGAATTTAGAGGAGTGCAAATAAAATAGGTGAAAACAGATTTCGAGATAAGATTAGAGTAAGATCCTTAGGGGTCATCCCAAGGGGTACTATCCTGGTCAAAATTGACCCACTGAATTCAAGTAAGAGACTAAAAACAGTTAACGGTCCTATGTTGTGACAAGTTTTCCTATGTTGCAATCCTAGATATCCTCTAGGTGTTCTAAATGTTTATCCCTAGTGTTAACAAGTTGTCCTAGATCCTAATTGCAGGCATGTTTGGTACAATAACGTAACCAAACAACTTAAGTCTAGACCTGCATGGGCCGCCACTAAAAACATGTCACGACCCGTTACTCAAATTGTTGGGCCGGGCCGAGCCATGTCCAGCCTATGCTTGGTTAAAATGTAGTAAGCTGTTCTAAGAATAGACAATAAAGGATCTAAGCTGCTAACAGTTCTAAAATCACATTTTAAAGGTTCATCACAACACAACATCTATAAGCGAAGGTAACATAAGCACAGACTTAATAATACACTTCCAAGTATCTAACTGGAGATAAAGTCCAGTATCCAAATATAAGTACAGACAAAGTCTAAGTCTCAAAACACAAGAAAGATAACTAAGCAAGGTTTCCCGCTGGGGCCTCTTCTGGAGCTAAGGTCAGGTCCTCAAAATCAGAGCCATAATATGTATCACATAGCATTTTCTCCTCGAAAAGTGAACCTACAACGTTATCCTATCAGGACGAGAGCAAGTACAACCTCTACAACTAAAGTACTGAATATATAATGAAAGAGATGTACAATAAGAAACATGGTGTGATAAGTCTATAAAACAGGAAATACTTGGGAACATGGCCTCATGGTACAACTGGGATCACAATATCATAGTAACATATGGAACATGGCATATCTGGAATCATGGTATATCTCATAATCTATCATGGCAAGGATACATATGTCATAGATGTTGACACAAAGTCACAGTCAACCAAATATTGACTACATTGACTAAATAATATCTGTATAAATTCAATACGACACACGACGTCTGCATTCAGTTCAGGACAGACAACAGCTCAGTTTTCGACTCTCAGTGTATTTTCGAGTCTGTACTTTTACATTTTATTGAGTCTAGAAGTATGTACTCTGAGTTATGCTGAGCTCTTGGAACTTAGTCTATAAGCCTACCCAAAATCCCAAGCTCCACCAAAACAAAAATTGCCCACAAGTCCCACTTAGGACCACTCTGTGCTCTGGAGACAGAGTTCGGGCCGAACTCTGCCTCCACACAGAGTTCGGGCCGAACTCTGTCCCCTAGAAATCAGGAACCCTAATTTTAGGGTTAGCTGGTTGCTAGCTGTCCAACGGCCATATTTTTGAATTTTCTTACCTGAATTCTGGCCGAATTCTGCCTCTAAAAATACTATAAATAGGGCATAAATTCTCTCATTTCAATTTACTCAATCTTCTCTTCTCTTCTCTCCTACAAGCTCAATAAGCCATACCCTTCCTATTTACTAGCCACAAGCCTCCTAAGTCTCGAGTGCTCAGCATCTCTCAGTTAGGATTCTTGTGCAAGAGTGAAGAAGTCGCTTGGACAATTCCAAACAAATCGCCACTGCGATCCTCTGTTAGAAGTTGACGTGCTCTTCTGAAGAAAAGGCACGGGTTGTAAGCTACTATTTCACAAATAGTGAATTTAATCCTGAGCTAGAGTTCTCAGGCCTGGACTAGTCCTCCACGAGGGAAACCAGGTTAAAATCGTTGTGTTTGCGTATGCTCTTCTGCTCTTCATTTATTTTCCGCACTTTACTCTGATTTTTTATTGTTGGTGAAAGAGTTATTTTTAATTGGCTATTTTTCTATATAAACTCTATTCACCCCCCTCTAGAGTTGCCAAACTGTTCTTCAATTGGTATCAGAGCTCTGTTCTCTTTACAAGGACTAACTTCCTAAGAGCTGATCCATGGCAACCACACAATCCTTGATTTCCAATCATGGTGAAGGTCAGTCCACTCATAGGCCTCCCCTATTTGATGGGACTAACTACACATATTGGAAAACAAGAATGAGCTTCTATCTTAAGTCTCTAGACTTTGACCTGTGGACTGTCGTCACTGACGGTTACAAAAAGCCCGCCAGGATAGTTGTCGATGGTGACCTCATTGAGAAACCACACGACAAATATTCTGTCGAGGAGAAGAAACAGGCAAGTCTAGATGCTAGGGCTATTAATGCTTTATTCTGTGCTATAGACAGGAATGAGTTCAACAGGGTCTCTACGTACACCACTGCTCATGAAGTATGGAGACTTCTAGAAGTGACGCATGAAGGAACCACACAGGTCAAGGAATCTAAAATAAGCCGTCTCACTCAAGAATACGAAGCCTTCAAGATGAAGCCAAGTGAGACAATCACTCAAATGATCACAAGATTCCTCGACATCATCAATCCTCTATCTTCGCTTGGAAAGCAGTACTCAAACCACGAGAAGATTCGTAAGCTGCTCAGAGGGCTACCAAAGATTTGGAACCCTAAGGTGACAGCCATCATAGAAGGAAACGATCTCACAACAATGTCAATGGAGACCTTGATGGGTAAGCTTATGACTCACGAGCTTGACCTCAAGGACTTCGAAGAGCCTGCTCCGAAGACCAGGAAGATCGCACTCAAAGCTCATCAACGAAGAGCTAATCATGATGAGACCGAAGAAGATAATTCGGATGATGAAGACCAAGCTCTCATGGTTTGCAACTTCAAGAAATTCTTTCGCTTCAATCGAAGGAAGAAGGAATCTCAAGAAGACGATGAAGAAGAACCAACTTATTATGGTTGCAAGAAAACTGGACATGTCCGAAAAGACTGCCCATTCCTGAAGAAGAGCAACCGCTATGAGAAGCCATACAAAAAGAACTCATCAAAGAAATATGCCAACACAGGTATCTGGCATGAAAGTGAAGCGAGTGACTCTGAGGAAGAAAAGGACTCTCCTCAAGATACAGCAAATGTGTGCCTGATGGCAACTTCCAACAAGGTATCTAACGAAACTCTGGATGACTTCTCTTTTGATGAACTTGGCGATGCTTTCACTGATTTACTCGATGATCATAAAAAGGTCATCGGTAAATATAAACATGCCAAGGACAAAATCAAAAGTCTAGAAGATGAGATACAAAGAATTTCTTCACTTCTTGATAATGTTAGAAACACATCACCCACAAATGACACTGATGAAGCATCCAAGCTTAAATTAAGCTTACATGATGCTGAAGCACGTATTGAGCAACAAACTCAAGAAATCACTACTCTCAACATGTTGCTTGCTGAAGAAAAGAATAGACACAAGATTTCCATGACTAAGATTTATGGCTTAAATATTAAGGTTGATGAACTGCAAGCTGTTTCTAAAAGATTAGAAACCAAATTGGGTAAACAGGTTGTTCAACCTCAAACCCAATCACATGGGCACAATACCACTCATGCTAGTCAACCACGTCATTCTCATGCAGCACATAACCATGCTTTTATATACACAAACTTTCACAAACCACGTGCACGTAAGAACAATTCTCACTCAGTACACAATCATCATGCAATGCCATATAGACAAGGTCCTCATAAACCATATAGACAAAATCATCATTCTATGCCTCATAGACACCATCAACATGCCACTTATTCCATGCATAATCATCTTCACCATGCTAACTCTTCACATCATGTCCATCCTCATCCTGTTGCTTATAAATATTATTCTCATGCTCCTAGTATAAATAAGAATGCTATCTGTACTTATTGTGGATTACATGGACACATCTCACCACAGTACAGAGTTAGAAGACTTGTAGATAAAAGGATATATGCTTGGTTCCCAAAGACTAACTTTTCAGGACCCTCAAGAACTCGGGTACCAAAGGTCACATCTACTCTTGATGTAGGTGGACCTTCCCTCCTCAACTGAAAGTAAGTGGATTCTCGATAGTGGATGCTCGCGACATATGACGGGAGACGCAAATCTTTTTGCATCACTATCGATGAAGAGAGAAGGATACGTATCCTTCGGTAACAATCTCAAAGGGCACATTATAGGTAATGGTATCATTGGTCATCCTCCTTCTCCTGTAATAAAGGATGTCTGCCTAGTGACCGAGTTAAAGCATAACCTGCTCAGCATTAGTCATCTTGCTGATCATGGATATGATATTAACTTTGGACAAAACAGTTGCTACATCTATGATAGGTCAACAGGAGACATTGCTTTTGAAGGGAAAAAAGAGGACAACATCTACATTTTCTATCTTTCTATAAATACTAACAATGCAGGTAGATGTCTATATGCCCACAAAGACGAACGACTACTTTGGCACCAGCGTCTTGGTCATGCCAACATGGATGCTATATCCAGGCTTTCCACCAAGAAGCTAGTGAGAGGATTGCCTGAAATCACGATCAAAAAGGACACGGTATGTGCCGAATGTGAACTAAACAAGGCAACTAAATCCTCATTTCATTCTATCAACTCTGTAAGTACTACTAGACCCTTGCAACTACTTCATATGGATTTATTTGGTCCTAGTAGAATAGCTAGCCTTGGAGGCAAACTTTATGCATTTGTTATTGTTGATGATTTTTCGAGATTTACATGGGTTTTCTTTCTCGCTAATAAGAGCGATGCTATTTCTGCTTCCAAAATTTTTGTAAAGAAAGTTCAAAACGAAAAAGGCTACATGATTACTCGAATTCGAAGTGATCATGGAGGCGAATTCGTAAATTATGATTTTGAAAGTTTTTGTAATGCAAATGGTTTTGATCATGAATTTTCTTGTCCTAGAACTCCTCAACAAAATGGTGTTGTGGAGCGGAAGAATAGGACTCTTGGCGATATGGCTAGAGTCATGTTGAATAAATTTTCTCTTCCGAAATATTTTTGGGCAGAGGCTGTAAGTACAGCATGCCACATTTTGAATAGGGTGCTTATTCGTCCCATTACGAAGAAAACACCCTATGAGCTTTGGTTTGGGAGAACCCCCAATGTTTCTTATTTTAAAGTTTTTGGCTGTAGATGTTTTATCCTTAACACCAAAGACAACTTAGGCAAATTTGATGCCAAAGCTGACGATGGTATCTTTCTTGGTTATGCCGCCAAGAGTAAGGGATATAGAGTTTTCTATAAACGCTCACTTATTGTGGAAGAGTCAACAAATATGACTTTTGATGAAGATAACAGTGCAGCAAGTACTCTTGATGATGACGTTGAGCCATCAACTTCTACTCCAATGAATACTTCAACCGAAACTAATTCTCTGGAGGGTTTGCCTAAGAAATTCTCTTTCAAACCTTCTCATCCAGAAAATTTAGTTATAGGAGAAGTTTCACGTGGAGTAACTACTAGATCATCACTAAGAGACTCCGTTGCTAGCACTGCCTTCATTTCACAAGTAGAGCCTAAAAATATTTCTGAAGCTTTTAATGATGAATTTTGGATTTCTGCTATGCAAGAAGAACTCAACCAATTTGAGAGGAGCCAAGTATGGGAACTAGTTCCTAGATCGGCTAATCACTCAATAATTGATACCAAATGGGTGTTTAGAAACAAAGTAAATAAAGATGGTTCAGTCACACGTAACAAAGCTCGTCTAGTAGCTCAAGGATACAACCAAGAGGAAGGTATCGACTACGATGAGACGTATGCTCCTGTTGCTAGACTAGAATCTATTCGGATGCTTTGTGCTTTTGCTAATTTTTAAAACTTTAAATTATTTCAAATGGATGTTAAAAGTGCTTTCTTGAATGGCTTTATTAAGGAGGAAGTTTATGTCAAACAACCCCCTGGCTTTGAAAATCACAAATTTCCCGACCACGTGTTCAAGCTGAAGAAAGCGCTTTATGGCCTTAAACAAGCCCCCAGAGCTTGGTATGAAAGGCTAAGCAGTTTCTTGCTTGAGAAAGGTTTTTCAAAAGGGAAAATTGACACTACACTGTTTATCAAATCTTTCAAAGACACCATTCTATTCATTCAGATTTATGTTGATGATATTATTTTTGGGTCTACTGATGAAACTCTTTGTCAAGAATTTGCCAAGTGTATGCAGACGGAATTTGAGATGAGCATGATGGGAGAGCTCAACTACTTTCTTGGTCTGCAAGTAAAACAACTGGCTAATGGAACTTTCATCTGTCAATCGAAGTATACCAAGGACATGCTGAAGAAGTTCGATCTTGACAACATCAAACCAATCAGCACTCCAATGGCTACTTCAACCAAACTCGAACCAGATGAGAGCGGCAAACCCGTTGATCAACGTAAGTATCGAGGTATGATAGGCAGCTTACTTTATTTAACTGCTAGTCGCCCCGATATCATGTTTAGTGTTTGCCTATGTGCTAGATATCAAGCAAATCCTAAGGAATCTCACATGACCGCGGTTAAGCGTATCTTTCGATACCTTAAGGGTACGGTTACAGTGGGTCTATGGTATCCCAAGTCAACATCATTTGACCTCATCGGTTACTCTGATGCTGACTTTGCTGGATGCAAGGTCGACCGTAAAAGTACGAGCGGCACGTGTCATTTATTAGGAAAGGCTTTAGTCTCATGGTTTAGCAAGAAGCAGAACTCTGTCGCACTATCCACAACAAAAGCTGAATACATAGCAGCTGGGCGTTGTTGTGCACAAATTCTGTGGATGAAGCAAACCCTTGAAGACTATAAGTTATCTTTCATGCACATTCCTATATTCTGTGACAATACTAGTGCAATCAATTTGACTAAGAACCCTATCTGCCACTCACGCACTAAACACATTGAGATCAGACACCACTTTTTGCGTAATCATCAGCAAAATGGCACGATTAACTTAGAATTTATTGACACTGATCATCAGCTGGCAGATTTCTTTACTAAGCCACTATCCGAAGAGCGCTTCAATTTTCTTTGTCGTGAACTTGGAATTTTAGATGAAGCAGTTATAAATTGAAACTCACCTGCGTAAATATCGAGTATATTGTGATTCTTTTTCGAAGAATTTGGTATGGGTACAAGCCGAAAGGGTCCTTCTGACAACAAGGCGTAAAAGCCTAAGCGACACGGTGCACTAGTCCTCAGGACTACCGCTAGCTGGGATCCGGCCCCTGCAGCTAACCCATGGCAAATTTGGACTATTGAACCACAGTATATGTCCTTATTTATTATATGGCTCGTTTTCGATTTAATATTGCCTAATTGAGATTTTCTAAAGTTCATTCTGTTTTCTGAGTACCTCTCTATCTATTTTTTTCTCTTTGTTGTCCTCATCTATCTTTTGTTTAACTCTTAAACATTTTCTTCTTGTTCTTTGCCTGTTTTCAGTTCTGGACCATTGATCCAGAACTCGGGCCGAACTCTGCCCCTATCAGAGTTCGGGCCGAGTTCGGTTCTTAGGTTCCAGAGTCGGGATCTGGCTCTGCCGTTGGATCAATTTTAATCCAATGGTCAATATTTCATCCGACCAAAGACAAAACCCTACTTTATGTCGGGATTCCATCTCTCTCCTTCACTACGACCACCTTTCTCACCTATACAAAATCTTTCCTTGAAACCCTAACCCTAGTTTTTGATCTAGAGTGCTCCAGTGCTTCTCAAAATCAAGAAAAAGGGGTTTCTCTCCATTCTCTTCCATTGTTTATTACTTGTTTGAGGTACCATTCCTATTTTCTAGTTAAAATCTTTTAATGGCTCCTTGCTTGTTCAATCGTGGGAAGAGAATTCGAGTTGAGAGTATTTCCTCTTCGGATTCTCCTCCATCAATTGAACAAATCATTGAACAACTTCAACCATCCCATCCTTTGTTCAATCCACCTCGTCCTCAAAATCCTTCCACCTATGACAACAGACTTTTTGTCTCACAAGATGCATCAAACAACTGGTTTAGTGACTTTCGGAATCGACAGGTATTCACAGGACATCCTATTAATTTTTCCATATTCTCTCAATATGATTCTTTATTCCATGATCTCTATCTTGATGAACTAGTTACCACAACTTCTGCTATCTATCGTCATGCCGTTCAAATGTCTACTGCAACTTAACCTTTGATGACCTTCATATTTATTCACGAGTTGCAGGTATCAATATATCTTTTGATGACTTTGACTTAGCCGAATATCTTGATCTTCTAGAGCCCAATTCTTGGGAAAAGCTAGTTGACGCTCGCTCGTTCCGTTTTCCCGACGGAATTTCCCTTGAAAGCTTCAAGGACGATTTGTGTACTCCATACACACGTCCTCGCAAGCTCACGGCTAAATATCTCAACCCATATTTTTCTGACCTTCATTGGATTATTTCTAACACCATTCTACCCAAAACAGGTTCCCATGATGACATCACTTATCTTGAAATATCTGCTCTTTATCATCTTCATTTTGGAATTCCTTTCAATCTTCACTGGATGATTCACTGTAGGAGGAAACCACGAGCTTTGGTTTATCCTCTGTATCTTCCTTTGATCTTTCGTGCTTTTCAAATACCACTTGATGCTTGTCCGTTCATGCCTGCACCTACCTTTCTATCCAAGGCACGACTCCTTCAGCCTGTCGCTGCTTCTGAGTCATCTGAGCATTCTGCTGATGAGGCGCCTGATGCCCCTCCACTCGGACAGGATGCACCTCCTCCTCCTGCCAACCTGGATTCTCTTCAGACTTTGCTTTGCGATCGTTTTGCCGTTGAGGATGATCGCTGGACGCAGCAGGATTACCGTACCACCTTGCAGATCAGTGCCCTTGGAAACTCTCTGCATGATATGCGGTATTCACTTGCTCGTCATCCTGATCTGCATGTGCCTATTGAGCGGGATCCAGATCGCGCGGGTCATCGTATAGACGATCCGTGGGTCATGAGGTATATGGATCCGGATGATGCTTTTGTGGATCTTCAGATGTTCCAGGACCTTTTCGATGTTCCAGGACCTTCTCGTGCTCCATGATGGAGATTGGCTTGATATGCTGCTGACACTGCTGATGGTCTTAGTTACCTTTTTTGATTTTAGTTTGTTATGGATTTATGTACTGGATTTATGTCTTCAAACCCTGATGATGTGCTGGTTGGTGGATAACATTTTATGCTATTTTTCGTAGTTCTACTTTATGTCAGTGACTTGTTTTATTAGTATTATACTGTTTCTTCTCTGCTTGGTGTGGTTGGATTACTTTTCATTGTCTATACTGCTATTCCCATGCTTTTCCTTATGCAGTCTATATGATCCTTTATATTGCTAACTGCCAAAAGGGGGAGAAATATGTATATTTGTGTGCTTGTGTTTGCTTTTGGGAAAATATTTTTATCAGGCCACAGGTTCTATGCATTATTTACGGGGGAGAGCTATTGATTCTAGCTCGGCACCGTTCACTGATTACGGGGGAGCTATCTTATTCTAGCTCGGCATTGTTTATGGGGGAGCTGTGTTTTAACCAACTGTGTCCAGGTATGAATATTGAAATATACATTTATTATTTTGTCAATTATCAATATGGGGGAGATTGTTGACACAAAGTCACAGTCAACCAAATATTGACTACATTGACTAAATAATATCTGTATAAATTCAATACGACACACGACGTCTGCATTCAGTTCAGGACAGACAACAGCTCAGTTTTCGACTCTCAGTGTATTTTCGAGTCTGTACTTTTACATTTTATTGAGTCTAGAAGTATGTACTCTGAGTTATGCTGAGCTCTTGGAACTTAGTCTATAAGCCTACCCAAAATCCCAAGCTCCACCAAAACAAAAATTGCCCACAAGTCCCACTTAGGACCACTCTGTGCTCTGGAGACAGAGTTCGGGCCGAACTCTGCCTCCACACAGAGTTCGGGCCGAAGTCTGTCCCCTAGAAATCAGGAACCCTAATTTTAGGGTTAGCTGGTTGCTAGCTGTCCAACGGCCATATTTTTGAATTTTCCCACCCGAATTCTGGCCGAATTCTGCCTCTAAAAACACTATAAATAGGGCATGAATTCTCTCATTTCAATTCACTCAATCTTCTCTTCTCTTCTCTTCTCTCCTACAAGCTCAATAAGCCATACCCTTCCTATTTACTAGCCACAAGCCTCCTAAGTCTCGAGTGCTCAGCATCTCTCAGTTAGGATTCTTGTGCAAGAGTGAAGAAGTCGCTTGGACAATTCCAAACAAATCGCCACTGCGATCCTCTGTTAGAAGTTGACGTGCTCTTCTGAAGAAAAGGCACGGGTTGTAAGCTACTATTTCACAAATAGTGGATTTAATCCTGAGCTAGAGTTCTCAGGCCTGGACTAGTCCTCCACGAGGGAAACCAGGTTAAAATCGTTGTGTTTGCGTATGCTCTTCTGCTCTTCATTTATTTTCCGCACTTTACTCTGATTTTTTATTGTTGGTGAAAGAGTTATTTTTAATTGGCTATTTTTCTATATAAACTCTATTCACCCCCCTCTAGAGTTGCCAAACTGTTCTTCAATAGAGACAGATGTATATGTAATGTTTAAAACTGTAGCAGGTACGTGATCGGTCAATAGATGTACAATGTGCTGGGGGCACATAATGAAATGTACTTCCGTACAAGTGTAAAGGCGATAGATGTACATACGTACAAATACAGCTTTGAGATAAAGGCCTGCGGCAAGGTATGCATATAAAATGCGATCTCGCTCGCTACTATGAGGGGGGCATGATCACGTACTCAACTGTCAGTTTTCCCATAACCCATATATATAACATGTGAGAGATACGAGAACGATATAGAACATGTGAGAGATACTGGGAGCAGTATAGGCATGGCAGGTACTGGGAGCAGTATAAAATATGTAAATACTCAGAGCAGTATAAAGTATAGTGAAACATGTACCGATAACTAGTAAGAAGCATGTGAAGATATAAGAACTGTACTAAACATGTCAGGTACTGTAAGTAATACAACATGTGAAGACATAGCTTGCTACCTCAAGGATCAGTATTTTAACAGGGTTAATACATGTTCTAGCATTAAAAGACAGTAAATGAGTTTGTAGATGTACTTGCCTGGGATCCTGCTGTCAATATGAATCAAGGCTCGGAGTGAAGCCACGGTCCTAAAGATGAGATAATACAATAGCTAATCAGGGTGAAAAGACATACTATAATGTCTAGGTCAACTAGGGCAAACTAAGACAAACTGGGTCAGAGGTTGACTTATAGTTGACTTTGGTCAACTGGTCAACTCCGGTTAATTCCAAGTCCAATGTGGGGCGACACTATATCCAAACTAACTTTCTAGGGTCTTTACACTAGTGTAGGGGGTGGTCCAATACTACAATAACTCAAAACAACACAAAACATTGCAAGTCGTAACTATTCAATAAATAAATCAAACTGTACATTGTGTTCCAACAATTTTTGAGATAGACAAAAAACTCAATTTTTCATGAAATAAAGTACCAAAATGATCCTTGTTAATTATAGAAATTTATACTAATTTTTTGGAATTTATAACCTTCATAAATATTTATTAAAAATCAACAAATATATGTATCCTGAAAATGAGCTCTGTTTTCCTATTTTTATAAAATACCAAAAGTACTTATTAAATGCTGAAAAAATTATAATAAATTAGCTAATTAACATAGTATTTAAATATAATTTTTACAACACTTCAAATATATAAAAAAAATTCAAAACAGCCTAACCAGATTATCCGGCGGATTACCGCGGATTACCGGCGGATTTTTCGTTCCGTCACAGCAAGTTTTGTGGTGAAAGTTTGGCTTTTTCGACAGATTTCCGCAGATTTCCGACGGATTTTCCGAACCGTCGCAGAAAGTTGATTTTTGAACTCAAAACTTGTTTCGGCCATAAAAACTTCGTTTTAAATCGAAATTCGGACTTTCAAAAGTCAAAATTGAATAGAATTGAATTTCCTACAACATGGAAGTATTAGTTTTCACAAATTAAAACATTTGATAGATCAAAACCTCAAAATACTCGAAAATTATATCTAGAAACTCAGATCTATGCAATACTGTCGATCAAAACCAAAAGTGCTATATACTAAACATGTTAACAATTTAAAAAAGCAAATTATAGGCCAATAAAACTTTAGTTTCTATGAAAAACAAAAAATAAAGTATGGTCATGTCACTTTTGAGCAAGATGCACTTGCCTAGGTTAAGCTCCAAGCCTAATCTTCTACTCCACCACCAAGAGGGGTACGAAACCACACTCTAGACCTCAAGGCCAAGCTCCTAACAAGCTCCAAGGGAAGAGAAAGGAAGAAGAAATGAAAAGAGAGTGAAGAGAATGAAAAGAGAGAGGAGAGAGAAAGTGAAAGGGTATATAGAAGGGGAATTTAATCTTAGCCGTCAGATCGTGATCCATGTCAAAATCTAAGTCAATCATGGCCATTCAAACAAAACCAATTATCCATTGGGTAATAGGGTGCATCTACACTATTCACGAAAATATCTAAACACTATTAATCAAAATATCGAAAATACTATTCATGAAAATATCCGAAACACTATTTACGAAAATATCAAAAACCGAAAATATCTAAAGTGTAGAAAACATGTCCGGGCGGTATGTCGTCGGTATACACCGGTACACCGACGGTATGCTGGCCAAGGAAAAATCTATAAGTTAGGAAAAAATTTAAAACATTACGAAAATCAAGAAAATATGAAATATACTAGAAAATACGTATCCGTATATAAATACTATTAAAAATTATAAAAAACTATTTTTTGAAATCTAGGGGCTTACAGCACCGAAAAGCGTGCCAGAGTCAACGGTCTCTAAAGTCGTCAAACTATAAGTCAACAGGTCCGGTTTTCCGATATGAACCCAACCGTATGTCCAAAGTTGGATTTCGGTGGGCCGTGCACCAAATCGCCCTTGAGTGGGACCGTGGGGCCCGCAAAATGGTTGTCCGATTCAACTGTCTCAGAATTGGACCAAACTTGGCATACATGACCAGAAAAATGATACGGTCCTGTCGGCGCAAGTTTTGTCTCGATCTAAAGAGCGTTGTCACACCCCGCTCCCGTAGGAGCGATCGTCCTCACTAAGGCGTGATGCCGCATGGGCCTAGGTTGCGCCCGTGCAAGGCCAAGTCCAGAAACGACCGATTCGAGCTAGGCCACAGAGTCGTACAGAGTGTCCCTATTTGCAGCGGAAAGTAAATAAACACGAATTGAAGCGAATTCAAACTCTTTATTGATATTCAAGAAGTTTACAAGCGGTGTTAGGCCGAGTTTACAAGTCACTCAAGCTCTCTCTCTCTGAAATATAAAAGGGCGTGCCAAGTGGCTTACAACATGGAATGATTTATGGCGATGTTCCAATACATTATGTCCTGTATAGGGTGCTTCAGCTTCTTGCAACGTCCTAAGGCCCCGGAGTTGGCTCCGTGCCTTAACACGTTCGATGAAAGCTCCGCACCTGTCGGCGTCTTCTGTATCCTGCAAGCAGACTATGGGGTTATCAGTACATTGTTATGCACTGGTGGGGAGGCTAGCTCGCCCACAATGCTATCATTACCAAACATGTTCCATTTACTTTTGTGCATCTCTATCATTCATTGTCTTTCTAATCTTGCCTTAGGATCATTTTTATGGCATATCTTATAGCCTATCTTGTGTTGCCGAATACAAGTGTCGCATGGAAATACATGCACGACTTACCCATACTTACCGTTCGGCCTTCCCTGTCCAAAGTAAACCAAGTTAGTCAACAATTCATGTGTAATAACATAACGTGATTCTTGGAAACATTCAATATCAAGGGCGTGTCCCTGCCTCGGGTCCTAGTATGTCGTAGGCACGTTCTCTAACTCATTTTGTATGAATTACTCTTTATTCACTTAGTATGTTACATTGCAAGCATGTTCAGGGTGTTACATTTCGAGCATGTTCAGGAGGTACTTATTTATTTAACTTAGACTACTTTGATTTCAATACAAGGACTTGTACGTGGATAGCCACCAGCAAAGTCCACTTAATCTATATGCACCGGTCGTTGGCTTGACAAGCCGTTTGGACATTTCTCCTTGGTATTTCTCAACTTAGCGTAGGGTGATGGCTGGTACACCCCGTTAAGTCTCTTGAAATACCCTGCACTTACGTCTTCCAGTGCCCAAGCCCGCACCCAGGTAGCCCGTAAGTCCCGTTTTTTATTCCGCCTAGGTCGGCCAAGGTATACTCCACACAACGCTCGTGCCACAGAATTACTGCACGGCCACGGTATCCCCCCCATCGCCCGTGCCGTTTGTCTACGACCATTTCGTATTATCTTGTCATTTAAACTTAGCGGCTATCTCCGAGCCTTATGCTAACCCTTAGCCATAATGCGTTATCGACCAGGTTGGCGTCCGTGCAGCGCAGGTAGCGAGCTCGTTGCACGTGCCCGTCACACCTGTCGCTGTTTTCCATAAAGAAATTCTCTTTATTTGTTGTGTTTCTGGGAAAATTACAACTGTAGGAATCCGATCTAGAAGACGATCGCTTTATCCCTTGGACTATGCGAAGAAGAAAAGCTCTCAAAATTTTGACAGTAGATATCAATGTATCTGTATAATGAATAAAAAAAAGAACTCTATTTATAGAGTCAAAATAGTAACTGAAAAGATAACTACCTCACCACTGGTGCATTTGAAAAGTCACGCAGACTCTAAATACACGCAGGGTTAATGAGTAGTTACTGGACGTGGCCCGTAACTGTTGGACACATGGCATTAGTGCATGGGTCGTGTGCAAGTTACTGGGCACGCGAGAGAGAGATCGGTGGCATGGCTGCCACGTACTCCAGTTGAAATGAAATCCACGCTGTCTTGCTGAAGGCAAAAATCCACGCAGTTTCGTTGACGCAGACTCGTTGAAGGCGAAATCCACGCAAGCTTTGAAGAAGAATACTTCAGAATTCACGCAGGCTTTGAGAAGAATAACTCAAAAATCCACGCAAACTTGAGGAAGGAGAAGGTTCAGAATCCACGCCAACCGCCAGCTGTCTTGATTTGGCATGCTTCGTCTGACACAAAATCTCTGACATTGATTATATTGTCAGCCGTATTAAATAAAGATAAGACCCAAAGTCATGCCAACTTGGTGAAGAGTGAGTCTTGCTAAGAAAGATTTCAAAAATCACGCAAAAGACGGCGATGATCTCTCGAGTTCTGTGCATACGTAGCATACGAGGAGACGTTTCTCGACTGCTGTGTTGTCAGTCATTATGATTCTGACGTATGGCTGAGCTGTCTCTGCGTGATTTCTAAAAGAGATGGACAGGCAGAACTTAGCGTATCTTTTGTGCTGCTTCTCGGATCACTCTGCGTGACTTGTTCTGATCAACTCAGCGTGACTTCATTTTTGAGGCCTACAAAACCCCCTTCAAAGTTTTCGAAAAATGATAAAATATTTTTGAAATACTTTGAAAATAAAGATGATGAAATGAGTTAAAGTCACGCTGAGATGGCTCCAAAATTTTTCGGAAGTCGAAAAGACTTCGAAGTTCTTTGAAAACATCCAAATGAACTTATTAAATGTCATAATGACTCTTCGTTCTTTGAGACTGATTGCGTCCAATTTATGGTGGAATATGAACTGTCGACGAGATCTGTTATATAAACATGAAGAGATTCTCAGCTTTGATATTCATGTCTCGAAAATATGACCCCAAAGGAAGCAGCCGAAGAGGAAGCACGCAAATTGGGCTTTTGTTCCCATGGTGACCCCACTTTTGGGGGCAAAGAACCCGAACCTGTCATCATCGAGCTCAAGGACGACTCCATGCAGCTAGCCAAGAATCTTTTGAGCTACTTTGGATTGGATGGTTCGTCTTCTTCTGATGAGCGGAGCCTTATGGAGAAGCGTGAAATGCTCGAGACTCTATTGCATCGCATGGGAGTTAAGAGCGTAGAGGAGTTAGGCATCAAACTTAGCCGCTCTGGAAAATAGGGCGTAACTTTCCACGCTTTTGTTGCACTTTTTTTTGTCTTTTTGTAAGGCCATCAGTGCCTGTTTAAAGAATGAAGTACAACTTTTGTGTTTGATCTGCGTGCCTTTTAATGAAAAATATTAATTAGCACTCTTTGACTGTTTCCAATGTTGCACGGTCTCCCGAAGTACACGTGACACTCATTCCACAATTTACGAGCGCTATTTATGCGGATCTTTTCCAAGAATAGACCTGCACTTGACCCTTTAAATAGCTGGATGAACTCTACGCAAACTTATCTTCCCATTCTTCTTCCTCTCTTCTGAGAATGAATTTTCTATAAGAAGAAAATAGGAAAGCCATGTTGTCTGATGTCAAATCTCTGTGCACGCTACCAGACATGGATCTGTCAATCCTTAGCAGCAAACTCAGCGGTAAGTTCAATATACACGCATCGAATTTTTGTTTACTAAGGACAAATTCATCTTCCAAAAATGAACAGAATGCATCTGTCTTTGCTTAGCCAGTTTCTGTTGACTGATTTTTCTTTACTGTTTCTTACAGAATTTTGGCTGAAAACCTTCTTCAGAACTGGCATTGGTGATGTGGATGCTGTGGACGGGAGCTCATACACTTTTGACGCGTAAATCAGACAACTCAGAACTCTTCGTGAGATAGAAGGGTCTTCCTTAGATGGTAGGAAGAGCCTTTATACACGAGAGTTGGATGATGGAGTTAACTTTACTACCGATAAATCGGGTAGTAGAGTTCCTTTGACGGCAGAACTAGGAATCGTATCCCAATGCTGGATACATTCCTACCTGCTTGAGGTGTCGTCGTTCCTCCACGAGCTGTATTGGCAGCAACACGTCGTCGGGCTGCCATACTCTGTGGTTCTCCTCTCATCTGAGAGAGAAGACCAGAGTTTGATTCCTGCTGATCTGGTCGTGACTGAGACCCAGACAGTCAGGAATTGCAACCAACAACGAACCTGACGGAGAAGGTCCGACGGAGAAGATCCAAAGAAGAAGATAGATCTCTATTAGGTTATCGTTGTGGTGTAGAATGAAAATCCAAGATTTGTAATAGATTTCCATTATGATTTGTAGGAAAGTCTAAGAAAATGTAATAGACTTTTTGTGGTGAAATGGGAATGAAAATGACATTTCTTCTATGCTCAATGATTTGTATTTGTGGATGAATTATGGACATGATAGATAATAAAATCATCTTTTCTGTTTTTAGAGTATATGATATTATCAGAGGTATTATGGACATGATAATATATAGGAACTCGAAAGAAAATAGATTAATTTCTATGCAGAGGTCAAAACATGACAAATGAGTGAGCAGATTCGGAATTGATTCAGAGGTTATGAAAACATGATAAATAACGAATCCCCACTTAATGAAGTGATAGAAGATTATGAACGGATGAACCGTTAAGAAACGATGAACAGATGAACTGTCGAGTGAATGTAATAAATGAACGGACGAACCGTCAAGTATTAATAAACATGTGAAACGTCGGATGAATGTGAGAAATGAATGGATAAACTGAATATCGGGAAAGAATACGTCCCTTCGATCCTTGTAACCATATGCCTATAAATAGAGCATATATTTGAATAGAAGGATCGCATTTTATCCACAATGTCTTTTGAAGAGAACATAAAGAAGGCTGAAGTCGCCCTTGAAGCTACTGAAGGTGTTAAAGAACATCCACCTCCGCAGAAGAAGGAAATGGGCGAAAGCTCGTCTACTCCCAAGCCGCCAAAAGATATCCTAGACTTCCTGGTTGAACCAGGAGAAACCGAAGAAGAAGAAGCAATGAGGCTGGCTGCCTGTCAATTCTTGGTGCGGTCAGGAAAAGATGTATTCAATTCTTTTGCTGATTATGTATGTGGTCCTCATCCCAAATATGAAAGGGATCACAGTGATCTTCCATGATGATGTACTTTTTTTTTGAGGGATTTGTCTCAAATAAACTCCGTTTAAGGAAACTTTGTTTACGATATATCCTTCCCACTTTATATTTTTGCCTTTATTCATTGATCTTTTGACTCAAAAACCAGAAAGACTAAATATCATTTTCATAAATATGATATTGAGATAGAAAATTCAGAGGTAATGTGGACATGATTTTCTGGATATCAAATTTGTTGAGAAAACGATACAAAGTAGAATACCTATCTCCACTGGGGATAATAGATATCAGAATGATTCTTCGGAAAGAACAATGAAACAGCTGGAGAGTGATGGGAGGACAATCTTGATAGAAATATCAGACGTAGTACTTCTTCAAGAATTTGCCGTTGATGGGCATCATAGTGGCTTTACCATCTAGAGTAGTGAGTTGATAAGCCCCATTAGAAAAGATCTTATTGACAATGAATGGACCTTCCCATTTTGCATCAAACTTGTCCTTACTCATGTGTGTCATGGTCATCGGGCGTCTGACAGTAAGCACAAGTTCTCCTTTCTGAAATGTTCGAATTCTGACTTTCTTGTTAAAAGCCCTTGAAATTCTAGCTTGATAGAATTCAATATTCTGTTGAGCAGATAACCGCTTTTCATCCAGAGCCTCCAATTCTTGAAGTCGAAGACGATCATTATTTTCAGCAGTGAGTTCATTAGCGATTGCTATCCTTAAAGAAGGAATTTGAATCTCTAATGGGAGAACAGCCTCAGATCCGTACACCAGAGAGAAAGGTGTACACTTAGTAGCATTACGGACTGTAGTGCGATAAGCCCACAAGCATTCCCCAAGCTTGTTACTCCAATTACGTTTGTTAGTGGAGACAAACTTCGTTAGGAGTTTGATGATAGTCTTGTTGAAAGCTTCTGCCAATCCGTTAGCTGCTGGATTATATGCGGTAGAAGCAACATTATTGATCCGGTGATCGTCACAGAATCGAGTAAATTTCTGGCTGACGAACTGTGGTCCATTATCATGAACAATGCGTCGAGGAACACCAAATCTGTAGATGACGTGGTGCTTAATAAAGCTGATGACATTAGACGCCTTAACTTCAGATAAAGGAATAGCTTCGGCCCATTTGGAGAAGTAATCGGTTATTGCGAGAATGAACCGATGACCTTTAGATAACGGAGGATTGATCGGGCCGACAATGTCCATGCCCCAAGCTTCGAAGGGCCATGATGCTGCCGTCGGATGTAGAAATTCTGAAGGTTGATGTATAAAATCTGCATGGATTTGGCAAGCTTTGCATTTCTTTGCATATTCAATGGCATCTAATACCATAGTTGGCCAATAATAACCCATCCGTCGAATACGATCTTGAAGTTTTGGCCCAGGTTGATGCGCTCCACAAATTCCATCATGTGCTTCACGAATAACTTGTTGGGCTTCATCACCGGCAATGCACCGAAGGAGTAAACCATTATAAGCTCGACGATATAAGGTTTTTGTTGTATGATTGTAATAGAATCTGAGTGATCGTCGTCTGATAGATGCTGCCTCACTCGGATCATCCGGAAGAATATCATACAATACAAGATCTAAGAAAGGAAGTCTCCAATCTTTATCCGTATTCTGATTCTCAGTCGAGTTACTGAAGATGAATTCCATGCTGGAATCGGATGAAGATGATATCGATTTACGACTAAATCCAAAACCTTTTGTTGTGTTGACGTCATGAGATGTTGATTCTTCAATGTCAACTGGAAGTCCTAGAGTCAGGTTATTTTCAAGATAAAATAATTCTCGACTATGAACAACAATCATTTGTTGCCGTCTGATTGGGATAGCCAGCACCGCTGCAAGATTAGCAAGGGCATCAGCTTCTGTGTTACATGCTCGCCTAACATGTTCAATAAAGAATTCCTTAAATGATGAGGCCATAGATATGGCCACTTTATGATAAGGAACCAGATCTTGATGGCAAACTTCATAAGTACCCCTGATCTGATTGACAATAAGTTTAGAGTCTCCATACGCCTCCAAATGTTGAATATTCAGATGTTTAGCGAGTTGAAGACCAATAAGCAATGCGTTGTACTCAGCTACATTGTTTGAACACGGCTGATCGAGAGAATAAGCTCTTTGGATGGCAAGACCTTCTGGCGATACAAGAACAATTCCAACTCCAGCAACAATATCGCCATTAGGACCAATTCTTGATGCTCCATCAAAGAATAGACGCCAAGTAGGATCTTCTTCAGCAATTTGATTTGAATCTAGGACTTCATCTGGGATTTCATCATAGAGTTTTGAATTTTCTGGAATTGAGTGAGCAGCCAGAAAATCAGCTAAAGCTTGTCCCTTGACTGATTTCTGAGGAATATAGTGCATATCATACTGAGCAAGTAGGATTCCCCAGTTAGCCAATCGAGAATTCAAAACACTGGGTTTCTTCATCATGATCCGTATAAGATTGATCTTGGAGATAACATGAATAGTCTGGCCAATGATATAATGAAGTGTCTTTTGGACAGCAAACATCAAGGCTAGACATTCTTTTTCAACCGGTGAATATCGAGGTTCAGCTCTGGTCATAGTGCGGCTGAGATAATAAATGGCCTGTTCATGGCCATTTTGATTCTTTTGAGCGAGTAATGCACCCAATGAATGACTCATTGCTCGAGTATAGAGGAGGAACGGTATTCCTGAGACGGGAGGTACCAGTACTGGAGGGCTCATCAGATATTGTTTTATATCATCGAATGCTTTCTGACATTCATCATTCCAGACAAAAGAGACACCTTTTTTCATAAGTTTGTTGAATGGTCTGCAGCGTCCTGATAAATTAGAGATAAATCTCCTGATATAAGCGATTCTTCCTTGAAATCCTCGTAGCTCTTTTAAGGTGCGTGGAGGACGCATCTCTTGGATGGCTTTGATCTTCTCGGGATCCACGTGTATACCCTTAGAGGTAATGACGAAGCCGAGAAATTTACTACTAGAGACGCCTAAGAAGGACTTAGTAGGGTTCATCTTTAATTGATGCTTACGCATTAGATCAAATATAGTCTTCAAATCTTGGATATGATCCTCCTTTTGTCGACTTTTGACTGCAATATCATCAACATAGCATTCGACTGTTTTCCGCAAATGTTCACGGAATATAGTGCTCATAGCTCGTTGATAAGTTGCTCCTGCATTCTTGAGACCGAATGGCATAACTGTATAACAGTATGTACCAATCGGCGTTCTGAAAGAAGTGTGCTTCTCGTCTTCTGGGAACATTTTGATCTGATTATACCCAGAATACCCGTCCATGAATGACATTCGTTCAAATCCATAGGTATTATCAACCATGACATCAGTGATTGGTAGAGGGAATTCGTCTTTAGGACATGCCGCATTGAGATCGCGAAAGTCTATGCATACTCTGATCTTGCCAGTCTTTTTAAGAACAGGAACAATATTAGCTACCCAATCGGGATGTTGTTCCTCTCTAATAAACCCAGAGGTAATGAGTTTATTGACTTCAGCTTCAATTGCATCCATGATGTCCGGACGAAATTGTCGCTGTTGTTGTTTGACCGGTTTAGCATTCGGCAAGATATTGAGCTTGTGAGTTGTAATTTGAGGATCAAGCCCTGGCATATCTTCATAACTCCAAGCAAAGACATCGATGTAATCACGAATGAGTTTGATCATGTCTTTCTTATCAGTTTCTGAAAGACTTTCACTGATGAATATTGGTTTGGGAGACCCCTCTTCACCAACATCTATTTGAACAAGTTTATCTTCAGTCGGAGGTTCTTTTTGCTCGAAATGGAACTCCCATTGATTATCTAATCTTTAGGCCCACTGTTCTGATTCAGGTGAGATTTCAAAATCTTCTTCGTCTTCATCACTTTCTTCAGAATGGTCAATGGAAACCATGTTAGAAGACAGAAGGTTGCAATAGAAGTCACCGATACTCGTATCGGAATCCCAAGAAGTGGTACTAGAAGAATCAGATCTCTTGTCTTCGTCAGACTCAAGATCTTCATGGATAATGTTGATGAAAGGAGTAGGAGCAGTATAACCCAATCCGCATTTTGTTCTTCCATATTTCAAAGGAGGAATCCGGACAGGCATTTTTCTTCCTTTTCCATTATTAAGGCCAGTCCTGAAGTCATAGCCCATATTTTTGATGATGTCTCTAGATTGCTGACTATAACGACGTAGTTGTAATCTTCCAGTATCATCATTTTTGTCATCATCTTCAAGATCAGAAGGATTTTGAGGCCCTTTGTAGAAGAATATTAGAATGTCTCCTGGCTTTCTGCTGGGAACTAGAAAGTATGAAGATTGTACAGGTTCTAGAGATACATCTGTATGAACAGTCTGTACAACTCCTATGGTTATTGTGTTCAAGTCATCTAACAGATGTAAATAACTATGAACATAATTACACACATCAACGTACTGCAAAGGTGGAGACTTTTCATTAAATGTAAAAGCAGCAATATTTACATTGGGAGAAGGCTGAGCCTTAGAGATTTTAGCTAAGTCAATGACTAAAGGGGGAGAAGAAGAAGAAGCTTTGTTTCGATTAAGATCGATAACAAATGGCTCAGAAGAGGTGAGCTCCCTTGAAGTTTGAGTAGAAAGAGTAGTCCGTCCTCCAACTGGAATTAACAGAGTATCTTGTGAAGGTACAAGAACTGTAGTACGCCGACTGACAGGAATGATCAGTGTATTCTGAGAAGATGACTGAGGTAACGGAGAGATCCGTCCACTCACTGGAATGATGAAAGAATCTTCTCCAGAGAGTTTAGAAGATTGTTGCTGAGTAGTTCGACATTTAATAGGGATTATTAAAGTCTCACTTTGTGCATCTTCTTTCTCCATAGCTTATATGATCCTTGTATACTCTTCTTTGTACATTCGAGAATCATTGAAATAAGCTTCAACCCCATGGAAGGGATTTATATCAGCAACTTCTTTTTGTACTCTTCCATTGCTATCAATGTATTTAAAACATTGATGAAGAGTAGAGGGCACCACATTATTTTCATGAAGAAAGGGCCTCCCCAGAAGAAGATTATAGGATCCCGCGATCTCGATCACATAGAAAGTGACTTTAGATCTGAAATCACCTATCTGAAGCTTCAGATGAATCTTTCCCAAAGGCTTACTTCGGCTTTGATTGAATCCCAAGATAGTAGTAACCGTCTTGGAGAGCTTGTGAAGAGGGATTTTTAGTTCATCCAACAAACTCTTTGGCATTATGCTTATAGCAGACCCTGGGTCAATGAGAATACGATCTATCTTCATCGTATCAATATAACCATTGTAGTAGAGAGGTCGGTCATGTCGATTATCCTCCAGTAACATGTCGTCTTGTGTAAAGGTGATATTTGGGATAATCTCCAGTACACTGTTGCAATGTAAGCAAGTGGCAAGTTCCGCATCCGGCTTCTTCAATTGTGCAAGACAAGAGTCAGCTTGTAGAAGTGCTTCACTTAACGTTTCCCGAGTCTCTTTGGAAAGACGTAGAAGTTCAAAAAGGGACATTCTAGCGGGAGTATTAGCAAGCTGAGCCAAAATGTCGAAGTTGTAAGGCTTCTGAAGTCCAAGAGGAGAAGACTTCTTGATTGGCTTATCAAACCGAGCCTGTTGTTTGCCTTTCTCCAGAGCCGTAGGCTTGGGAGGAATAGGTTCAGTAGATAGTTCTTCTTCGGGAGGAACATTAGGAGCATCTTTAGCATCTGAAGGGATATCAGTAGGATCTTCAAGATTTTTAGAATAATCCTTTAGGTAAGGTTTCCCCGTTCGAGTAGCACTAACAAGTGCTTCTTCTTTGTCTTTTGGCTCTGTGTCAGAGGTAGACCCAAGAGAAGTCATATGACATGACTTGATCTTTCCAGCCTTCTTGGATTTTTGAGAAGAAATCTTTTGAGGAGAAGGCGATTCAAAATCTGCCACTAGATCAGGATAGATCCACATGATTTCCCCTGTTTCCAAAGTGATTGGCACTAATCCTTCAGACTGTGGAGGAGGAAGATTCACTATGTCAAGAGTTGCCTTGGGAATAGGAACAATCCCACTTTCAAGGAGTTGAGGAGGGAAATTTCCAAATTGTATAGAGACGACGTTGGAGGTGACGGTCTTCTCTTTTGGAGTAAGAGAGATAGCTCCAGATTTAATCATTTCTTGGATCTTTCCTTTCAATACATAACATGTACGAATTGTATGACCCAGCATTCTGTGATATGGACAGTATTTAGGATGATCTGTCTTACCAGTTTCATCAGGTTTCTTGATCTCTGGTAATTGTATTTTATTACCTTTCAGCAGACATTCAAAGATACCAAGGACATCATCGTCATCAAAAGAATATTCTTCTCTGGGGCGAGGTGTTCTTGATTTTTGAGTTGTAGAGGCAGGAGTTTGAACATTTGATGCATCTTTGCTCTGAAGATTAACTTCAAGAGTTTCTTTTCCTTTGTGAGCATTATTTTTATTGTTAGCACCTTGTCCTGTTTCTTTAGGAGTCATCTGTACTCCTAAACCTTTGAAGGTTTCAGCACTGATTTCTGCAGCTTTAGCACTGACTATGAAGGAAGGCCAATCTTGAAATTGAGTGGACCCTGTCCACATACTGATGATTGGCAACAAGTTTGATTTGCACGTGTCAATGGTGACAGCATCAGGAGTTCCAAGAGGCATCTTCAGAGCTTTTCTTCGAAACCGTTCAATGTATTCCTCTGTAGATTCATTATTTTTCTGCTTGATTCTAATAAGAGCAGACATAGTCATGTCATTAAGCCCTTCATAGAACCTTTCAAGAAACATCTGTTTGAAACCAGCAAATGAGGTAATACTCCCATCTGGGAGACTTCTATACCATTCATAAGCCGTTCCCTTGAGACATCCAATAAATACTCGAGTAAGGAGGGCATCACTTGGTTGTAGTTGATCAGTCATCACTTCAAAGTGGTTGATAAACTGACTTGGAGAAGTGGTTCCATCATAGAATGAGATAGTAGGAGGCTTGTATTTAGGAGGATATGATACTTGCTTCCATTCTATCGGATAAGGCTGCTTGATGCCTAACCTTTGTAAACCATCCTTCTGTTTAAATGCCTCGAATTGAGTTTTGAGATTTTTCAATTCTTCAGAGACAACTCCCAAAGATTGTGGAGTTGTAGCTTGTAGAGAATAGTTGGGAGGAGGAATAGCATTGTAAGCACTACCCCCAGCTCTAGAGAGACTAGGATTTGGTTGAGCAGGTCCAGGAGTATTGGATTGTACTGCTGGAGGAACTTGTACTGGACTTATATCAGTATCAACTGGTATGGCATCTGATACAGTCTGTCGATTTTGCAACTGAGCTGTCATGAGTTCATACATTGACTTCATTGTGTCAGTCATAGACTTCATTTGCTGTTCCAAAGAAGCAATTCTTTGATCTTGAGGAGTCAGGAAAGAAGAAGGTTCATCAGTATTCCCATCAACCATGTAAGTCGTGACTGTATGAGGGATTATTGATGAACTAGTAGATGTTGTATGCTCTGAATCATTGCTTCGTGTATCAATGTCAACTATAGGAGAATTACCCCCAGTAGAAAGAGGTGGGAAGTTAGATTCTCCAAGAAATTCAGAATCAATTTCAGGGATCAAATTTCTTTGACTAGAAGCCAGGATTCTTGCTCTGGTGTTTTTATATACTCCATCTGGACTATCAACTCTACCCCCGGTGTCCCGAGAAGTCATGTTGACAGAGGCAAACAAAGGCTCATCTTCATCAGGCATAGGTTCATACTGAATCCTATTAAAGACAGACTGTCGTTTATTTTGACATCTGCATTGCATTGTGACTCTTGACTGGAAGTCACATTCATGATCACCATGGTCTTGAACTGTTGATTCACATCTGCACTGAATTATGACTCTTGGATAGAAGTCACATTCAGCATGTTCCTTTGATATAGAATTACTTCTTCTCTTCTGTTGAAGATATTCCCGTAAATCTATTTGTGAAGATTGAGGAATATACTTCCTGTTCTTGGGTCTTGATGGCTCTTGATTATACAAAGAGTGATTAATGTGAGCCACATAATTTCTTGCATACTCTGCATCTGGATCTTTTATCTTCATATCCAATTGGTATGGTTTCTTAACACCAGAAGTGCTGAGTTTTGTTCTTAAATCAGTGGAAGGTAACATATTAATTTTGGAAACATGGAGTTTTTCTTCCATTGATCTGGATATTTGCAGAGAAGGAAGAGTTAAACCACTCCCTTGATTAGGAGTTGGTAACAGACCCTCTTTAATGGACAGATTCTGTGCCCAATTTGAAGAAATCAAAGAAGAAGACATTAAGGAATATTTCTTCTTAGACTCATTCAGATGTTGAGACATATAATGTCCAGAAGGAAGAGTAGTCAAAAGACCATCTCTTTTCCTTTGACTAACAAAAGTATCAGTCAAAGCTGTTCCTGGAGTAAAAACTACAGGAGCAGAAGAAACAACTAAAGAGTTATTCCTTTTCGAAGGGACTTTGTGTGGAAGACCACCCCCAGTTCTAGTAGAACTCGGTGAAGAAGAAGAGATAACTAAGGAGTTATTCTTCTCTGATGAAATACACGCTGAAACAGACTTGGTTAAAGAACCAGAGCTGTTAGCGTGATTTTTGATTTTAGAATTACACGCTGGAACAGATTTGGCTAAGGAGCCAGTACTGTCAGCGTGACTTTTGAATGTGGGATTGCATACTGGAATAGATTTGGCTAAGGAGCCAGTACTATCAGCGTGACTTTTAGAGTTGAATTTGCACACTGGAACAGATTTGGCTAAGGAGCCAGTACTGTCAACGTGACTTTTAGAGTTGAATTTGCACACTGGAACAGATTTGGCTAAGGAGCCAGTACTGTTAACGTGACTTTTAGAGTTGAATTTGCACACTGGAACAGATTCGGCTAAGGAGCCAGTACTGTCAGCGTGACTTTTAGAATTGAATTTATACGCTGGAACAGATTCGGCTAAGGAGCCAGTACTGTCAACGTGACTTTTAGTTACTGTCATCTTTGAGCGCACAAGAGTGTGCGTGCTTGCAGTGGAGTTCTTGCCAGTGTTAGGAGTAGACACTGTGGCAGAGACTTCACTATTGACTGCCAACCGATTCTTAGGGACATAGACAGAGTGTCCCTTCGACTTGGCAGTGATGATGGAGGCTGGAATGGGCTTGCCACCCTTAGCCCGTTGCATTTCTTCATAGGCGAGTTGATCAAATTTGATCGTCATCACCTTCTTCGTCGAGCCGATTGACGAAGTGTCGCATTGAGTTGTTACCATCTCAGAAGAGGAGATGGTTCTCCCCAGCAGAGTCGCCAATTTGTTTTCCATAAAGAAATTCTCTTTATTTGTTGTGTTTCTGGGAAAATTACAACTGTAGGAATCCGATCTAGAAGACGATCACTTTATTCCTTGGACTATGGGAAGAAGAAAAGCTCTCAAAATTTTGACAGTAGATATCAATGTATCTGTACAATGAATAAAAAAAGAACTCTATTTATAGAGTCAAAACAGTAACTGAAAAGATAACTACCTCACCACTGGTGCATTTGAAAAGTCACGCAGACTCTAAATACACGCAGGGTTAATGAGTAGTTACTGGACGTGGCCCGTAACTGTTGGACACATGGCATTAGTGCATGGGTCGTGTGTAAGTTACTGGGCACGCGAGAGAGAGATCGGTGGCATGGCTGCCACGTACTCCAGTTGAAATGAAATCCACGCTGTCTTGCTGAAGGCAAAAATCCATGCAGTTTCGTTGACGCAGACTCGTTGAAGGCAAAATCCACGCAAGCTTTGAAGAAGAATACTTCAGAATTCACGCAGGCTTTGAGAAGAATAACTCAAAAATCCACGCAAACTTGAGGAAGGAGAAGGTTCAGAATCCACGCCAACCGCCAGCTATCTTGATTTGGCATGCTTCGTCTGACACAAAATCTCTGACATTGATTATATTGTCAGCCGCATTAAATGAAGATAAGACCCAAAGTCACGCCAACTTGGTGAAGAGTGAGTCTTGCTAAGGAAGATTTCGAAAATTACGCAAAAGACGGCGATGATCTCTCGAGTTCTGTGCATACGTGGCATACGAGGAGACGTTTCTCGACTGTTGTGTTGTCAGTCATTATGATTCTGACGTATGGCTGAGTTGTCTCTGCGTAATTTCTAAAGGAGATGGACAGGCAGAACTTAGCGTATCTTTTGTGCTGCTTCTCGGATCACTCTGCGTGACTTGTTTTGATCAACTCAGCGTGACTTCATTTTTGAGGCCTACAGTCGCTAACCATTCTTTCCTTTCTTATCTTTCATGTATTCTTTCTTTTCTTTCTTTCTTTTACTTGTTTGTTCGTTCATCGATTCATTCACGTATTCATTCATTCATTCATTCATTCATTCATTCACGTATTACGCAACTTCCAGTATGGGAGTCGCCTTAACGACCCATCGGTCCCACAGTCTTTCAATGTTGTTATACTCTACTCGGAACGAATATGTTGATAGTCTTCCTGTTTCATTGTTGTAAACCATTCATTGTTTCATTGTTGAACGTATAAGGGACTTGAACGTAAGCTTGTGCCTTAGCACGAGCATGGAGCGCAGTGCGAGAGTTCACATTTTCTAAGTTCCTTTCCATTTTCTATACAAGCATACAAGATGGAATTATTCCCTTAGCTAGGTGCGTTGAGTCATTTATTAGCATGCACGGTGTTATCGCCTAGTGATTCTCGTGATAGTGTCCGTATCGTTATGTGTCTAGGCTAAGGGAAGACGGGTTCATCGCTAGGCGATAACACCGTGCATGCTAATAAATGACTCAACACACCTAGCTAAGGAAATAATCCCATCTTGTATGCTTATATAGAAAATGGAAAGGAACTTGGAAAATGTGAACTCTCGTACTGCGCTCCATGCTCGTGCTAAGGCACAAGCTTACGTTCAAGTCCCTTATACATTCAACAATAAAACAATGAATGGTTTACAACAATGAAACGGGAAGACTATCAACATAGTCGTTCCGAGTAGAGTATAGCGACATTGAAAGACTGTGGGACCGATGGGTCGCCAAGGCGACTCCCGCACTGGAAGTTACGTAATGCGTGAATGAATGAATCAACGAATGAATGAATGAATGAATACGTAAAAGAATCGATGAACGAACGAACAAGTGAAAGAAAGAAAGAAAAGAAAGAATACATGAAAGATAAGAAAGGAAAGATTAGTTAGCGACAGGTGTGACATGCACGTGCAACGGGGCTCGCTACCCGCACTGCACGGACGCCAACCTGGTCGATAACGCATTATGGCTAAGGGTTAGCCTATGACTCGGAGATAGCCGCTAAGTTTAAATGACAAGATAATACGAAATGGTCGTGGACAAACGGCACGGGCGATGGGGGGGATACCGTGGTCGTGCAGTGATTCTGCAGCACGGGCGTTGTATGGAGTATACCGTGGCCGGCCTAGGCGGAATCAAAAGTGGGGCTTACGGGCTGCCTGGGTGCGGGCTTGGGCACCGGGAGACGTAAGTACAGGGTATTTCAAGAGACTTAACGGGGTGTACCAGCCATCACCCTACGCTAAGTTGAGAAATACCAAGGAGAAATGTCCAAACGGACAGGGAAGGCCGGACGGCAAGTATGGGTAAGTCGTGCATGTATTTCCATGCGACACTTGTATTCGGCAACACGAGATAGGCTATGAGATATGCCATAAAAATGATCCTAAGACAAGATTAGAAAGACAATGAATGATAGAGATGCACAAAAGTAAATTAAACGTGTTTGGTAATGATAGCATTGTGGGCGAGCTAGCCTCCCCACCAGTGCATAACAATGTACTGATAACCCCACAGTCTGCTTGCATGATGCAGGAGACGTCGGCGGGTGCGGAGCTTCCATCGAACGTGTTAAGGCGCGGAGCCAACTCCGGGGCCTTGGGACGTTGCAAGAAGCTGAAGCACCCTATACAGGACATAATGTATCAGAACATCGCCATGAATCATTCCATGTTGTAAGCCACTTGGCACGCCCTTTTATATTTCAGAGAGAGAGAGCTTGAGTGACTTGTAAACTCGGCCTAGCGCCGCTTGTAAACTTCTTGAATATCAATAAAGAGTTTAAATTCGCTTCAATTCGTGTTTATTTACTTTCCGTTGCAAATGGGGACACTTTGTGCGACTCTGTGGCCTAGCTCGAATCGGCCGTTTCTGGACTTGGCCTTGCACGGGCGCAACCTAGGCCCGTGCGGCATCACGCCTTAGCGAGGACGATCGCTCCTACGGGAGCGGGGCGTGACAAGCGTGTACCAAGTAATTGGAAAGTTTGCACAGAGGTCGATACGGTGAATTTCGACGAATACGCATCAAATTCGTCGCGTACACGCGACCAATTTGAATTCCGCCAAAGCCCACACGACCACGAAGCCGTTACACACCTTTCGATGCTTTCGATTCGCGACCACGTCGCCCGGATTGGCGGGACGCACGTCGTATCGAAGGATTTTATTGATTTTTGAAAACTGTTTTATCGGATTTTTCTCGATTTTCAAGTCGATTTATCTTAGCATCTACTGATTATAAAAATAATCTAAAAATAGGGTTTTAATGCTGGTTAGGTTATCTAGAAGTCTGTTCAAACGGTTTTCTAAAATTTACGATATTTTGGTCGCGAATCGACCGCAAATATTGGGTTTTGGGGCAGTTCTATGTCCTGTTTCGAATAGGTTTTTGGTCGATTTCTCGTCGAATTTCTACAGGGTTTTAATCCATTTAAAAAAAACTATTTGACGGGGTTAAGAGGTGTATATGTTAGGTTCTAACCTGAAGGAGTAGATCGAAAAATGATCGATCACGCGTTGAGATATCACGCCGCGAAGTCTTCTTCGAAGGCTACTGCTGCTGTGGTTTCTGTTCTTGTTGCACACGCTGTTCGCGGCAAACCCGGCCGGTCGGCGGCTCCATGCGGCGACGCCCTGGGCTGGGGTTGGGGTCGGTGGTGTTAGGGCTTAGGGTTTCTAGGTTTTTCTCGATCTCTCGCTCTGTCTCTGGAGATATATACATATAACGTGTGCTGAGTTACAGAGCAGTCGGGCTGGACTGTGGAATGATGGGTTTACTCGGGCTGGAGTGTGGTGTTGGGCCCTGGCTCGAGCTTGGCCTGGGCTGGGATTGGTGTGAGTTTTTGTCTCATTTCTATTACATTAGCTATATATATAGATGTTTATATATATATATTTCTAAATTCATATAAATATGTATTTATGTCTATATATAACCATGTGATAATGCCCTATATATAAATGAATATTCCATAGCCAAAACATATATATAATTCATTTGAAGAATAAACGAATACTATTTATATTATTTTGAGAATAATATAATAATGCCAATAATAATAGTCATAAGAATAATATAAGAATAACAACAATAATAATAATAATAAGGATATTATAATAATAACAATAACAATAAGAATGAGAATAATATAATAATAATAATAATAATAATAATAATAATAATAATAATAATAATAATAATAATAATAATATAATAATAATAACAATAATAATAAGATAAGAATAATATTATAATAACAATAATAATAATCATAAGAATAATATAATGATAACAATAATAATAATAATAATAATAATAATAATAATAATAATAATAATAATAATAATAACCAACTAAAAATGTCCACTAAGAGTTCTTGGTGAACATATCATACCCCATCTTTATTTGGCCCTAGAACTTCGTACAATTATTCTAAAAATTACAATTTCTATAAAATAAATAATAAAAATAATTTCAAAATTTCGGAATGGGGAGCTACAGGGCCCGCATGAGAGACGGTTGAACACAAAGCTTCTGACAGGGCCGTATGAGACATCTTGTCTGAGGCTAGGATTGGCTGCCGCATGGGCCATCTTCCTGCGGCCAGAGTTGGCTGCCGCATGGGCCATCTTTCTGCGGCCAGAGCTGGCTACCGCAGGGCCGTCTTGCTGCGGCTAGAGTTGGCTGCCGCATGGGCCATCTTCCTGCGGTCAGAGTTGGCAGCCGCATGGGTCGTCTGTCTACGGCCAGAGTTGGCTGCCGCATGGACAGACTGTCCATTTCTCTTATGCGGCCTCTTCTTCGTCCGCATGGATTTTCCTTGTGCCCCCAAAACTCAGCATCATAGTATTTTTCTTGGCTGGATTTGGGGACAGTGGGGTGCTCTGCGGTCGGAAGCAAAGCCACAGGAGAGCTTCGATCACCGTCTTGGGCCGCAGAAGGAGCTTCTTCGAGAATTTGGTCGGAGGTAACAGTTTTGTGCGCCGACGTCCTGCGAGTTCTCTTTGGGTTGGCTCGCTTCTGTGACGGATTGGCGCTCCCTTCAGAGAGCATTTCTTCGAAGGCTTGTTGGTCAAAACGAACCACAAGCATTTGCTGCATAGAGTCGAGCTTGGACGCGTCGGATTGCGTCACCAGCTTCTCATCAGAGGAGAAGGACGTCCCCAGCAGAGTCTCCATCGTATTTGTCATTAAAATATCAAAGACAAGTATTACAGAAATACTGAAATTGATTGCAAACTCGCTTGTACACAGAAAAGCCTAGAAAGAAATCCTAGGAAACAATCTAAGTAAAGTTGTTTAGTTTTTGATTCTGGGGGGTGACGGTGGAGGCTCGAGAAAGTGTATCAACTCTGCCTTACTCCTTGGACTATCCGACGCAGTCTCTAGCTCTTGAAGAAATTGCCCTTCGTAGGTTATCAGCGTCTTGCAAGGGTGCGGCACCCTGTTATTTATAGTGATATGTGTTTTGAGCCGCATAGATGGCCCGTGGCCACGTAGTTAATCAGCACATAAAGACCCTCTTTTTGGCCGCCAGCTAGCGATTTGTTAGGATTTTGTTACAGCAAATATGGGTGGTTAAGACTTGGTCAGCCTGCCACGTGTCCTGTCGCAGGATAGGATTAATCTGCTAAAGTCATTTTGTGCCGCATGAGTCTTTCAGTCTTCGGCCATGCTGGGTCGCATAAGACTCATGCGGCTTAGGTCGCAGTCTCCCTTAGCTAAGAATTTTTGAGCCGCATAGATTCTGTATTTTGGGCTGCATAAAGCTCATGCGGCTTAGATTATAGTCTCCCTTGGCCGCATGAAGCTTAGAGACTTTAGGGCCGCATAGGTTGAGCCGCATAAGGTTCATGTGGCTCGGGTAGCAATCCTTATGGCTGCATGACTATGTTTAGGCACATGAACCCTGACATGACATTTTGTCTGATCACGTCTTATCTTTTTGTCAGAGTGTCAGAACTGTCATTTTTGTCAGCTTTATCAGAAGGGCTGATCAACTTGGCCGCATATCTTCCTTTTGCGGCTCGAATCAGTTTGGTTGCAGACGGGCCGCATGGGGTGCTGAATCTGTTATGCGGCTCTCCTTTATGCGGACCAGTTTGGCCCAAAGTACTCATGCGGCCAGTTGTGATCCGCATGAACCCCCATATTTTCCATGCTTCTACATGCTATGGTTTTAATAGTTCAACATATTAGGGAAAGTTGTGAGCTTCTAGGAATCACAAATAAATTTTACAAATTCTTTAATAAAGTATTGGAGTAAAATGTAATATTCAAATGTATTGGGAGATTGATTTTCATTTGAATTGATGTAAATATAATATTTTTGAGGGGAGCATCCTGCAGATGCAAGCATCATAAAGAAACTAATAGAGACATCTTGAAGCATGTATTTGCGCAGTGTACTCTTTACCTTCGATAATGTTTTTTACTGGATTTTTCCTTCGAAAGATTTTTAATGAGGCAGTTTATGTCGTACCCACTTGGATTCCTAAAGAATCATATTGAAGAATATTATTGTACTCTTTTGGGCATCCAAGAGAGAGTATTGTGATTTGGAATAGATTCAAATATGGATGCCCTTATCTCTATCTACTACCACTTCTATCCTTTATCTCTCCATATATATTATTAATGAGAGAAGCCTAATAGCATTCTATTCGGCTACCATATTCTCTCTCTTCCATTTTGATAACAAATTTAACTTTTTTAATGAAAAAAGTTCAATAAATTATTTTTACTAATCTTAGCCGCCGTTAAGATATACAGAGGTTGTGCAGAAGTTGAGATTTATATGATGCAGAAATTAAAACTGGCCTCATTTCAAAAATGTAATAAAACAAAAATAGTCCTATGTTAATCCATATACTGCTAAGGAAGAGAATCTCAATATAATAAAACAAAAATAGTCCTATGTTAATCCATATAATAAAACAAAATAGTCCTATGTTTATCCATATACTGCTAAAGAAGAGAATCTCAATTAAAGTAATACTACTACCACGTTTGGTTCACGGAATTATGACATTAGAAAGAATTTTTTTTTTTTTCCTAAGTTTGGATGCCCGAATGAAAAAGAGGATGGAATGGAAAATGATTCCCAAAGAAAGAAAAACTAGGAAAGAAAATAGTTTTTCCCATCCAACAAACGATTTATTTACTTATTCTAAGGATTCAACTTTTCTTCCAATTTTTTTGGCGGATACTGAGAAAAATATTTCTGTGACAATTATAATTTTCCAAAGGAGAGAAAAGAGTTGTCGAAAAAGAAAAAATTAAAAGACAAATGAAACTAAAATATAGGAGTTAGCAATGCATCTAATCTTTCCAACCTTGCCCCAAAACAGAAAAATCACCATCCATCCAGCACATTCTAGTGGCCATAAGCCTCCCGCAGCCATCTCTAGCCACTCTCTCTTTCTTATCAAATCCACATATTCATTTCCCCCTTTTCAAGTTTAACCGACCTTTCCTTATGCTACATGGCACTCCCCATCCCCAACTCCACCACATCTCCCTCCCTACTGCTAAACCCCATCATCAAGCAATGAGACCACCAACATCATGTCTCCTCTCCACCACCTCCCCTCTCCTCTCCTTCCGCTTCCCCTTCTCCCCAGTACTTCTTAGCAAGTCGAGGCGCTGCCTCCATGCTCTGAGGCCGCTCTCTTCCCTCGGGGAGACCAAGAAGAAGCCCATCTTGAGGAAGGTCTCCAATGTGCCCCAGAACCTCAAGTTCGAGAACAAGAAGGGGAAAGATAGTGGAGGTGGAGGTGGAGGGAAGGAGGAGGGGGAGCAACTGGGGGGAGGAGATGCTGCCCTAAAGGGGACTATTCTTGCCGGCCTGCTCCTCCTCGGCGTCGTCGGCGGCTTCGGTTTCGCAGGGTACGTCTACAAGGACCAGGTTAACGCCTTCCTCACGCACTTCTCCGATCTCATTGACGGTAATTAGTTCTCACCCCTTCCTCTTCTCCCTCTGCCAGACTTTAATACCTGTCTGTTGTTGTGTCTAATACGTGTCCTACACGATCACTGAAGTGTCCTTGTTTCGTCATAGCAAACTTTGCTGTATGTAAGGGAGACAGACAGCTTAATTTTTTTTATTCAGCTAATATCAAGCCCAAGTTTGTCAGGTGAAAGAAACTATGTAGGAAACATCGGCTTCTAACTTATTGTTCTCTAGGCTTATTAGTGTTGGAGTGTTTACTTGGCCACTAGGAAGTTTAGTCCCACATTGGAAAAAATTGCAAGTGTGTATCTCAATATATAGCTATGCTTTCAATTGTCATATGTACATTGGGTGTGGTGGTCCATGTTTGTTATTGTGGGCTGTTTTCCTAGATGGCTATGTTTATCAAAGAAAACATTTTTTTTCACTCTTTGGGAAAAATCCCTCAAGACATATGACTCGGACTGGATGAAGGGCGCAAAATGTCTCTTTGATGATGCACTTTGCACTTTGCACTTTGCACTTCGCACTTCACACTTCGCACATACACATCGGACGCGAGATGTCGATTGTACGCATTTGCGCTTGTGTTGATTGCGGGATCTGTGCGATGATCGTGTTGGATGGCATATTTAGCAGATAATCTGTTTAAACCGCTCCTTATCTTTTTGGATTCGGTTTAAACTGAACCTTATTCTTCGGGATTAAAGGGGCGGCAATTGGATTAGGGTTAGGGTTTTCATCTCTTCCTATATATATTTTCTTCATTTCTCTCTTAACGGAGGCATACAGAACGAGAGAGAACAAAAGAGAAGCAATAGTCGCCACTTTTCTTCTAGTTTTTGTAGATATGTTCCGTCTAGTTGTAGAAACTATGATTGCAAAGAAAGACGTACTTTGCTTTCTTTTATGGCCTTTGGTGCAAGTTTCTGATTCAGAGTCGGATTGTAATTCATCTCCATTGTCGTTCTAGTTGTAGTCAGGATCATGGTCATCTTTTGATTGCATAAGACAAGTTGTACAACAATCATTTGGGATCTGTGATATTTTAGTTCATTGTATTCATCTTTGTAACCTCGGAAATAACAATCTCAAAGCAAGATCCTGCAACATAGATGGAGAACCGTGCAAGCCTTCTTGATACAAGTTTTCAGAAACTTGAAAAGTTTGATGGGAAACACTACAACATTTGGAAGACAGAGATTTCTCTTAATCTTCAACTCGTAAATGTTGGATGTGTTGACAAATCCTGAACCGACGATTTCAGATAGTGATGATGTGCTTGCGATTGCTAACGCGATTGGCAAGCAATACAAGTGGAAGAAAGATGACAACCTTTGCAAACTGTTGATCTTGAAGGCCATAGATGAAGCAATGGCGGAATCATACAATAAGAAGGTCAATGCTAGAGACGTCTGAGAGTCTCTAGAGAAACAGTACAAGTCAGATGAGAAGATGTCCTAGATCCATCTTATCGAAAAATTCTTCACAATGCAATTTGAAGATGAGAAGGTCATACTGCCTCAAGTCAAGAAGCTGCTGAAATTGCAACAAAAATTTGAGGAAGGCATGAAACAACAAGACAAATTTATGGTGGGTACTAATGTCACCAAGGTTGGATTAAGTTCAAAATAGACACGTACCGCAAGAAGATGGAGATCCAGCTAGAGGATATTATGCACTGGATCCACATCGAAGACGAAGTCAGAGGTCAAATCAAAGTTGACATTCTATCTAAACAGTTTGCTAAGGCAAACAGTTTGCGAAAGCAAATAGTTTGCTAAGGCAAGCTGGTGCATTCTAGAGACTCGAAGGAGAAGCATAAGGCTTCCTACAATAAGAAGAAGAAAGACTTCAACAATCTGAAGGTGAAGTTAGCCTCATTCAAGTCAATGTTTGGCAACGACGGGACATGCTTTAACTGTGGCAAGAATGGCCACTACAAAAAGGACTGCAAGTCCAAGTCCAAAACCAAAACCAAAAGTGTAAGATAAATTTAACCTGGTTGCTATGATTGCGCATGTTGACTCATCTGGAGTGGACACTGATTGGTGGGTGGACACGGGTGCGTCATGCTACGTGTGCTCAAAGGAGTTGTTCATCAAGTACGAATCTACTTTTGAGAAGGTTTCAATTGTGAACAAGAAGTTCTGGGATCGTGACAGTAGTGCTGAAGATGACTTCGGAGAAGTCACTTACCTTGGAGAATGTAAAGCATGTACCAGTGATTGCCAAGAACTTGATTTCAGGAAGTCTGTTGTGCAATGCAGACTTGAAGCTGGACATCAACGACGGTCAGATGGGATGTTCAAACTTCAACTTGTAACTCCTTCAAGTATCAATATAGTTTCTTCTTTTGGTTATTCTCTTGAGTTGTGGCATCATATATTAGGACATGTACATTGTAAAAGAATCAACAAAATATTTAATCTAAACCTTATCTCCAAATATGGGGGTAAGAAAGTGGAGAGTGTGAAGTCTGTGCGTAGACGAAAATTATAAGGAAGCCGTTCAGACGGGTGAACCAATGTACATATTTTCCAGAGTTGGTATACTCATATACCTGTGACTTCAAATAATTCTCCACAAAAGTCAGGATAAAATATTTCATTACTTTTATGGACAACTTCTCAAAGTACGCGTTCGTCTATCTTCTCAATTCGAAAGATGAAACATTCGAGAAGTACAAGGACTTCAAGGTTGAAGTTGACCATCAAACCGGGCAACTCAAGGGACTTAGAAGTGATCGAGGCGGAGAGTATCGTTCCATAGAGTTCGCACCGTTCTACAAAGAATATGGAATTGTTAATGAAACTATTGCTCCGTATTCTTCTCAATCTAATAGAGTTGCAGAAAGGAAGAACAAAATGTTAACAGAGAGGATGAACTCTATGCTGCTGACTGCGAGTCCCCCATAATGCTTTCGGGGAGGAGCTGTGCTTACGGCTACTTCTATCGTTAATGAAGTGTCGTTCGCAACATCTGACATTACTACTCATGAACTCTGGTTCAATGTCAAATCCAACTTGAATATCATTTGAGTCTGGTGCTATCTGGCATATGTAAAGCTTCCGAGCATCAAGATTCAGAAGCTGAGAACAAGGACTATGAAGACCATATTCTTGGGCTATGTTGAAAAGAGTGATGCTCAGAGGTTCTTTGATATTGAATCAAATCATAGCATTGAATCTCGCGACACATAATTCTTTGAAGATAAGTTTGCTCGACACAAGAACATTGTTCTTGCGGATATTCCGGAGAATAGTGTTAGTACCGAGGAGGCAAATGCTTCAAAGGAAGATGTAGTCAAAGATGAGTTTGTTGTTGAAAAGGCAACGTTTGAACCAGAACTCGCTGAGCCATCATCAAAGCGAGTGAGGAGGCCGAAGAACTTCAAAGATGATTTCGTCACCTATCACGTGGAAGCAGATCCGCTAACATATGATGAAGCGATGAGGACCAGAGGCGTTGTCTTCTAGAAGGAGGTTGTTAATGACGAGATTGACTCATAACATCCAATAATACTTGGGTGTTGGTCAATATGCCTGAAGAAGCAAAACTATCGTGTGCAAGTAGATCTTCAAGAAGAAGATAAAGGCCATCGTAACTGTTAATAAGTTCAAGGGTAGGCTAGTAGCTACAGTGTTTTCCCAACAAGAGATCGACTACTTCGATACATATGCTCCAGTTATGCGGATGACAACTATCAGGATACTTATTGTTCTGGTTGCTATTTACAAGCTGATGATACATCAGATGGATGTCAAAACAACATTCATGAATGGAGATATGATTGAAGAGATTTATATGCATCAACCACAAGGATTTGTTGTCAAGGGATTTGAAGACAAAGTCTGCAAGTTGGTGAAATCTTTGTACGGTCTAAATCAAGCTCCTAAGATGTGGCATGAAAAGTTTGATAAGGTCATCAGGTCAAACGACTACATGATCAATGGGATAGATAAGTATGTGTATACTAAGTTCACTGATGAAAGATAAGTGATAGTGTGTCTCTATGTGGGCGACATGCTGATCCTAGGTACGGATCTAGAATGCGTCACACATACTTTGTATAAATCCTTTGTTGTTATTTCAACAAGGGTGACTCTTAACCAAGGTTAATATTAGAAAAGGATCAAACAACCGACCCCAAATTTTTTGTATAAAGCCTTTGTTGTTATTTCAACAAGGGTGTTCCCTTGGTTCCTCGCACCTGTAAAATGTTTCAGCTATTTTTCCTTATTTTTATATTATAAAAGTTCAATTATAACGTACTGAACGATTTATGATTGAAAAGATCTATACTACTGTTCCTTTTTATGTTTTGATTGAACGGATCATCTGCAATTATATGAATCTGCTTAACAAGATCTGCATAGGATTTTAGTCCCAAACCACAACACAAATTGTCGGTCATAAATTATAAACCACAACCTTGTTCAACTTACCTACAATACACACCTAATTTTAGTCTTGAGGCCTTCACTTAGGCCTTTTGGTCACTGCAGCTTCGCTTCCTCGTACTGGCTTAACAAACTTGTAAGCCTATGATGATGGGAAATGTGATTGTATATCCCCCAATTGCATTTCTAAAAGCAACAACACTAATGAAGTCTTTATCCAAAAAATTTAGACGATTGTTTAATTTATCTCAGCCAAGAAATTTGTAATGATATCATTCAGGTTCTGCATTTGAACCATGGTGCAATTGATTGATCTGGCTGTATTTATGCTTAATTTTCGTAACATTGCACATCCCATGTCCTCAATTTACCATATCACCATGCTTGTATCCTTGCAAATTAGCATGTCATGCAATTATGTCGTATGAATGTCAACTCTGTAACTGCCCTCTTTTTAGTAGCTTTCTTCTCCCAAAAAAATGTGTCATTGATGGTAGAAGTAGAACCTGTTTTCACCTAGTCACGAGCCAAAATTTTTCTCTTTTCCTTTGGATGTTTATAGATCAATTTTGCAGAACCAAATGGTTCATCATTTTTCCCTTTAATATTGCACTGTTGATTGTTATGATGCAATATTTTAAATCTAATATTAAGACATTTTTGAAAATAAAATTAGGTTATGGCCCTGCTGGATATGCTCTGTTTGTTGCTGTTTATGCTGGACTGGAGGTAAAATCTAACTTTCCTTTTTCCAGAAGAACACAATTCCAGTGCGAACACTACAATATTTTAGTAGCACTGTACAATATATATGTTATTTTCTGTTTAGAAACAAACTGTATATCCAAATATACATTAGAAGTTACTGAAGAATCAGACAATTTCTAAAGAAGATTAAGAAATAAAAACTTCCTCTCAACCTTTTTTGATATTGATACATTTTCTTAACTCAAAACATTGTCCAGCAAATAGAAGATCCATGTGACCAAATTTTCGCACTTACAATATAACCACTCAACCAATTTGGAAAGAATCAATAAATTCTTTTTTTTTTTTGTTTGGAAGTGATCAGTCACCAAACATTGTAACCTAACAATAAGTTGATTAGAGAAAGTAACTGCAACAAACAAACTACATTCATAAAGTGAGTGAAGCAGTAATTTAAAAATGAACATTAATAGTTTATGAAAGCCATGTGATACTAAGTAATGAACTAGCGCTTACTGAACAAAGTTTATACATTCATAAAGAGGAAGTGAACAGTGATCTCTCTGGTAAGAACACTTCACTGGATTCTGATGAATGGCAAATAGAGATGAGAGTTATCTCTATTGTTACTTTAGCTGCACAAAAACTTACAACCTCAATAAAATGTTTTAACTGGTTTTAACTTATAGATGACAGTACACTTAATGATGCTAGTCGGATGATATTTTACTGACTACTATATAATTTGTTTACTTGTAAGTGACACTATCATAATCCTAAGTCACTGATTGTTAAAATATAATACCAGGAGGAATTTTTCCTGCAGATTTTCTCAAAACATTCTTAAACATCATGCCTGATTGCACTAATCTTGAATTGCTCATTCTTGTAGATTCTTGCGATTCCTGCTATACCACTGACAATGTCAGCTGGTCTTCTATTTGGTAGTTTTACGGGCACCATAATTGTATCAATCAGTGGAACTGTAAGTAGCCTTTGAGTTGTGATTTTCTTCAGGATTAGTTGGGTGCGAATTCTCTTAGTTGCTGACTCTTACTACTATGTTACTATTTTTTTCTAGGTAGCTGCAACTGTGGCCTTCCTTATTGCTAGATATTTTGCTCGTGAACGAATTCTCAAGTTGGTTGAAGGGAATAAAAAGTTTTTGGCTATTGATAAAGCCATTGGGGAGAATGGTTTTAAAGTTGTTACTCTCCTACGCTTGAGCCCTCTACTTCCCTTTTCTCTTGGAAATTATCTATATGGATTGACATCAGTGAAGTTAGCACCTTATGTGTTTGGCAGGTTAGTTTCTCATTCTATTATATTAATGGAACAGCTGATTATTTATATGTATAAAGTTTGAAACCATGGGATTGCTATTCCTTTACTCTTTTGCATAATGTTTTATAAATTTCCAGTAGCAAATTGTATCATCTTACCTCTTTGTCTACAATCTTTATACTCTAGGAGAACATGGAGGATGGTCATTGGTTGCATGAGCATAAGCTAAAAACCCAAAAGTGTCGCTACCTCCTCCCAGATGACTGGATATAAGTATCGATCATATTTAGTCTACGCAGCGGAATCGACGGTAGTACGTTGTCTAAATCTTATGGATCTCCAAATACATTAATCAATCTACTCATCACAACACTAATATCGAGAAAGTAAGAGTCACACACAACACAATTTTCTTTATTTAGTACATGCTTTTACAATCCCTACCGGAGACAAATCCGATCAATGACTTGCTAATCAACATCAACATAGAAAGGAAACTACTACATCCTCAATCACAACTATCACTAGAAATGGAAATCTATACAAATCCCTATCTCATCTCCCTCCAGGGATAGTCTCCGGATCCTCCAGTGCCTCTGGTCCTCCTGGGACTCCTAGGTCCGCATCCGGGAGTCCATAAAAGATTGGACAATCATACTCATCCTCACATGTATCCACGTATCCTGTCAGGATAGTGTAAAGTACCATACACAAATGCAAGAAAATACATAAAGTAATGTAATGCATTAAGAAATACTAATAAAGAACAATAAGTAACAATATGCATGAACAAGAATTAATAACCAGTGTGTGTGAAACGTGTCAATGTATGGACGATTAGGGGTAAGATCCGACACATTGCACGTGCAGTGTGCGACTGCTATTAGACACGTAAGACATTGGGTATAGTTGGGGTTGTCCACACACCTACTCAAGTATTTCTCCTCCCAACACAAAGTCACGTTCATGACGCGACTACGGTAAACAAGGCACGAAGTGATCAAATACCAATCCATGTATCCTACTCTATCACGAACATGCAAAATAGAGGGAATTGCATTAGTAAAGTACTTGTCTCGATCTCGAAGTGGATATTGGATTAGGTCCAACTATGAAAATAATATTAATATATATTAGATTCTAGATCAAAAATAGATCTAACTAGAATATTCTAAAACTAATTCTTATTTACCTAAGTTTTAAGTTAAACTCTTAACTTTGTTTAGAATTTTCTAGACGTCCTTGATCTCTAACTAATTCTTGAATTCTTATTTCCAATACTTAACTTCCAATTTAATTAACTTAACATAAATTATTTCTATTTTCAATTTCTATTATTGATACAATAACAATCTTGAGCCTAGTCTTCTTATGTTTATTCTTAACAATATTTTGTTTAGCTAAGGTCCAAATATTATTCAACAAGAGAACTGGGCTCGGCCCAGTCAATTATTCCCAACTCTAAATACTAGCCCAGACCACAGGGGACTAATTACTATCTTCCAATTATCGGTCCAAGTCAACATATTGTCAATTATTTCATTGATTCAACTCCGCGTATAGGAGGATCAATACCTGCATGTCTTCGTGTCCGAGTTCTAACTTGCAAACATGAGAAGTCTAAGACTGAATACGTGTGGACACAACCTTTCCGTTGCGTCGAATTCCGACGTGCTCACTAGAGTCGATCGACGACCTAGTTTAGAATTTCACTCTAATCAACCAAATCGTAAGAATTCGATTTGATCGATCTCGAGCTAATGAAATTGAGCCTCAACTGAATTCAAAAACTTACCAATACCACATCTTCTTCCGGCCGAAGGAGACCTTTACTACTTAGGTGACGTCTTTGCAAAATTTAGTCAAACAACCGACTCACGTCTCTGGAATGGAAATCCCCACAGAAAAATCGATCTCAAACGACCGCAAATGAGAAAGAAACTTAAGGATTGGAAGCTAGGATCACTCACCATTCACCAAGCCGAGAGGTGATGCAGAAAGTGACTTGGAATAGAAAGCTCGACAATGTTTAGGAAACCGAAACTTCGTCGTCGTCGAGGTACACCAATGGTCTTTGCACTGAAGTGCATAGTTGATTAGAATTTCGAGAACGGAACAGGTTTTGCGAGAAGAAACTCACCGGCGATGCGATCCACCGAAGAAGAAGACTTCTCGTGCGACGGTGCTCCATAATGGGGACTGCTTTGTCGAGGATCAATTGGTGACCGCCGGTGAGGTTCGGTTGTGGATAGGCGGATGTGTCGATAGATCCCACTCGATTGCCGGAGACGGAGGCTTGGACATGGCTATCGGTGCAGGAGATCGAGCAAACATAGGCGACGAGGCTCCACTCTCGATCTCCCGATGGCGAAGACGGGAAGAGGTCAGTTACGACCGTAACTAATTCTTGAAAACTGAAAATAGGAACCCTCTTCTCTGGGTTTTGAATTAGTGAGTAGTTTGGTCCGAGAAGTAACCAAGAATGCTTGGATTTAATTCTAGGCTGTGAATGAGAATAAAGGGGTTTGGAAAAGAGCCCCTATTTATAGGTTCTTAAAAAGACCTTCTAGATTCTAGGTAATTAGGCACGTGCCCTAAAAAAATTAGGGATTAGTTAGAGAAATTGTAGGTGGTTAGAAGTTAGTTAAGAAGTGGTTATGATTGTTGGTTAGAAGCTTCTAGGTTCTTTTCAATTAAACATGTGTTAATATTAACAATGTGGTTAATATTAAAAGGAATTCTTAATCACGTCTAAATACTACAAATTGAATTAATTACTAATTCTACCCTCCCCTCTCTATTACCTATATATATAATTCTTTTTTAAAAAAATATATAATTCTTTTTAAGAAGAAGAATTTGAATTAATCTGGGAAGAGGGGTTACAAAAAGGTAGGTCTACCTACCTGCAGTATAGTCAAAGGTGCATTCAAGGCGTGCCTTGCAACAAGGCGCACCAGTTGTACATCACCCCTCTCTAGGCGAGATGCCTTTCTCCAGGCGCACCTTGCAATAAGGCACAACAAGTAAATGAGCGCCTAGACACGCCTTATGTATTTGTTCTTTATTTTGGCTTTATGGACTATTCTGGCAGAAAATGATAGTGATGGGAGTATTAATGGTGTTGATAATTTGATGGAGTTTGGTGAAGATGAATGATTCTTCATGTTGTTACTTTTAATTGTAACTGGCCATCAAGATTTTATGGCATGACCTTTTCATGCTCATAGCTAACTTAGCTAGAAATTTGACACCAATATAAAGAATTGACGTCAGGTCAACAGCCGGTCATAAGACTGTCAAATCTTATATGGAGCTTTCTTATGCTCCATAGCCGATCCAATTGTAACGGGAGAAGGCTTGGATGATTGTGATGATGATAAAGTTTGAAACCAATTGCTTGAATATTTATGTATAAATTACTAGAACCCCTGTACAATTCATCTTAGAAATCTCCTAGTGTGTAAATTTGGACCGTTCCATGCTATCAACATATCATTTAAGGGAAAAGAAAGTGGATGCCTTTGCTTGAGTAGAAAATAAATAAAGAAAAATTTCCAAAAAAAGTAAACACTAAAAATATGCCTTTGCTTGTGTAAAATACTAGAACCTCTCTGTATCCAACACTTTACTCCTATAAATAAAATTCTCTTAACGTTTAATTTAAACGTTTGTCCTCGTGCTATTAGCTTGCCCATGAAAGCCGAAAAGACAAAAAAGTAAATGAAGAAATTTCCCGTTTAAGCAAATGAAGGAAACGACCTCCTCTTTCATCCCTTTATTCTCTCACATCGTCACTGGTGATGGCAGACCAAACCATGATGACATGTCCCTAAGTCTATTCCTCGTCTCTTATCTACTTTGCTGTCCCCTCGACTCCCTTGTCAACTTCTCTCCTAACCTTCCCTCTCTCCTCGTTCACTTACTACCCCTCTTCACCATTGCTTCGAGTCTTTGACCACCAGTAGCTAGTGGAGGTAGGAGAAGAGGTGTGCAAGGACATTGTTTTTTTTGGGGGGGGGGGGGGGGGGGGAGTAAGTGATACATAGAGAGAGATTGTGCTAGGAAAGCAGGGATTGGGTTCGACGAAGGGGAATAGGGAAGGGTACAAGCAGGGCAGGGTAGGGAAGCACCTGGGAGTTAGTCCGGGGTGCAGGTGGTATCAAGGGTCCGAGGAGGAAGAGGTTTGTGTATGTTCGTGTGTGTGTGAGACACCGAAAGGAGGGAAGGGTAATTGTCCAGGTTCCACATCACTTCACCGGGCAGGTCATGTGAGAGAATAGGTATAGGTTGATAATTTATTTCCCTATTTAAATGCAAACAAGATGAGAATAAAGTATGCCGTGCACAAACATCGAGTAGTCTCTCTGGAATTAAATTGGAAAAGTGATATTACAATGAGGTTGATGGAGTGAAAATCATAAGTGGCATGGTTTAAATATGCCATATTCTGTAGATGTATTTGTGAAGTGAAAATTATTTCGCTAGAATATATTTTTTGTTAGAAAACTCAAAATACTCGCAGCAAGGTGCAATCCCTTTACTCAGTTAAAAGGGTTCTAAAAGTCAAGTGGCAGAGATCACATTAACTTGTCAGAAAACACATGTAAGAGTTGTTTATCTACATTTCGGATTTAAATACCATAGTTCAAGAACTCGGATATTTGTTTCGGAGCTTCCTATGAGTATAGTTTCGACAGTTTCGGGAGGGTTTGGTGTTTGGTTTTGGTAGTTTCGACGCTTTCGGGAGTTTCAGTATCTGTTTTAGTATCAGTTTCTGCCAATACTTTAGACCATGATAAATACTACACACGTATTTTTATGGCTATTGGCTAGTGTAATTTTGTGTGAATTGTGCGGCCAAGTGATACATACTTCACGATATAACTACTGTTTGTTTTTATATGATACGTGGTGATTAACTTAGAATTTCCTTTTTGAACTGTAAAGATTAAATGTATTGAAAAAAGAAAGATTAAATTTATTGTATATGCTTACAACTGATAAAGCTTATGAATTTTGAGAATGCTATACCTTTATATCATATAAGTTCATTATTTCTTCATTCCTTTTTTTTTTTCTTCTTTGTACTACAATTTCTCCATCAAAAAGGAACTAATGGTTATTTTGTTTTGCAGTTGGTTAGGAATGCTTCCAGGAACATGGGCATATGTCAGTGCAGGAGCATTTGGACGGGCCATAATTGTGAGTTGCTCCCAATTATTGATTAGATGGTTATGATCAGTTGACATTTGTATTGTTTTGTAATATCAAACATGGCCTTTGATCAAAAGTGCAGAAAGTAAATAATCCAGCAGAAGATAAACTAGTCGGGTGGATACAAATTCACTGTCAATTGACTATAATAAGTGCAAATGAAATAAATGTCTGAGTCTCATCAAGGAACTATGCCACCTGAAACCAAGATATGGAGCTCTACCTAAGCTCAAGGGTACTCGGTAGGCAAGACCTTCAAACCATGAGTGTCAGCTATTGAAGAATATGGTCCTCGTACATACTCCTCCGGGTAGGTTTGATCGTCTAAGCTTGGTAGGAAACAGGTCCTCAGAGAGACGTATCAAGATACTAGAAACAAGTATCGTAAAATAGTAAAAGAATACATACAACTGCGACTATCCAATCTAAGCGATATGTAATTGGGGACAACGTTCGACACTTGGACTAATAGTCAAAGGGTACAGTCACAACCATAGCTCATCACGAGATTGCCGGTTGACAAAACACTCACAACCGTAGCTGATCACGAGGCTTTTGGTTAACAGAAAGTCTATTATACACAACATAGCCTATGCGTCTATTAATTGTCCTTCCCGTCCAATGATACTGTAAAAGTCGAGATTCGAGAATATGACTATAACAAGTAATCCACGCTCTAACACATGTCCAGATACGCCACTTATCATGAATGCACAAGTTGTATCCTGTGGTCTAATACGCATCGGATAGTCCATAACACTATCTAAGTCACAATCGATCCCGTCGACCTATAATCACAGAAATAGAATATAAATACAAATAACAGAAATAAATGAATACTGAAATTGTAGAACAAATGATAATGTATACTTTCCTGGTTGACATGGTTGGTGAATAGTTGGCGTATCAGACACATTCGTGTCCAATACTAATGATCCCGAAATACTGAAGTTGAGCAAATCTCTCCATATTTTGAAATAAACATGTCCATGAGTTCCCAAATGGTATCACATGGTATCACAGGTGAAGAAGATGTACCCATAAATTCAATTTTAACAAAGTACGAAAATCATTGTTTCAAGGTACCGAAAAATAGTCAAATTAGAAAGTGTCTAAATAAGGCAAACTATCTATCACTCTAGGCTAGTAAGACGACGAGAACTCATCCGTGCTCTCAGAATTGAATACCGGTGATCGGTTTGCAGATGCGCTAGTAGGTGTCGAATCGTAGGGCCTGCGATATGGCGATCCGATTGACGGTCACATGACTGGACGAGGACGAATGTACTATAGGAAAAGTCAGAGGCTGCGAATCCAATGACGCAAGTCTCATTGCGACCCAACGATCACACAAAAACTAATTACAATTTATCCAAAATCATCGATACAAAAAAATTGCTGGATACAGACCAAATTTGTCGTGCTCAGTCGACGAATTCTAGTTCTATCAATTCATACACATCAGCAATGATCGTACATGCCTTTCGTTGCAAGCGGTTCGAGACTAAAAGGGGGGGGGGGGGGTTTCCGGTTCATCGGGACGACACCCGGTCGAGGAGTCTTTTAGTAAAACATTTATTTTGTTTACTAGTTTTTTGAGTTCTTGTTTAACCTAAAAATTGTTCGATTTAATTCTAGAAATTTACAGGTTTACAAAGGGGATATAGGAGATTGTACCATAGCGATAGGCTCATAGTTTGGTTGATCGTAGAGGAAAATAGGTCCTCCCAAACTCGGCCTCGAGTCGGTCATTGTCTGTCCTCCTATGCTCTCTGTCATCAAGTGACAGAGTCGACAATATCGATGTCTGTTCTCCCCTGCTCTTTGTCGACCAGTGACACAGTCGACAATGCAACGACTGTGAGTTGCGGTCCTAGGTGGTTCGTCGAGGCTTGGGGCAATACAAGGGGGACTTGGGGTGATAATCACAAGGTTTCTGGGTTGATGGCAAGGGTGGTGGCGTTGGTCTGGGTAGTCAACTTCGAGCTTTACTCGTCGACGGTCAAGAAACAGGGGTGTCGATGTTGACGGCCGTGGTTGCAAACGTTTGGATGGCACGGAAGGAGGTCGAGATGGTCGGGATTTGGCCAAAATAAATGTTAACTTCCATGTATTTCGTCTGTTCATGGAATACGAGATTGGTAGCAGTATGGACATCAGACTGATTATCATACCGCATAGTTATTGCTTTCAATCTTGCTTCTTCTCCCAGTTCTTGTAGAAGATGCAGCAGGTATAACACTTCTGCGGTGCCATGAGCAATTGCTCGATATTCTGCTTCCGAACTTGATCGTGTGACCATGCTGCTTTTTGCTTTTCCATTATACTAAGTTTTCACCAATGAATACTTAACCAGATGTAGACCGTCTATCAATAAGACTTGCGCCTTAGTCCGCATCTGTGAAACACTCGATATGGGTATGCCCCTGATTCTCCATTCGAATTTCTTTTCTCGGATTCTAGGCTAGTTAGCGCAAGATTCTGGGAATTGTCCGCCAATATGGAACTCATGGAGAAGCCATGAATCTACTCGCGACACTTACAACAAAAGAATTGTCTGGGCGAGTCATGGCCGCCAAGTAGTTGAGTTTTTCAACCACTTTGCGATATGATTGGTCATTAGTATTCCCTCATTGGGGAGTAACTTTACCCCTGGATCTAGGGATGCAAATGAGCCAAGCCGTTCGCAAGTTGCTCGAAGCTCGGCTCGATAAAGCTTGTTTGTGCTCGTTTCGTTTAGTAAACAAGCTGAGCTCAAGCTTCATTTTTTTAGCTTGTTTAATAAACGAGCCAAGCTCAAGCTTAGAAGTACTCGACTCGTTTGAGCTCGCGAGCTATTTCGTTTATGAGCTTGTGAGTTGCCTCGTTTAGGAGCTTATTTAGAAGCTCGTTTGTTCTTTGTTGAATTCTAATTTTATATATGTTTGTATAACAATATGGTTGTGTGCATTATATATTTATGTCTTTGATAGTTGATATTAAGAAACTTTTTTGATTAAATTTTTATAAATAAATTGTTAATATTAAAGGTACCTGAATTCAAACATAACTAGCTTAAAATCGAGCTCGTTAAGCTTGAAATGAAGCTTAATGAGCTTGAAATAAAGTTGAGCGAGCTTGAAATCAAGCTTAACGAGCTTGATTTTAAGCTTATCGAGCTTGTTTATCAAGCTTGAATCAAGCTTGCTTATCAAGCCAAGCTTGAGCTCAAACCAAGCCAAGCTCAAGCTTAATATAAAACAAGCTCGAGCCAAGCTCAAGCTCTAAAATAAAAAAATTATCGAGCTCGAGCTCGACTAATTCTAGTCAAGCCAAGCACAAGCTTACAAAAGCTTGCCTCTGGTTGGCTCATTTGCAGCCCTACCTGGATCCATGGGCGAGGTTGCGTCCTTAGTTTGCATCATCCCTGCATCGGTTAGGATATCCAGCACATACTTCCTCTGAGACATTACATTGTCTTGTTTACCCTGTGTGACTTCAATGCCCAAGAAGTACTTCAATGATCCTATATTCTTGGTCAGAAATTGTTCACCCATAAACTTTTTCAGCACTGTAATACCCTGGCTGTTATCTCCGTAATCACAATATCCCAAGTAGTATCCTTCCATTGATGTCTGTCAGTAAAATAATCCTTCTTCGATTGACACATGCCAAACTGGGTAAGAACATGTGTAAATCGACCAAACCAAGCACGGGGTGATTGTTTGAGACTGTAGAGGGCCTTCCGTAGATGACATACTTTCCCTCCCTTGCAACGAACCCAGGAGGTTGCATCACATATACTTCTTCGTCAAGATTTCCGGGAAGAAATGCTTCTTACATCCAGCTGAAGTAATGGCCA
>JANAVB010017058.1:0-33315 GCA_029216955.1 Iris pallida
CAGCAGTAGCATCAAATGAACTCTTTAACGGAAAGAAGAGGACTGTGCGGTTAAAGCACAGAGCAGTGAACGATCTCATCAAACGAGGCGTCATTGCAGTGATCGATGTTCGGAGTCAGGAGAACCTGGCGGATCCATTCACGAAAGGCCTCAAACGACAGCTGGTCGAGGACACAGCAAGGAAGATGGGTTTGAAGGCATTCTAATATTGTGTCATTATAATCCTATCAATAAATTTTATGTTATTGGTTCAAAGAGAAATCTACCAGATATCTAATTTTTGATTCAAGGGAGAACTATTGACTGGAAAAATATTAGTTAACAGTGGGTACTTGTTCTGCGGAACATGGAAGGGTTTCGAACCCAGAACCACTGTTGTCTACTATGAATTTTCTACGGAAAATTGATCCTGTGGGAAGGATGGCATAATACCTTAATGAGTTCTCAGACTAGTGAAGGTCTGTTATGCTTTACAGGAAGCATGGTAGCACAGCACTACAAGGAGTGTGACTCCATGCTATGTGTGGCGGTGACTCCACCATGAGGTTTCGAAGGAGGTAAATCCTCGGCTATGTTAGCCAAGTCACAGCGGCGTAGCACCGCAAATAGGCAGTTGGCCTAATGCTGTATATTGAAAAAGAGGATGTAGTCAGCACTACAAAGAGGAGGTGTTCCTCATGTTACGGGTGGCACGACACCACAATGAGGTAAACCCGGCTAGGGATAAAGCCTCGGCCTTGCAAGCCATGTCGTAGCGGCGTAACACCGCACAGAAGCGTAAGGCTTCATGCTGGGTAGTTTGGCACTACAAAGGGGCTAGACCTCATGCTACGGGTAGTATGACACTACGATGAGGTTCCCGGTGATTCGGGGTAAGGTCCTCGGCTTAAGGCCATGTCATAGCGGCGTAGTACCGCAAAGGAAGCGTTGGACGCTTCATGCCATGTCTCTTTAATAAAGAACTCACCTATAATGTATAGACAGAAAAATAGGCCGTTTCTTGAGGGTAAATTTGTAGACGTCCAAAATACATACATTGAAATCCAGGCTGGCACAAGGCCTTTAATGTGCAGCCAGAAGCACAGATAACTACATTATGTGAGTGGAAAAAATTACAGTTGTGGTACAGAATTCAAGGCGTAGTCCATTCTTGTATCATACTGTTGTTCAACCCATGCGGGAAGATTCAAGTCGTCAGCGACATCTATCCTAATGCATAATGGACAGTTATTATGTGGAATGCTTAACTCATATATATAGAGATATGTGGGAGATTGTTGGTGATTCCATGTGTTGTGTGTGTTCACAATATTCTATTGTTAAAAGATAGTCCCACATCGGAAAATTACACCAATATGTATCTCTATATATTACTTATGAAGGAATAGAGAGATGCACATGGGTTGAGGCCCAATGGAGGGTGCCATGTGGGGGGATTTTACATAGAGGTGAGAATAAGAAACCAACTTTTGGCCAAAATGAAAATAGATTGGAGCTAAGCCCCGAAGGGGCTTAGCGACTCGGACTCGGACTCGGACTCGGGCTCGGGCTCGGACTTGGGCTTGGGCTAATGGACTTTTGAGGCTTAATGTGGCTTTTTGATGGCACTTTGCACTTAGCACGACAGCTCGTCGCTAGGCGCATTGTGCGCTTTAGTTGCGCTCGTGCGCGAGCCTCTGCGCGGCCTGCGTGGCGTACGGGGCGTACTGAGCGTACTGAGGACGACGTACGGGTCGTACGGATCGAGCGGGTCGAGTGGGCCGTTCAAATTATGTAACGTCCGCGGGTCTTGTGGGCTCAGATCCAGAAATGGCTCAGATCCAGAAAATTCGAATCTGGCATTAAACCAGGACGTGCGTTCAGAATTTGAAAAACCCATTTCGTGCCTATAATATCAGAAGCATCTCCTCTCTCTAAGGTTACAGAAAATAATCAGAGAATTTCCAGAAAGAGAGAGAAGTGCTGCTGCTATTCCGAGGAGTCGTCGACATTTTTGGCCAGCGTTCTAATGTTCTCTTCGAACTTGCTGGTTCCTGGAGGCTTGTCCGTAAGGCGGATATAGCTTTGAGCGTCGGTGATCTTTCACCCCAGCAGGCTTTCTTCTTCCTCTGTTGTCTTCGAGAATACCGTCGCTTCTCTTTAGAAGTTATACGGTTCTGTTGCCTTCGAGAATACCGTCGCTTCTCTTTAGAAGTCATACGGTTCTGTTGCCTTCGAGAAATATTACGAAATCTTTTTAGATTCCCGTAATACAACATCACCTTCTTTAAGGTATTGTTGCTGGAAACATTGTCTTTACAATAGTTTCTGAATTCGTGGTTTTCCATCGATTGTTCGCCAAGGGACTAACAGATATCGTACAAATCTAAGTTACGTTTGTGCAAGACGTGTACGTTGACCAAAATAGACTTATTTGATATTTATGCAGCAGAATTTAAGCATAAAACCAAATGACATAAGGTATGGTGGGTTTTTTTTATAGTAGACAAGGTTTACATTTTACAAGAAATATTTTTTGTTACTATTTTCTAAGAAATTTTACGTTGAAGCTAGGTCCCGAAAGGACGTAACGATTTGGACTTGGACGTCGACGAAGGACGCTTTGATGGCGACTTCGCACGTACGCATCAGGCTCGGGTTCAATTTCGTTCGCTCGTTCTGTAGTTCCACACGCTTTGCATGTTCTGCAGGGTTTTCTGTTTTGTTGTTACTATTAGTACTCTTAGTGGGACGGTTCAACTTTATAACTGTTCTATTTATCGAGAGTTACTATTGTTTGTTAGTCCCTTGGCGAACAATCGATGGAAAACCACGAATTCAGAAACTATTGTAAAGACAATGTTTCCAGCAACAACACCTTAAAGAAGGTGATGTTGTATTACGGGAATCTAAAAAGATTTCGTAATATTTCTCGAAGGCAACAGAACCGTATGACTTCTAAAGAGAAGCGACGGTATTCTCGAAGGCAACAGAACCGTATAACTTCTAAAGAGAAGCGACGGTATTCTCGAAGGCAACAGAGGAAGAAGAAAGTCTGCTGGGATGAAAGATCACCGGCGCTCAAAGCTATATCCGCCTTACGGACAAGCCTCCAGGAACCAGCAAGTTCGAAGAGAACTTTAGAACGCTGGCCAAAAATGTCGACGACTCCTTGGAATAGCAGCAGCACTTCTCTCTCTTTCTGGAAATTCTCTGATTATTTTCTGTAACCTTAGAGAGAGGAGATGCTTCTGATATTATAGGCACGAGATGGGCTTTTCAAATTCTGAACGCACGCCCTGGTTTAATGCCAGATCGAGATTTTTTGGATCTGAGCCATTTCCGGATCTGAGCCCACAAGACCCGCGGACGTTACATAATTTGAACGGCCCACTCGACCCGCTCGACCCGCTCGACCCGCTCGACCCGCTTGACCCGCTCGACCTGTCACGACCCGCACCCTGATTAGGGGCACGAGAACGTGGGTACGTCCAGCCTACGTCGCAGTGTCGGCGGTAGAACGCTGTATGGGTCATCTATAACAACTAACATCTAACAATAAGACATATAAACCTGTCATCTCCGTACGGAGGTATAACATAACATCTCAACTCTATATCTCAAACACAAGTCTAAGAAAGATAAAGATAGAACATGATATGGAATCAGATGAAAGGAAGAACTGAATATATATAGAGTTATCACACCACACAAGTAGATGTCCAACACAAAAAGTACAAGACCTGAAATATAACTAAGTCACAACTAACAATCGGAACAGTCCGATACAAAATGAAAACTGTAAACACTAGACTAGACTAGGCACCCTCTACTGAGCTAGATGCTCCTCAGGATCCTGAAGGTCACCCTCATGTGTCCCATAGAAGGTAGGACAGTCACCATCATCATCTGTAATATTTTCAACAGGCCCAGTCAGGACAGGAACGAGCACAATACATCTCACGCAGTTCATATCAGGTTGGGAAATGTAAAGCATGCATAGAGTAAGATACATGAACTGTAAAGAATATATGTAAAACGAGAGAGATTTGATAACTGGAAATATCTATATATATGATAAGTAAGAACTGTAGGTAACCTGTGATTTAGAGCATGATATGGTTATAAACGGGATTAGGATATATACAAGATTTCACAAGAATTTGTACAAGATGGGATTTGATCACATAACCATTTCCTACTCACCCTCCCCAATCAATACACAAGGATCCAGTCAAGTTACGTTACTTTGCACAAGAGGTTTTTATCATGTTTGCTCGCGTGATCATGAGAGTACAAGATTGCACAAGAGTATACATAAAAGCGTGTACATGAAATACAAGATGTTCGTGAAAAGCACATGACAACTGTATCTGATGCCCCGAGGGAGATAACATCGCATAACAAGATCCATATAGTACCAATCCGTGATAATGACGTGACAGCATCATGTAAAGTAATCTAAAGCAAGAATATAAGTCCTAACAAGCATGAAAAGATCAGAGAATGTACTCGCATGTCACCCTGTATGACTGATATGAATAGATGTCCGAACTGGTATCACAGAGTCCTATTTAGAGTAAAACAGGTCACAACATATCCACAATGGTAAAAATAGATTATACAATGCATACTACATGATTCTAGGTCAATCTGGTCAAAAGTCAACTCTTGGTCAACCTTCTAATCAAACTAGTCAAATACTAGTCAACATGATCAATCTGGGTCAAGTCTAGGTCAAACTACGTCTACTAGTTAGGGTTTTAGTCAAACTAGCTAAACTAGTTGTTTTAGGTCATTCCTAGTCATTTCTAGGTTAACTAGGTCACTTTTGACCTAAGGTTGACTTTGGTCAACCCTTAGTAATCAAAGGTCAACATGTTGGTTTTGGGCCATTAGGGTTAGCCCCAAGCCATTGGCTAGAAATCCTAGGCCATAGGCTAATGATGGGGTTTTCATATAAACCTATAACTAGGAGTCATATATATATATATATATATATATTTTTTTATATATATATATATATATATATATATATATATATATATATATATATATATATATATATATATATATAACTAATCTATATATATAGATACCACTATCTATCACCACCCAATATCAATACAAACCCATATACTTTTAATACACTATATTGACCTAATGAGACCTAACACAAAATATATATATATCATTTATATATATATACAATACATATATATATATAACTATATATATTACATATATATAGAGGGAAAGGAAGTGAGAGAGAGTGAGACAGAGACTGTGAGAAAGAGGGAGGGTGAAGTCTGGACAGTAGACAGTAGGGGGAGGGTTCCAGGAATTCTGGAACCAAAGTGGTTCCCAACACACACACACAATATAACATATATACATACATATGTATATATATAACTACACGCACACACCACCAATTCTCCCCAAATTCGACCCACACTCACAAATACATATGTACTACACCTATACACACTAAAATACACTAGTCCAATGTATTAAACATAAAGAAAATCGATTTGAAACTCGATTTCCAAAACTGGAAAATAAACCCAAAACTGTTAACAGTGCACAGTGCACTCGAAATGGGGTAATTCGAATTACCCATACTAAATCGAGCTAAGACTCGAAACAAACGGTTGGTAACTAATGCCCCATAGATACTCAGTGTCCCAAGTCACTGACACGACACCACGACACAGTTTTACGTGTCCAAACACGCAAAACATCCACCCGGATAAACACTGATACGCGCACACGAACACAGTGTCGTGCACGCGTTCCAGGAGCTCGTGGACACACCACGAGACACGACACGTCGTGGTCGTGCATACGTGTAGCCCACACGTAGGGCTACACATTCCACACCCTGACACGTGTCCACGACACGCGTGGACACAGAACGAACTCCGTATCAGTCGTGAAAACACGACTAATACACGCGAGTTCATGCCGTATCGTGCACGCGGTTACACGCGTCGTACACGCGACACAGGACACGAAGCACCACGTGCTCGTGTCCATGTGTACGCCACGTATAGGGCTTCATGCCCGTGTCACTACGAGATGCTCTAGTGTCGTGTCCATGCGACACGACACACTCAAAGCTGTGCGCGCGCGCGTGTGCGCTGACAGCGCGTGTCCAGTGCGAGTGAGTTTTCTCACTCGACACGACACGACGCGACACGAGACTTTGGGGGCATGCTCGCAGACATTGCCCCCTTGTCTGTGTCAAATATTTCGTGTCCTAGTGGCCTGTGTAGTGCACACGAGGTGTCGGGTAGCAGGACATGCACGATGGGCTCGTGCGGTCGGTTCGTGTCCAATTTGGACACGGACACAGCACTAAAATGTGCTCAGTCCACATGTTTAGTGATCAGCATGTATAGGGCTACAAATTTGTGTAATTTGTTTTACAAAATAATGAAATTCATTTGTCACGTCCCACTTCCCACATGGAATGGTGACGTCATACACATCCCCAGGCTACGCGCCGAAAATCCGCGATTGTCGCCCGTAAAACATCAGCAAAAATGGAAAATGCCAGAGATTACAACTTATTATACATATGGTAATTATTATACAGGACTTCATCAAAAAAAATACTTTTACAAGTTACAAATTATTACAAAAATAACTAGCAAGATAGCTATGGTAGTACTGGTCCTAACTGCAATTATCCAGGCGGCTATTCCTCGTCGTACTGTGGTAGTACCTCGGCGGGGTTGTCTTCTTCTTCACCTAGCGAACAATACTAGGTCGTTTTAGAAAACGACAAGCAAGTCCTCGGTCAAGGACGGTAAAGCATACAAAAGAAAGGTACAGTTTTCTAAAAGAAGGAAATATGCCGACTAGCATTATCATATAAGTTGACTTTACAAAAATCAAGGAAATGTAAATGACATCCATAAATTTGGAAGAATTTCTCTGAGCTTCCCTTGAGCTCTTAACAGGATTTGCTTCCCTTGAGCAATCAAGAACTACCTACCTTTGATAGGTGGGGTTGTTTCTGGAGTAAGATAAAATTTAGCAGACTAAATGCAATGCAAATTTTGAGAACAAAACTCTGAATTAATTCCCTAAATAATTCCCGTGAACAATCCCGTTAACCTGGGATCAGGCTGTAATTTCGGAGCCTCCCTTGGGCTAAAACCAACTATCCGATGTTACTGTCGGGATAGAAGCAACAGGCAGGAGCCTCTCTTGGGCTAGTACTTATATAGAAGTACTCTTCAGGAAATTCAGGAGCCTTTCTTGGGCTAGTACTTATATAGAAGTACTCTTCAGGAAATTCAGGAATCGCTGATCAGCTTTTTATGGTTATTATGTTACGGGATATTTAGGGATATTCAGTTGTTCTCCCCGCCCAATGCTTCCTAGAAAAGGAAAATTTCTAAAATTTCCGAAAGTCAGAAATTTGTCTATCTCCTAAATTTTCCAAAAATTTCGGCAGAGTCTCCTTTGTATTTAGGAGCTCCGACAATTTTACAAAACATGATAAAAGTATATACGGGCTCGCCGACCCTTCGGTGGAGCAACTCTCAACACCGGAACCACGCAAGTAATATTTGGGCTCGCCGACCCCTTCGGTGGAGCAACTCTCAACACCGGAACCACAAAATAAAATAAAAATGCAAAATTTTAAGGTTTCTTACCTTGGCAATTTGGCAAGCAAGCAAGCAATTAGGCAATCAAGCAATTTAATTTGGCATTTCCCTTCTAAAACTTATCCAAAACGATATGGTTAGTAATACAATAATACCAAGTATAAAAAAGACTCAATGGTTATCACATACTTGTGATATTGGTTAAATTGAATCAGAAGTTCAAAAAAAATACATGTCGCTATATACTAGAATTTGGCTTCTTGATTTTGAAAGAAGGTTATAATTGAAGACTACGTGTGTATGGTTACCTTAACATATAGGAACCTATAAACTCCTACTTTGACTAAAAAAAAATGAAGTCCAATAAATTAATTAGAGATAATTCTGATACGGATATCATTGACTTAATATGTCGAAATCGTAACTAACTCATGTGTGTATAAATTCAAGTAAGGGAATATAGGATTCATATACATATATGTATATATGTCTTAAGAGTATAGGTTAGGCCCCTAAATTATTCCAGGGCTTACAAGTGTCCATCAAATATATATATGCATCTACATATTGTGTATATAAGTGTATATTGTACATGTAGGAGTTCATGCTCATATATATATATACATCTCATGGGTCGTATACAACATCCTTCTTGTTATATATATATACTTCCTCATGTATATAATATAATCACAACAAAATTAGATTGAGAGTTCATTTGTATTGGGTTCTACATATTGAATCCGTTTCATATATAGGTGCAATAATTGTGTCCACAAGTAGGTTCCTACCCGATTCTTATGCCTATATCCATACTACAATCTCATAAAATTGGTTTAATCAAAACAATTTATAAATTCCAGAATTGAAATCATGATAACAAAATCAAATAAAGCAAATCCAAGAGGAAGAAGGGAAGAGTACTTGCCTTGGGTTGAAGAAAACCTAATTGCTTCCCACCTTTCCTAGCATAACCCAAATCAAAGTTGAACTATGGTTATGACCCAAGACTTAATCCAAATTCTGAAATTAGAGAGAAAGAGGGATTTAGGGTTTTATACCTAGGTTTCTCCTTGGAATTTGGAAGATGATGATGAAGAGGAGGTTGAAGATGAAGTTGGGGTGGAAGGAGGTGGTGCGGAGGTTGCCGGAGAGGGGCTGGCCGGAGCTGGCGGTGGCGCTGGCGCGGCGGCGGGCGGCGCTGGCGGCGGCAGCAAGGAGCGGCAGCAGCAGCAGCAAGGCTAGGAGGGGGTCGGGTGTGTGGGGAGTGGGTGTGTGGGTTTGTTTTCTTCTCCTTTTTTTTTTGGGTTATGAGGAGAATGTTTATGTATATACATATATATATATATAGATGGATAGAAGAGTGTAGGGGGGTGAGGTGTCCCCCCCCCCATACTTTGTAGGGGGCACTTGGCACCCCCCCCCTAGGCTAGGGTATGGTTAGGGTTAAGGCTAGGCTAGGGTTAGGTTAAGGCTAGGGGCTAGGGTTAAGGTCACAAAATGCCAAAAAAATATATCCTAACCACAAGATAAATTAACACAGACAATAAAAATAATAATAAAATTATTTTGAGTATGACAAGTCTACCCTCCTTAGAAAAATTCCGTCCTCGGAATTTGAAATAATTAGACTAGCAATATGGTTACTGACCTGTCTTAGGGAAATAAATACGGTATTGCCTCCGCATGTCTTCTTCCTTCTCCCAAGTTGAATCTCCAGGAGAATCCCTGCTCCACGCAACTCGTACTAACGGAATGACCCGGTTGCGGAGTATCTTATCTCTTCGATCCAAGATCCCAACGGGTCTCTGTTCTATCCGGAGTGTAGGCCCGATGGTGATTTCTGAGTGATCGAGTATATGGCTCGTGTCCGGTACATATCTTCGTAGCTGGGAAATATGGAATACATTGTGAACTCCTTCTAGTGCTGGCGGCAAGGCGAGTCGATATGACACATTCCCAACTTTCTCCAGGATGTCAAATGGTCCAATATATCTGGGACTTAGCTTTCCTCTGGTCCCGAATCTGATGGTTCCCTTAGTTGGTGAAATTTTCAGAAATACGTGTTCTCCGGGTTGAAACTCCAACATTCTTCGATGCTTATCCGCCCACATCTTCTGCCTGTCCTGAGCTGCTTGCAGGTGACTTCTTATTGCTTTGACGATATCCACTGTTTGTGTTACTAATTCTGGCCCCAACAATTGTCTTTCTCCTACGTCGGTCCAGCATACCGGCGATCTGCACTTCCTACCATATAGTGCTTCAAAAGGAGCCATCTTGATACTATGATAACTGTTGTTATATGAAAATTCTACCAAATGTAGATGATCATCCCATGCTCCTCCAAAATCTAAAGTACACGCTCTCAGCATGTCTTCTAAGGTCTGAATGGTTTTCAGACTGGCCGTCCGTTTGGGGATGGTAGGCAGAGCTAAATTTTAATTTAGTGCCAAGACTTTCTTGCAAGCTTTTCCAGAAATGTGAAGTGAATCTGGTATCTCTATCCGATACTATACTCACTGGCACTCCATGCTGGCTAACAATCTGTCTCATGTACATTTCGGCCAGGACCTCCGTTGACTGTCCAACTCGAAAGGGCAGAAAACGAGCGGACTTGGTAAGTCTGTCTACTATGACCCAAATAGCATTATTACCCCTTTGGGTCCTAGGCAATCCTGTCACGAAATCCATGGTGAGGTGCTCCCATTTCCATTCGGGTATGGGTAACGGCTGGAGAAGTCCTGCTGTCCTTTGATGCTCCGCTTTTACTTGCTGACAGACAAGACATCTTGATACAAATCTGGCGACTTCTCTCTTCATCCCGTGCCACCAAAATGTTTGTCTCAAATCTTTGTACATTTTAGTGCTGCCCGGATGAATGGAATATTGTGAGTTGTGGGCTTCTGACATAACCTCTTCTTAAGTCTCCACTGGGCACACATAATCGATCTCCGAATCTTAATGATCCGTCCGGATGCTTCCTTATCCCGGTCTGGAGTCCCTCTTCTGTTTGTTTCCATATTTTCTGAAGTTTTGAATCATTCTGTTGGGCTTCCTTAATTCTATCTATTAAGGAGGACTGTACTTGCAAGTTTTGCCACATTCCTTCGGTTAGCGGGCGTATCACTTCAATTCCCATTTTCCTCAAATCCTCAAGGATTTCTTTGGGTGTATTCATAAAGAAAGCTTCGGGTCTTCTACTTAAGGCATCAGCCACCTTATTAGCTTTGCCCGGATGATAGGTCAACTCCATGTCAAAATCCTTCAGTAACTCCAACCATCTTCTCTGTCTCATATTAATCTCCTTTTGTGTGAAGACATATTTTAAGCTCTTGTGGTCTGTGTATATTTTGATTCTTTCTCCATATAAATAGTGTCTCCACAACTTGAGTGCGAATACTACCGCTGCAAGTTCGAGATCATGAGTTGGATAATTCCTTTCATGTGTCTTTAATTGTCGGGATGCATAGGCTATGACTCTCCCGTGCTGCATCAGTACACATCCTAAACCTTTACCTGATGCATCACTATATATCCATATCCACCTGAACCAGAGGGTAATGCTAGTATTGGAGCTGTAATTAATCTTCCTTCAGCTCGTCAAATGCTGCTTGACATTTCTCCGTCCAGTTAAATTTCTCTTCCTTCCGAGTAAGACGGGTTAAAGGTTCTGCAATTCTTGAAAAGTTCTCTACAAATCTCCGATAATAGCCAGCCAATCCTAAGAAGCTTCTGATTTCTGCTACTGACTTAGGTGTTGGCCAAGACTTTACTGCTTCTACTTTCTTTGGATCTACCGAGATGCCTTCTCCACTGACAATATGTCCTAGGAATGGTATTTGGTCCAACCAAAACTCACATTTACTAAGCTTAGCATACAATTGTTCTTCTCGCAGAGTTTGCAATACTATCCTCAAATGTCTTTCATGCTCCTCTTCACTTTTAGAGTATACAAGGATGTCATCAATAAATACAATCACAAATTTATCCAGATATTGATAGAATACTCGATTCATCAGGTCCATAAAGATAGCGGGTGCATTTGTCAACCCGAATGGCATAACTAAGAATTCGTAATGCCCATACCGAGTTCTAAATGCAGTCTTTGGGATGTCTTCCTTTTTCACCTTTACCTGATGATATCCGGATCTCAAATCAATTTTCGAAAATACCCTTGCCTCTCCTAACTGATCAAACAGTTGATCGATCCTAGGTAAGGGATATTTATTCTTGATGGTAACCTCATTCAAAGCCCTATAGTCAATCACCAGGCGGGTACCATCTTTCTTTTTCACAAATAATACTGGTGCACCCCATGGTGAAGCGCTAGGTTGGATAAACCCTTTTGACAATAACTCCTTTATCTGTTTATTTAACTCAACTAGCTCCTCTTTGTTCATTGGGTATATCTTCTTGGCTATGGGTGCAGCTCCCGGTATTAGATCTATAGAAAATTCCACGGCTCTGTCTGGGGTAGCCCTGGTAATTCTTCTGGGAACACATCCTTGAATTCTTCTACTACCCTTGGAAATGATTGCTCTACTACTCCTTGCAGCAGTACTGGTAATTCAAATCTCTCTAGCTCCTCTGCATTGAACTCATTTTGGTCTCTTGCAAATTCATAAGACTCGCCGTCAGGGAGTTGGAATGAAATTTTCCCCTGACCGCAGTCTATATTGGCTAATGTTGCAGTTAGCCAATCCATACCCAATATTATATCATAATTGCTTGTTGGAAAGACAAGCAATCGGGTACGAAAAGCTCCTCCACCCAATTTAATGGGACATCTATGACATACTCGACTGACTTCTACTATTCCATTACCGGTGAGTACTTTCAATGATTTAGGTAGAGGTTGTGATTCTATTTCACGTTGTGATATAAAAGAAGATGCTATAAATGAATGGGTAGCCCCGGAATCAAATAATACTGAGAGGGGTATGAAGAAACTAAAATAGTACCTGAAACTACTTCTCCAGGGATATTCGCATCTTCAGTTCCCATTATGAATGCTCGCCCTTGCCTATTCCTTTTCTTGTTATTATTTTGAGCTTGAGCTGCTCGTTGTGCTTGTTGAAACTGATAAGCCTGAGGGGCATAGGGCGGCCTTTGCTGGTTTCCATAAGCCATTCCCGCTTGCGCTGTTGGTGCCTGTATCATTGGTCGAGGTTGGTTTCCTTGAACTGGAGGTCGGTATCCCTGAGTGAAACCCTGTGTCCTTGCTCCATTCGCAGGCAGCTGAGGACATTGACTGATTGGATGGTTTGCTCCACACCTCAAGCAAAGCCCCAATCTTCTCCTACATACGCTCCTCTTATGTCCTGGCTTCTGGCAGAAATCGCAGATAAGGAATTTGTCCGAGTTGCCATTCTGAGGACGCTTAGGTGGTCCTTGCCAGTGATTCTTGTTAGAGGATGATCCTTCCTCAAAAGTTCTCTTGGGTTGTGATGACCGGAAAGGTTGCTCCTCTTTCAGGATTCTCTCCTGGTCTCGAGCAGCTTCTGTTACCTCAGAAAAGGTCTGGCACCGGTAGGACGCGACCCTGCTTTTCAATTGGGTCCCGAGCCCTTCCAGGAACCTAGAAATTTTTGTTTCTTCGTCGGCTATCATGTTAGGAGCAAAGCGACTGAGTCTGGAAAACTCTACAGCATATTCATCGACGGTGCGTCTTCCTTGTTTAAGATAGTTGAATTGCCGCTCTAACTCTATTCGTGCTGATTTAGGATAGAATCTTTCCTCAAACTTCTTCTTGAATTCTGCCCATGTCATGACCTCATCGGAATCTTCAGGGTACTCAGCACTCCACCAGTATCCAGCGATATCTTCTAGCTGGATACGGATTGCTGGCACCATATCTTCGGTTTTGAGCTTTGCGGCCTTCATTAAGCCTTCAATGGTTTTCAACCATTGACCCGCTTCCATTGCATTTTCAGTTCCCTTGAACTTAGGTGGCTTAAGATCTCGAAAATCTTTTAGGTTTCTCTTCTGTTTTCTTGGGGTTCTGCATTTGTTCCAATATGGTTGTATTGGCAACATGGGCTGCATTGGCCTGCTGATTATGGGATTCCAATAATTGCTGGAATAATCGAAACATATCGGCCACAGTTGGTTCTTGAGGGGGCGAGTACTTGACTGGCCGTGGTTGTCCATATCCTGAGATTTGGAAAAACGCAATTCTTAGGGAAGTATCTAACTCATAATCTCCAACAAGAGTGTATCATGAAACTTCGTACATAAATATATTAAATGAGAGTAATTACAAAATGGTGCTCCTTACTCTCATTTTTCATTTACATACATTCTTGCTACTTAGTTACTCATGTCACCCATCATTCCAAAACGCGACATGGTAAACTATTCTACTACATACAAGTACATATCTGCAGATGCCAAAATACAAGGAAAAGGACTTCTTCTTCACTATGTACAGGGTTAAGACATCTTATGCTACGGCTTCATAAGCTCCCTCCCTTCAGCAAGGATCTCCACTTCTGTATACATCCTCTCAAAGTCATCCATGGTGCCTTCGTAGCCGTGCAATCCGACATAGATGCGGTTCGGGTCTCGGACATAAAGACAGTAGGTGATGTACTCAAAGTATACTTCAGCGCCATCCTCCACGTCTCGTACCATAGGACGCCTGACTCCATAGAATACTTGGTAGACGTGAATGTCATACCAGTCGGGTGCGTTCCATAGCATCCTGGCATAGCGTTGGTACAGGTACAAGGTGTACTCGCTTCCATCCCATTCCAAACTGGGTATAAACAGGTCCATATCCTGGATATCCTATGTAAGAATTCCTTATAAGGAACATAAGGAGAAAAGCATATTTTATTTATTTATAGATCATATGCCCTTGGCTTACATACATACTTGGTCACATTCTTCCTACATGCAGATATATCTTACATTCCATTCATTCTAGCTACACACACATACTTATCATCTATAGATACTAGGGATCTAAGTCCATATTCCCTACTTACTTGCATTCTTACTACATATATTACATATATTCCATATACATATATGCTTGAGGATCTAAATCCACATCTTCCTGATGTTGTGCACTATTGCGTTTGGATGAGTCTGCAGCCATTCTTCCAAGGTACCATTGCGATCAGTCTTTGGGCCTTTGGTGGGTTCTGCCTTTATCAGGACATAATAATGTACCGAGTTGTAATACTCCTTCCTTTCATCATCTATGTCTGACACTACTGGATATTTCAATTCGTAGTGTACTCCATAGGCTTCGATCATTCCTTTACGGGCTACGTGCCACATCTTCTTTACAAATGCATAATACTCGTCTAGGCTGTGACTATCATTTCCCAGTCTTGCGAAGGGTGCAAACCGAGGCATGACCTAGATTGAAAAGAAAATAAAAGTATTTCTTCCTTAGGTTAGTAACTCCTTAGTAGGATTTAAGATCTAGACAGGAAAGAGGAATTTGTAAGGAAAAGCTACCAACTATTTATCTACCTTACTTAAGGATTTCTAAGATATGATTGGAAATCAAAGCTTTCTATCTGAGTATAAAACCTACGTCTAGGCCTAAGGTCCGTTCTGGATTTTCCATTTTCGCTGGACCTGCATGGGCCACCACTAAAAGGACGTGTCACGTCCCACTTCCCACATGGAATGGTGACGTCATACACATCCCCAGGCTACGCGCCGAAAATCCGCGATTGTCGCCCGTAAAACATCAGCAAAAATGGAAAATGCCAGAGATTACAACTATTATACATATGGTAATTATTATACAGGACTTCATCAAAAAAAATACTTTTACAAGTTACAAATTTATTACAAAAATAACTAGCAAGATAGCTATGGTAGTACTGGTCCTAACTGCAATTATCCAGGCGGCTATTCCTCGTCGTACTGTGGTAGTACCTCGGCGGGGTTGTCTTCTTCTTCACCTAGCGAACAATACTAGGTCGTTTTAGAAAACGACAAGCAAGTCCTCGGTCAAGGACGGTAAAGCATACAAAAGAAAGGTACAGTTTTCTAAAAGAAGGAAATATGCCGACTAGCATTATCATATAAGTTGACTTTACAAAAATCAAGGAAATGTAAATGACATCCATAAATTTGGAAGAATTTCTCTGAGCTTCCCTTGAGCTCTTAACAGGATTTGCTTCCCTTGAGCAATCAAGAACTACCTACCTTTGATAGGTGGGGTTGTTTCTGGAGTAAGATAAAATTTAGCAGACTAAATGCAATGCAAATTTTGAGAACAAAACTCCTGAATTAATTCCCTAAATAATTCCCGTGAACAATCCCGTTAACCTGGGATCAGGCTGTAATTTCGGAGCCTCCCTTGGGCTAAAACCAACTATCCGATGTTACTGTCGGGATAGAAGCAACAGGCAGGAGCCTCTCTTGGGCTAGTACTTATATAGAAGTACTCTTCAGGAAATTCAGGAGCCTTTCTTGGGCTAGTACTTATATAGAAGTACTCTTCAGGAAATTCAGGGAATCGCTGATCAGCTTTTATGGTTATTATGTTACGGGATATTTAGGGATATTCAGTTGTTCTCCCCCGCCCAATGCTTCCTAGAAAAGGAAAATTTCTAAAATTTCCGAAAGTCAGAAATTTGTCTATCTCCTAAATTTTCCAAAAATTTCGGCAGAGTCTCCTTTGTATTTAGGAGCTCCGACAATTTTACAAAACATGATAAAAGTATATACGGGCTCGCCGACCCCTTCGGTGGAGCAACTCTCAACACCGGAACCACGCAAGTAATATTTGGGCTCGCCGACCCCTTCGGTGGAGCAACTCTCAACACCGGAACCACAAAATAAAATAAAAATGCAAAATTTTAAGGTTTCTTACCTTGGCAATTTGGCAAGCAAGCAAGCAATTAGGCAATCAAGCAATTTAATTTGGCATTTCCCTTCTAAAACTTATCCAAAACGATATGGTTAGTAATACAATAATACCAAGTATAAAAAAGACTCAATGGTTATCACATACTTGTGATATTGGTTAAATTGAATCAGAAGTTCAAAAAAAATACATGTCGCTATATACTAGAATTTGGCTTCTTGATTTTGAAAGAAGGTTATAATTGAAGACTACGTGTGTATGGTTACCTTAACATATAGGAACCTATAAACTCCTACTTTGACTAAAAAAAAATGAAGTCCAATAAATTAATTAGAGATAATTCTGATACGGATATCATTGACTTAATATGTCGAAATCGTAACTAACTCATGTGTGTATAAATTCAAGTAAGGGAATATAGGATTCATATACATATATGTATATATTGTCTTAAGAGTATAGGTTAGGCCCCTAAATTATTCCAGGGCTTACAAGTGTCCATCAATATATATATATGCATCTACATATTGTGTATATAAGTGTATATTTGTACATATGTAGGAGTTCATGCTCATATATATATACATCTCATGGGTCGTATACAACATCCTTCTTGTTATATATATATACTTCCTCATGTATATATATATAATCACAACAAAATTAGATTGAGAGTTCATTTGTATTGGGTTCTACATATTGAATCCGTTTCATATATAGGTGCAATAATTGTGTCCACAAGTAGGTTCCTACCCGATTCTTATGCCTATATCCATACTACAATCTCATAAAATTGGTTTAATCAAAACAATTTATAAATTCCAGAATTGAAATCATGATAACAAAATCAAAATAAAGCAAATCCAAGAGGAAGAAGGGAAGAGTACTTGCCTTGGGTTGAAGAAAACCTAATTGCTTCCCACCTTTCCTAGCATAACCCAAATCAAAGTTGAACTATGGTTATGACCCAAGACTTAATCCAAATTCTGAAATTAGAAGAGAAAAGAGGGGATTTAGGGTTTTATACCTAGGTTTCTCCTTGGAATTTGGAAGATGATGATGAAGAGGAGGTTGAAGATGAAGTTGGGGTGGAAGGAGGTGGTGCGGAGGTTGCCGGAGAGGGGCTGGCCGGAGCTGGCGGTGGCGCTGGCGCGGCGGCGGGCGGCGCTGGCGGCGGCAGCAAGGAGCGGCAGCAGCAGCAGCAAGGCTAGGAGGGGGTCGGGTGTGTGGGGAGTGGGTGTGTGGGTTTGTTTCTTCTTCTCCTTTTTTTTTTTGGGTTATGAGGAGAATGTTTATGTATATACATATATATATATAGATGGATAGAAGAGTGTAGGGGGGTGAGGTGTCCCCCCCCCCATACTTTGTAGGGGGCACTTGGCACCCCCCCCCTAGGCTAGGGTATGGTTAGGGTTAAGGCTAGGCTAGGGTTAGGGTTAAGGCTAGGGGCTAGGGTTAAGGTCACAAAATGCCAAAAAAATATATCCTAACCACAAGATAAATTAACACAGACAATAAAAATAATAATAAAATTATTTTGAGTATGACATCATTTCTTAGTGGCATTTCATCAAACATGGTTTCCTAGTTTAGGATACGTGTCCGATACGGACACCAAAACACTTCTAATTCCCACCAAACTTTACCCACAGTAGTGTTAGTCCTACATGAATGCATTTATGAAGGAAAAACAGGAATTTAACTAAGTTTGTGAGAAAATACCTATTTGTGCAATCCAATGAAAATCAAGAAAAATGGGGGTGTGTGTTCTTCCACTTGATCATGTCCAATGCCTCCAAATCCTTGATTGCTAGTTTCCCTTAGCACCCTAGATGTTGTAGGGTCCCAATGCAAGAGACTAGAGTGAATTTGGATCAAAATAGCTCAAGTTGTGAAGGGTTGAAGGAATGGGAATTTCTAGGAATTAATTTCATGTAAATTATTCATGAATTAATTCAATGGGTTTTATAGAATGTGGGCTGCCAAGGGGGGGGTCCTTGGCTGCCATGGGGTAGGGGAGGTGTCCTTGGCTTTCTTCTAGGCTAAGGCTTGGACTTGTGTAAAGGGGTTGGATATTTGGAGTGATTTAAGCAAAATATCAAGAATAGTAATATCTAGATATTTAACTTACTTTACCCCATGACCAATCTTCATCCTAATGCTTCTAGATTAGTGGCTAACCTCTAGTTTAGGGTAGGATAGGTTAGGGACTAATCATGGGACTTTAACCATGATTAAATAATAATAAAATCACATAATCTCAAATAAAGTCTAGTAAATTACCAAAATACCCTTTAGGCTAAAAATCACTAATTTGGTGTTCTAAGCCTATGGCTAAGCTCTCATGGTCATGGCAACTTCTAGGTTAGAGAAAACTAGGGTTTACACTAAGTTATACTAACCAAAATCACAAAGTCATAAGTCATGACTTAGCATGACTTTAGAAATGGTTTAACTACACTAATAATCACCAAAAATCATATCATGACTAAAATACTATTAATTAATAATAAAAATAATAATTTTCAAAAATCCCCAATTTCAGAAAATTGGGTGCTACAAGTCTACCCTCCTTAGAAAATTTCGTCCTCGAAATTAGAATGGTCATACTCCTTCTAGGTCAAACACTCAACAATCAAAGTCAGAGTTACTACTTAGCAGCATACAAGGTCAACAAGTAAAATGTGGGTAGTAGACCTATACTGGGTCATGTCCAATAAATTGGACTGGCAGGTTTAGGTCAAGGGTGTCCTCAATTTAAATTGGAATCAAAAGTAACTCTATGGGGTAATTTAGGATGAAGTCTTGTGTCAGGAAAGTCGTACTAAGCAATTGAAGTATAAAATGGTGTGCCTTAGTGGGATACTAAGGTCATGGGTGTAGGTTGTCAAGTCTAGGTCATGCCTGTGAAATTGGTTTTGAGAAAACAACTAGTCTTGTGCTCCTAATTTAAAAGTCATGGTAATGTGCCTATGATGATCATAATTAGAGTGGGAATGGTCAATGGCCTAAATTTAAACCAGAAGTTGTGATGCAATAGTAGTACAAGGATAGGTTAAATGGGATAGTCTGTGACTATGGGTATTAGACTAGGTAGGTAAGAAAACAATGAATCAATAGGGTTAAGAGGTTTACCATTCTATGGTTAGAGCTACTCTTCTAAGTCAAAGGTATAGCACATACATCAATTCATTCCTAAAGGATTATATTAACAATTAGAGCTACTCCTACTCCTACTCCTACTCCCACTCCTAAGTAAGAGATAAAATCAAAAGAACTATCAGGTCAAATTCATCAAAAATAAGAAATAGGTAGGAGCATATGGAATTGGATTTCAAGACAGATATAATGAAACAAGATGGGAATGGATTTGAAAGAACAGAACCTGCAAGTGGCTCCATCCATGTAGAATAATATATGAAAGCGAACCAAAGTGCAATAGGTTGATCAGACCATCATGCACCGGCCCTGATTAGATAATATGTTAGTGGGTACTAGCCCCCAATAAAATATGTCGTGATCAAGCTCGATAAAATATAAGCTTGCAAAACTAAGGCTAAATTAGCAGTAAAGAAGGTCAAAATATAAGGGAGGTAATGATGAATAAGGTTAAATAGTCCAAGATCCCTTAAACATCAAGGAGTGAGGGTGAATTAAAACAAGAGGAAAAGGGTTTTCAATATCGAAGTTCAAAATAAGATTCTCAAGGGTCGTCCCGGAATCTCTCATAAAATCCTAACAGTGATTGAGTATACTCTCATCCTAATACCTTAATTCCTATATTCTATCGCAGGCTCGTAGCAGTACAACTAAGTCGTCGTGCTACTACGAAATCGCACAAATGCGACTCTAGACCTGCATGGGCCACCACAAAAACGTGTCACGACCCGCACCCTGATTAGGGGCACGAGAACGTGGGTATGTCCAGCCTACGCCGCAGTGTCGGCGGTAGAACGCTGTATGGGTCATCTATAACAACTAACATCTAACAATAAGACATATAAACCTGTCATCTCCGCACGGAGGTATAACATAACATCTCAACTCTATATCTCAAACACAAGTCTAGAAAAGATAAAGATAGAACATGATATGGAATCAGATGAAAGGAAGAACTGAATATATATAGAGTTATCACACCACACAAGTAGATGTCCAACACAAATAAGTACAAGACCTGAAATATAACTAAGTCACAACTAACAATCGGAACAGTCCGATACAAAATAAAAACTGTAAACACTAGACTAGACTAGGCACCCTCTACTGAGCTAGATGCTCCTCAGGATCCTGAAGGTCACCCTCATGTGTCCTATAGAAGGTAGGACAGTCACCATCATCATCTGTAATATTTTCAACAGGCCCAGTCAGGACAGGAACGAGCACAATACATCTCACGCAGTTCATATCAGGTTGGGAAATGTAAAGCATGCATAGAGTAAGATACATGAACTGTAAAGAATATATGTAAAACGAGAGAGATTTGATAACTGGAAATATCTATATATATGATAAGTAAGAACTGTAGGTAACCTGTGATTTAGAGCATGATATGGTTATATAAACGGGCTTAGGACATATACAAGATTTCACAAGAATTTGTACAAGATGGGATTTGATCACATAACCATTTCCTACTCACCCTCCCCAATCAATACACAAGGATCCAGTCAAGTTACGTTACTTTGCACAAGAGGTTTTTATCATGTTTGCTCGCGTGATCATGAGAGTACAAGATTGCACAAGAGTATACATAAAAGCGGTGTACATGAAATACAAGATGTTCGTGAAAAGCACATGACAACTGTATCTGATGCACCCCGAGGGAGATAACATCGCATAACAAGATCCATATAGTACCAATCCGTGATAATGACGTGACAGCATCATGTAAAGTAATCTAAAGCAAGAATATAAGTCCTAACAAACATGAAAAGATCAGAGAATGTACTCGCCTGTCACCCTGTATGACTGATATGAATAGATGTCCGAACTGGTGTCACAGAGTCCTATTTAGAGTAAAACAGGTCACAACATATCCACAATGGTAAAAATAGATTATACAATGCATACTACATGATTCTAGGTCAATCTAGTCAAAAGTCAACTCTTGGTCAACCTTCTAATCAAACTAGTCAAATACTAGTCATCATGATCAATCTGGGTCAAGTCTAGGTCAAACTACGTCTACTAGTTAGGGTTTTAGTCAAACTAGCTAAACTAGTTGTTTTAGGTCATTCCTAGTCATTTCTAGGTTAACTAGGTTACTTTTGACCTAAGGTTGACTTTGGTCAACCCTTAGTAATCAAAGGTCAACATGTTGGTTTTGGGCCATTAGGGTTAGCCCCAAGCCATTGGCTAGAAATCCTAGGCCATAGGCTAATGATGGGGTTTTCATATAAACCTATAACTAGGAGTCATATATATATATATAACTATATCTATATATATATATAGATACACACTATCTATCACCACCCAATATCAATACAAACCCATATACTTTTAATACACTATATTGACCTAATGAGACCTAACACAAAATATACATATATATCATTTATATATATATATATATATATACAATACATATATATATATAACTATATATATATTACATATATATATAGAGGGAAAGGAAGTGAGAGAGAGTGAGACAGAGACTGTGAGAAAGAGGGGGGGTAAAGTCTGGACAGTAGACAGTAGGGGGAGGGTTCAAGGAATTCTGGAACCAAAGTGGCTCCCAACACACACACACAATATAACATATATACATACATATGTATATATATATAACTACACACACACCACCAATTCTCCCCAAATTCGACCCACACTCACAAATACATATGTACTACACCTATACACACTAAAATACACTAGTCCAATGTATTAAACATAAAGAAAATCGATTTGAAACTCGATTTCCAAAATTGGAAAATAAACCCAAAACTGTTAACAGTGCACAGTGCACTCGAAATGGGGTAATTCGAATTACCCATACTAAATCGAGCTAAGACTCGAAACAAACGGTTGGTAACTAATGCCCCATAGATACTCTAGTGTCCCAAGTCACTGACACGACACCACGACACAGTTTCACGTATCCAAACACGCAAAACATCCACCCGGGTAAACACTGATACGCGCACACGAATACAGTGTCGTGCACGCGTTCCAGGAGCTCGTGGACACACCACGAGACACGACACGTCTCGTGGTCGTGCATACGTGTAGCCCACACGTAGGGCTACACATTCCATACCCTGACACGTGTCTACGACACGTGTGGACACAGAACGAACTCTGTATCAGTCGTAAAAACACGACTGATACACGCGAGTTCAGGCCGCATCGTGCACGCGGTTACACGCGTCGTACACGCGACACAGGACACGAAGCACCACGTGCTCGTGTCCACGTGTACGCCACGTATAGGGCTTCATGCCCGTGTCACTACGAGATGCTCTAGTGTCGTGTCCATGCGACACGACACACTCAAAGCTGTGCGCGCGCGCGTGTGCGCTGACAGCGCGTGTCCAGTGCGAGTGAGTTTTCTCACTCGACATGACACGACGCAACACGAGACTTTGGGGGCATGCTCGCAGACATTGCCCCCTTGTCTGTGTTAAATATTTCGTGTCCTAGTGGCCTGTGTAGTGCACACGAGGTGTCGGGTAGCAGGGCATGCACGATGGGCTCGTGCGGTCGGTTCGTGTCCAATTTGGACACGGACACAGCACTAAAATGTGCTCAGTCCACATGTTTAGTGATCAGCATGTATAGGGCTACAAATTCGTGTAATTTGTTTTACAAAATAATGAAATTCATTTCTCAGTGGCATTTCATCAAACATGGTTTCCTAGTTTAGGATACGTGTCCGATACGGACACCAAAACACTTCTAATTCCCACCAAACTTTACCCACAGTAGTGTTAGTCCTACATGAATGCATTTATGAAGGAAAAACAGGAATTTAACTAAGTTTGTGAGAAAATACCTATTTGTGCAATCCAATGAAAATCAAGGAAAATGGGGGTGTGTGTTCTTCCACTTGATGATGTCCAATGCCTCCAAATCCTTGATTGCTAGTTCCCCTTAGCACCCTAGATGTTGTAGGGTCCCAATGCAAGAGACTAAAGTGAATTTGGATCAAAATAGCTCAAGTTGTGAAGGGTTGAAGGAATGGGAATTTCTAGGAATTAATTTCATGTAAATTATTCATGAATTAATTCAATGGGGTTTTATAGAATGTGGGCTGCCAAGGGGGGGTCCTTGGCTGCCATGGGGGTAGGGGAGGTGTCCTTGGCTTTCTTCTAGGCTAAGGCTTGGACTTGTGTAAAGGGGTTGGATATTTGGAGTGATTTAAGCAAAATATCAAGAATAGTAATATCTAGATATTTAACTTACTTTATCCCATGACCAATCTTCATCCTAATGCTTCTAGATTAGTGGCTAACCTCTAGTTTAGGGTAGGATAGGTTAGGGACTAATCATGGGACTTTAACCATGATTAAATAATAATAAAATCACATAATCTCAAATAAAGTCTAGTAAATTACCAAAATACCCTTTAGGCTAAAAATCACTAATTTGGTGTTATAAGCCTATGGCTAAGCTCTCATGGTCATGGCAACTTCTAGGTTAGAGAAAACTAGGGTTTACACTAAGTTATACTAACCAAAATCACAAAGTCATAAGTCATGACTTAGCATGACTTTAGAAATGGTTTAACTACACTAATAATCACCAAAAATCATATCATGACTAAAATACTATTAATTAATAATAAAAAATAATAAATTTTCAAAAATCTCCAATTTCAGAAAACTGGGTGCTACAAGTCTACCCTTCTTAGAAAATTTCGTCCTCGAAATTAGAATGGTCATACTCCTTCTAGGTCAAACACTCAACAATCAAAGTCAGAGTTACTACTTAGCAGCATACAAGGTCAACAAGTAAAATGTGGGTAGTAGACCTATACTGGGTCAAACACGCAACTAAAGCGCACAATGCGCCTAGCGACGAGCTGTCGTGCTAAGTGCAAAGTGCCATCAAAAAGCCACATTAAGCCTCAAAAGCCCATTAGCCCAAGCCCAAGTCCGAGCCCGAGCCCGAGTCCGAGTCCGAGTGCGAGTCCGAGTCCGAGTCCGAGTTCGAGTCCGAGTCCGAGTCCGAGTCGCTAAGCCCCTTCGGGGCTTAGCTCCAATCTATTTTCATTTTGGCCAAAAGTTGGTTTCTTATTCTCACCTCTATGTAAAATCCCCCCACATGGCACCCTCCATTGGGCCTCAACCCATGTGCATCTCTCTATTCCTTCATAAGTAATATATAGAGATACATATTGGTGTGATTTTCCGATGTGGGACTATCTTTTAACAATAGAATGTTGTGAACACACACAACACATAGAATAAAACACCAACAATCCCCCACATATCTCTATATATATGAGTTAAGCGTTCCACATAATAACTGTCCATTATGCATTAGGATAGATGTCGCTGACGACTTGAATCTTTTCGCATGGGTTGAACAACAGTATGATACAAGAATGGACTACGCCTTGAATTCTGTACCACAACTGTAATTTTTTTCACTCACATAATGTAGTTATCTGTGCTTCTGGCTGCACATTAAAGGCCTTGTGCCAGCCTGGATTTCAATGTATGTATTTTGGGCGTCTACAAATTTACCCTCAAGAAATGGCCTATTTTTCTGTCCATACATTATAGGTGAGTTCTTTATTAAAGAGACATGGCATGAAGCGTCCAACGCTTTCTTTGCGGTGCTACGCCGCTATGACATGGCCTTAAGCCGAGGACCTTACCCCGAATCACCGGGAACCTCATCGTAGTGTCATACTACCCGTAGCATGAGGTCTAGCCCCTTTGTAGTGCCAAACTACCCAGCATGAAGCCTTACGCTTCTGTGCGGTGTTACGCCGCTACGACATGGCTTGCAAGGTCGAGGCTTTATCCCTAGCCGGGTTTACCTCATTGTGGTGTCGTGCCACCCGTAACATGAGGAACACCTCCTCTTTGTAGTGCTGACTACATCCCTCTTTAATTCAATATACAGCATTAGGCTAACTGCCTATTTGCGGTGCTACGCCGCTGTGACTTGGCTAACATAGCCGAGGATTTACCTCCTTCGAGAACCTCATGGTGGAGTCACCGCCACACATAGCATGGAGTCACACTCCTTGTAGTGCTGTGCTACCATGCTTCCTGTAAAGCATAACAGACCTTCACTCAGTCTGAGAACTCATTAAGGCATTATGCCATCCTTCCCACAGGATCAATTTTCTGTAAAAAATTTATAGTAGACAACAGTGGTTCTGGGTTCGAAACCCTTCCATGTTCCGCAGAACAAGTACCCACTGTTAACTAATATTTTTCCAGTCAATAGTTCTCCCTTGAATCAAAAATTAGATATCTGGTAGATTTCTCTTTGAACCAATAACATAAAATTTATTGATAGGATTATAATGACACAATATTAGAATGTCTTCAAACCCATCTTCCTTGCTGTGTTCTCGACCAGCTGTCGTTTGAGGCCTTTCGTGAACGGATCCGCCAGGTTCTCCTGACTCCGAACATCGATCACTGTAATGACGCCTCGTTTGATGAGATCGTTCACTGCTCTGTGCTTTAACCGCACAGTCCTCTTCTTCCCGTTAAAGAGTTTATTTGATGCTACTGCTGCTGTCGCCTGGTTGTCACAGTATATCGGGATTGCCGGTATCTGAGCTCCAACCACTGGAAGATCATACATGAGCTCCCGAAGCCACTCTGCTTCATCTGCAGCAGCATCCAATGCAAAGAATTCAGATTCCATGGAGGAGCGAGATAACATTGTCTGCTTCTTCGATTTCCACGATATAGCAGCTCCGTCCAAGGCGAATATGAATCCACCTGTAGAATACTCGCTCTCCACCTCTGAACACCAGCTAGCATCACTGAAGCCTTCCACTACTGACGGATCTCCGCTGTAGTATAGTGCAAATGTCTGAGTCTTTTTAAGATATCTCATAATACGCTTCACAGCATTCCAGTATTCAACGCCTGGGTTGCTAGTGAACCGACTCAGCATTCCCACCGCAAAAGCTATGTCAGGCCTTGTGGCAGTAGTAGCGTACATCAAGCTTCCGATGACGCTGGCGTACTCCAATTGCTTGACGCTTTCTCTCGAATTTGGCTCCAGCTTCTGATCACTCCGATACGGTGTATCAATTATAGGAAGATCTTGATACCCGTATCGAGTGAGCATTTTCTCAATGTAATGAGATTGTGACAGTGCTATTCCCGTGCCTGTCCGGATGATCTTGAGCCCCAAGATAACATCGGCATCCCCCAAGTCCTTCATACTGAACTTGGTCGAGAGAAATTTCTTTGTCTCTGTGACACAGCTTAAATCCGTACCTAGGATTAGCATGTCGTCAACGTATAGACAAACGATAACTCCTCTTCCGTCAGCAAACTTAGTATAGACACACTTGTCTGTTTCACTGACCTTGTAGCCATTTGACCTTATCACTTTGTCAAACTTCTCATGCCACATTTTGGGAGCTTGTTTCAAACCATACAGAGACTTCATCAACTTACAGACTTTGTCTTCCAGACCTCTGACGACAAAACCTTCTGGTTGTTGCATGTAGATCTCTTCTGTCAGCTCGCCATTAAGGAATGCCATTTTCACATCCATCTGATGTATCACTAGTTTGTGTATTGCTGCTAGAGCAATTAACAATCTGATGGTTGTCATCCGAGCTACTAGAGCATAAGTATCAAAATAGTCGATCCCCTGTTTCTGAGCAAACCCTTTGGCCACTAGCCTGGCCTTGAATTTGTCGATGGTTCCATCTGCTTTCATCTTCTTCTTGAAGATCCATTTGCATCCGATGGGTCTTGCTCCTTCTGGCAGGTCAACTAACACCCATGTATTATTGGAGGTGATTGAGTCAATCTCATTGTCTATCGCCTCCTTCCAGAATACAACATCTCTGGTCTTCATCGTTTCATCATAGGTAAGCGGATCTGCTTCCACATGATAAGTGACGAAGTCATCTCCGAAGTCTTTCGGCCTCCTTACTCGCTTAGTTGACGGCTCAGCGAGTTCTGGTTCAACTGGTGTCTCTTCGACAATAGCTTCTTCTTGGACTACTGGTTCTTTAAGGACTTCTGTCTGCTTTGTACTCTCATCATTCTCCGGAAGATCCGCGAGAACAATATTTTTGTGCCTTGCAAACTTGTCTTCAAAATATTCAGCATCGCGAGATTCAATGATATGATTTGATTCTATATCAAGGAATCTCCGAGCATCACTCTTCTCGGCATAACCCAAGAAGATAGCCTTAGTGGTCCTAGTCCCCAGCTTCTGAATCTTCAGATCTGGGAGCTTCACGTAAGCCAGACACCCCCACACTCGAATGACATTCAAGTTAGGTCTGACTTTGAACCAGAGTTCATGAGGTGTTATGTCCGAAGTTGCATATGGTACTCTATTGAGAATGAAAGTAGCCGTTAATGCAGCTTCTCCCTAGAAGCTCTTTGGAAGACCCGCAGTCAACAGCATAGAGTTTATCATCTCTGTCAACGTTCTGTTCTTCCTTTCTGCTACTCCGTTGGATTGAGGAGAGTACGGAGCCGTCGTCTCATTTATGATTCCATGTTCTTTACAGAATGATGAGAAATCATGAGACCGATACTCCCCGCCTCGATCACTCCTTAGCCTTTTGAGTTGTTGTCCAGTTTGCCGTTCAGCCTCGGTCCTGAACTCCTTGAACTTCTCGAATGCTTCGTCTTTAGACTTGAGCAGGTAGACAAAAGCATACTTTGAGAAGTCATCGATGAAAGTAATAAAATACTTCATCCCGGCTTTTGTAGAGAATTGCTTGAAATCACAGATATCTGAGTGAACCAACTCCAGAAGATCTGTGCTTCGATGGACCCTGTGAAAGGGTTTCCTTGTGATCTTCGTATGAGCACACACTTCACATTTCTCTACCTTACCCCCACACTTGGAGATAAGTCCTAGGCTAGACATCTTGTTAATCCTTTTACAATGAACATGTCCTAGCCTATTATGCCACAACTCAAAAGAATAGTTCAAAGTAGAAATAGCATTAATATCATTTTTCTGGGTTACAACAAGCTGAATTTTGTACATTCCTTCAGTCTGGAAAGCTTTTCCGAAGAATGTACCCTTCTTGGACATCACCATCTGGCCAGCATTGATGTCCATCCTCAAGCCTGCGTTATAAAACAGGCTCCCAGAGATCAGGTTCTTAGCAATTGCAGGAACATGCTTCACTCCTTGAAGCGTCAGAGTGTTCTCCGATGTGAGTTTCAGCTCCACCGTCCCGATCCCCAGTACTTCAGCTTGTGCCTGGTTTGCCATTATGACTTTCTCGGAAGTTGGCTCATAGGAGTCGAACCATTCCTTATCTTAGCAGACATGACATGTCGCACCAGTGTCTATCCACCAGTCCGAGTCGACCCCCACATTTACAACCTGCGCTATCATTGCAACCAGATTAGTAACCAAAGAAACCTTACTAGGCTCACCTTTTTCTGGTTCCTTGCAGTCACTTTTGTAGTGGCCCTTCTTGCCATATTTGTAACAAGTCACATGGGACTTGGACTTTTGATTCTTGAATGAAGGACTCTTCACTTTCAGATTAGTGAAGTCCTTCTTCTTCTTGTGAGGAGAAGCCGCCTGCTTCCCCTTGTACTCTCTGGTTTGGACCAGATTTGCTTTCGCCAGTTGTTTGGACAGAGAATCCATCTTCTGTTGAGAGCGCATCTCATCCTCAACATGGATCTCTTGCAGGAGATCTTCCATACATATGTCCAGCTTCTTGCGGTGCATCCTTGCATAGAAGTTGCTCCAACCCGCAGGAAGTTTAGAGACGATTCCTCCAACGACAAACTTGTCGACAAGAGGCATCTTCTCGTCATCCAACTTTTGGCGCAGCTTCAGAAACTCCTTTACTTGGGGTAGCATAGCCTTCTCATCTTCGAAGGTCCACTTGTGGTATCTTTCAACCAAGAAGATCTTGGACCGATTCTCGTCATCTTCGTACAATTTCCCCAAGGAGTCCCAAATCTCTTTGGCAGAATTCTTCTTGGAATAGGACTCTGCCAGAGAGTCTTCCATGCTATTGAGAATCAACAGTTTACAGATACTGTTTTCTCTAATCCATTTTGCCTGCTTGGACTTAGCAGCTGCAATAACTTCTGCGGTTCCGGTTGTTGGAACGATCGGTTCTTCCTCATTCAGCACGTGATCAACTTCCACGAGTTGAATGTTTAAGGTTACTTTCCGTTTCCAGATTTGGAAATGTTCGCCGTCGAATTTCTCCAACTTGTTAAAGTCGGTATTGACGAGCGATGCACGTGAGTTATCCATCTTTTCGATATAGCTTTGAGATTGTTAGTCCCTTGGCGAACAATCGATGGAAAACCACGAATTCAGAAACTATTGTAAAGACAATGTTTCCAACAACAACACCTTAAAGAAGGTGATGTTGTATTACGGGAATCTAAAAGATTTCGTAATATTTCTCGAAGGCAACAGAACCGTATGACTTCTAAAGAGAAGCGACGGTATTCTCGAAGGCAACAGAACCGTATAACTTCTAAAGAGAAGCGACGGTATTCTCGAAGGCAACAGAGGAAGAAGAAAGCCTGCTGGGGTGAAAGATCACCGGCGCTCAAAGCTATATCCGCCTTACGGACAAGCCTCCAGGAACCAGCAAGTTCGAAGAGAACTTTAGAACGCTGGCCAAAAATGTCGACGACTCCTCGGAATAGCAGCAACACTTCTCTCTCTTTCTGGAAATTCTCTGATTATTTTCTGTAACCTTAGAGAGAGGAGATGCTTCTGATATTATAGGCACGAGATGGGCTTTTCAAATTCTGAACGCACGCCCTGGTTTAATGCCAGATCCGGATTTTCTGGATCTGAGCCATTTCCGGATCTGAGCCCACAAGACCCGCGGATGTTACATAATTTGAACGGCCCACTCGACCCGCTCGACCCGTACGCCCGTACGCTCAGTACGCCCCGTACGCCACGCAAAAAGCCACATTAAGCCTCAAAAGGTGCCATCAAAAAGCCACATTAAGACTCAAAAGCCCGAGTCCGAGTCCGAGCCCGAGCCCGAGTCCGAGTCCGAGTCGGAGTCGCTAAGCCCCTTCGGGGCTTAGCTCCAATCTATTTTCATTTTGGCCAAAAGTTGGTTTCTTATTCTCACCTCTATGTAAAATCCCCCCACATGGCACCCTCCATTGGGCCTCAACCCATGTGCATCTCTCTATTCCTTCATAAGTAATATATAGAGATACATATTGGTGTGATTTTTCGATGTGGGACTATCTTTTAACAATAGAATGTTGTGAACACACACAACACATAGAATAAAACATCAACATTGTTAACCATCCACTTAATGAGAATTAACTCCTTGAATATTCGTTCACGTTGGTAGTGGACGATTATGACTGCTAGGGTTTGGTTTTCTTATATAAGCTTTAATTTTTTGTATTAGTGTTGACACTAGAGAAAACATCCTTGTCTAGATTATGTCCAAGAAGTTCTATTGAGCTTGTTGGTATTTGAGAGCAGATCGAAGAAAACGAACCAATTTTGCTTTGGACAATAGTGATTTTCATTACCATAATTTTTAATGATTTGTGTTCTTTCCAACTTCGTTGTACAATTTTAAATTGTTTATTTTTCTGACAATAAAACCGTTTGTAGTGCTTTTGCACATAATTTATAAGTTTATTAGCTGTAATCGTGACATTCTTGGTAAAAAAAAATTTGTTCAAGTTTTGTACAAATTCCAATCAGTTCCAAAACACATTAGGTTGCTACAAAAAAAAAAAACATTGTTAGGAGATTGGTACTAGGTAGTTGAGAGAGTAATAAGTAGTTCCAAAGTGAATCCGACCAAAACAATTGAATGACGTCCTTCTACATGGTACGAGTCAAACTGCACATGCACCGACCAAGAAGTGGTCTTCTCTGATTTAGATTCGCATAGGCATAGGACAGCTTTTAGTCCCACATGTGGGACCAAGTGCCTAGTGTTTTGGAGCGTCTCGTCACTTTCTCCAACGAAAGTGAAAAACTTCCCTACCATTGATGGAAGAAATTTTTTTATTTTTTTTTTTATATTTTCAAGAAGAGTTCTGGAAGAAATTAGTCAGTTGGCCCGATTTACTGTGTGACAACTTTTCACTAATAATATCGTGACACATCAAAAAAAATAACGATATTGAAAGAGCGAAAAAGAGTGGTATATCACTGTTAATGGAAAGTTCAGACTTATTACATGGTAAGAGCATTCACAGTTGATATACTCCAAATAATTAAAAATTTATAAATTATTATTTTTTGAATGTCTCATTAATATTGGTACACAATCGTACACTCAAAACAGATAATCTAAATTGATATCATTTCTCTTTTTTCTTTTTATTTTCTTCATTGGTTAGTAAGATATTTTTTCTCCCTCTTTTTTATTTTTATTTTTCTCCCTCATTTTTTTTCATGTTTGATAAAACGATTAATTTGGTGGGCCCCGAAATTAATATCAGAGCTATGATACACTCCATATCTGGAATATCTTTTATCTTTCTAGCAATTTTTAAGTGTGGACAAGTGCCTAATACAGCTTTCAAGTGCTACAAAATTTAATTAAGTAAAATGTAGCATTTGAAATCTTTTCCATTGTGGATGCTCGAAGTCCGGACTAAGAAATAATTTCTCCATAGATGGAACCGATTTTTGGCCTAAGAGGGTTCAATCATGGTTGTTAGTATGCTTTAACGTTAGTTTAGTTATAATTTATTTGGTTTGTTTTAGTTTATTTTATTTCAAAAGTAACAACAAAACCGTTTCATACTCATTGATTTTTTTTCCCGTTTATAAATAAGTTTTTTGGGGGATAGATTTTCTTGATGATCATTAGTCACGCATGGAACTAGCTATTGCCGTGTCTCCGTCAAGCAAGAGCCTTCTTTCAATAGAGATACTAATATATTTTGTCAAAGACTTTTTTAAATAAGACCTACATTTCTATGGCAAGTAAGTTTTCAATCCTTCTAGTCTAACTAATATAATAATCATGGCGATGATGGATATTGGCCTTCAAAATAGTATCAACGACAATAGAGTCTTAACTACAGAAAAAAAAAAAAACTTGATACTATTTCGAATAACTTATAATTTATGTATTTGGGTTTGGAAAAAAAATTTGAGCTCCATAAAAGTAAGATATTTTGTTTGTCGAAATCCATGTCATTTCGATGGACCCGGTATCATCTTTAGAAAAATATAGTAAGTTACATAAAAAAAATATAAACTATAAAAATGATTTATGTTTTATACATGTTGACGGCATCAAATTTTTTAAGGAGTTACAAACATTTTGATGGGCCCATTATCATCTTTAGACAAATCTACTAAGTTATATAAAAATATATAAATTATAAAAATGATTTATATTTCATACACGTTGATGGCGCCAAATTTTTTTAATGACTTACGAATAGTTATTACATATTCAATCTTGAAATGTTAAAATTAGTGTACGAAATAAGAAAAAACATTAAAATTTTATACAAATGCAAAAAGTGTTAAGAAGTAAACTAAGTAATGGCACATCCGTAATTTATACCAAATCCATTGTCACCACTCCTTCCCTACTCCACAAAAGCAGTATATACACGGATCCATCACGTAGGGCGCTCTCTTTTTGACTATATGGTCCAATTCTCTTAACATAGCAAAAACCCAACTCTCTCTCTTTCTCTCTCTTTCCAATTTTTTTTTTAGGGTTTCAAAAAAAAAAAAAAGTCACAGTCA
>JANAVB010017059.1:0-186418 GCA_029216955.1 Iris pallida
ATGTCAAATGGGATAATGTGGTCTATCCTTCCAAATACAATCTGTAGACGCTCACAGCCCTTCGATAAAAAGGAGTCTCCCCAACGATACTTAAGGTACTTCGCCTCAGTAACAGGGCATCTACGAAGGACGACGCTCTCCTCACCAACCTATTCATAAGGGACCTGCAGGGGTGGCCTACGAATGGTTCTGCTGTCTTTCGAACAATTGTATTCCATCGTTCAAAGACTTAAAGAATCTATTCCTCAATCGATTCTACGAAGGAGGAATGGACATGACGATGTCGACTCTCATGGACATCGTCCAAAAGGAGAAATATTTTATACGTATACATTGAGTACTTTCACCAGTAGCTTTGAGGTTACCTCCTGGTATACCGAGCCTATGCTCATGGACTCGTGCCATTAGAACATGCTTCCTACAATCAAGTTTTGGCACGGTGCTCCTTGCACAGAATGGATGCCTTTTATTACAGAGGCGGATATGGCACAAAGAAAGGCCCAAGACGTGCAGCTCCTGGGACTAAACTTTTTTTTTCTCTCGAAGACAAAGGGAGGCGCTTATCCAGCAGCAACCCCAAAGACGAAAAAGGGAAGCAAACCATGACCGTCAACATTTTCAAAGGTTCGGCATCAGCGAACCCGAACCTACGGAAGCGCAGAGGCTGAAGGAGACCTACTCCTTCAACGATGAAGATACGCTAGAACTTTTCGATATGTTAATGAAGAGCGGTAGCTTTCACTCCCACCGCCAAGGCGCCCTGATAAATAGAAAAAGTGGACAACCCAAGGTACTGCCACTATCGTCAGTCGTCCACCATTCGACACGTGATTGCTACGTATTGAAAAGATAGATCCAGCATCTCATCGATGCCAAAGTTATCTCGCTTGACTATGAGGAGAAGACTGTTACTGCCAACATGGTTACTCTCCAATTCGGAAGTTTTCCAACCATGGAGGCAAGACAGCATAGTCCCCATTCCAAGGGCGACAATAGAAGTAGTCAATCTTCCACCAGCTCGTGACAATGCGTAGGGGCTCATCCTATTTACAACTCCGTGAGGCAAAGTTATGTAGATCCATCCTGATCTTGCTCCAGACATGATGATGCCTGCAGTACGCTCTGTCAAGAGAAAGAAGGTCAGGTTATGTCGTACGATCTCTACGACAACTGATGACATCCTGTTACCACTCGCTCAGCTCACCAACGAGAAGAGAACCAAGCTCCGGAGGAAGAGATACCTCCGCCCTTTACGGCCAACAACCCAGATACATCGGAAGCAGGCCCATCTCAAGTGCCTGCTATAGATAAACAGAAACAGAAGGAGGTTCGTTTTGACAAGCCTCTGAAAATTGACTCGGCAGTAGGGCCAATCAAGCCCTACAATTTTAACATATTAGCACAGCTGGCCAACACTCCGGCTTGACTATCACTCTTCGAGCTTCTCTGTCTCTCCAAAGAGACTCGAGACTCCCTCAGCGAAGCTTTACAGAATGCTGACTCCTTCCTCACTCAGGTACAACCACCCAAGGAGAACTCTGCTGAATGTCCATATTGTTATAGTATGGTTGAGGTGATCCCTAACATCATCTTACTTAGCAGGACATGCTACTGAAGAACAATCGGCACAACCGACCCCTGTACTATACGTGGTACATTGGTGCCATTAAGGTCAATCGCATCCACATTGACCATAGCTTTTCATTCTCATCATCCTTCGGAGTTTACTCTAAGCTTTGGGGATCCTGATGCATCGGCTAACTGCATCGAACACTATAATCAGCAGTTTCAACGCTAGAAAAAGTAAACCCCTGGACAAGATCCGTCTAAAATGCGAAATAGGCGATCTCCAGACAAACGTTACTTGCTACGTCATTGTCGCCGATATAAACTACAACATGCTATTGGGATGACCATATATTCATGAATACATGATCGTGCCCTCCACTCTCCATCGGTGCACTCAAGACCGAGTTCGATGACATCGATCCCTTTCGAGGACTTGAAGCATACTGTACAGATACTGATCTGAACAAATCAGTCCCATGGGACAACAACGCCAATGATGCCGACGACGAGGCAGAAAGCGTAGCTATTGCTGAAGAACCATTGAGGGCTCGATTGAGGGATAAATCTCCCCAGACATCAGCCCCTCTCATCATCAAGCTTCAAGGCAAAGCTCCGGCTAGATCATCCTCGAGCATGTCAGAGGATAGCCAGGAGCCTATGCAAATAAGGCTTCCCCGGAAGGCTCAAAGCTAACTCAGAGGTCACACGAACTTCCGAATACAGCCCCTTGGTAGTCAAGCTGAAAGGAAAACATCCTCCACCTTCTTCCGCAATAGCCCTGGTGCTCACGGATAAGAGTTGGAAGACTACATATGTGCCAATACCAAAGCGCATTCTTAGATGATGTAATCCTTCGAGATAAAATTTCGTATTTCATTAATAGAAAGTTGTCTTGGAATTACTCTTGTGCGCATTAGAACACTAGGTATTTCTTAGACAACGTACTATATCTGCAAACACAAGTGACAACGCCAGCCTTGCAAGTCGAGTTGTCCCTTCTCAAAATGCCTACTTCGTAGTTCTAGCAAGAAAGAAGGAGGAGAAATCCATCATCTTTGACCGATTGGAGTATCCTCAATGACTGGCACCGGTAGAACCAAACCCGATAACGGTAAGATACAATTCTACCGTTACACAATTCAAGCCAAAAATCTCATCCAGAAACGGGTTACGACCTGAACAGTGACAGAGGACTGAACTATGGCAAAGGACGACACCTTTCCTTGCGACTTTGTGCTCTATAGGAAAAGTCCTAAAACTATTATCAGTGCACTCGTCGGTGGTTGGGTTATGTTACACCCACATCAACTTTGGAGAGCTCGGCCGGAGGCCATATGCATTCACACTCCTCCGATTCATCAACCTGGACTTTGATACCAGTAATGGCCATGCCTTCAAGAAGATATTGTCCGTTAATATGGTCTCTACAGATCCCCTAGCCGAGGATGAAGACCAAATACTCAAAAACTTCGAGGATGAACCTTGGTCTCAACGCCTGGGATCCCAAGGGGAATGGCGCTTCGAACAACGCAAACCTCCCACTGAAGACGATGTCATCCAAGTCGAGCTAGGCGATGAGGCTTCCCCTAAACCCAACTTCATTAGCAAAAGCTTGACAGAGGAAGACAAAGAATCTCTGATACAGCTTATCTGAGAATACATCGATGTCTTTGCATATAGCTACGAAGATATGCCAAGTTTAGACCCACAAGTCATCCTGTACCGTCCCAACATCCTACCCAATGCTAAGCCTGTCAAACAATAACAACGACGTTTTTGCTCCAATATTATGGATGTTATCGAGGAAAAAGTTGATAAACTCTTAGAGATTGGCTTCATCCGTAAGAACAACACCCAGATTGGGTGGCCAACATTGTTCCAGTCACTAAGAATAACGAAAAAATTGGGTCTGCATAGACTTCAGGAATCTCCCAAAAGATGAGTTTCCTCTTCCGATCACCGACATGATGATCGACAACACTTGTGGCTTCGAGCATATTATCACGACCCGCACCCGCTTTTCGGACGCGAGCTCGTGAGTAAGCCAGCTACGTATCTAGCAAACTCCAGCCTGACTCGAATACGTTAACGCTGTCAAGAGCCTAGTAAACTACCAAATCATGGAAAAAACAAATATATATCTCAAATCCAGAATAGTGTACGAAACATGAATGAACACGACGGGTCGTGGTCTGCAGCCTACTAGCATTTATGTCCGATAAGACTCCAAAAAATATAACAAGAGTCTCTAAACTGAATCAATAAGCAGGATATCTCATGATAAGGAATGAAAAGCACGAAAGGATAACAATATAATATCACTAATAAATACCTGAATCATGCATCACAATCTTTTACCATCCGGTTCTGCTAACTAACCCCATGCAATCGCTAAACCTGAAGAGATCATCAGGTCCTCAGGGGACATAGCTACATAAAAACATATCTATCTAGCAGTTTACTCATGCATAAACTATAAACATGATATAAGCAAGGAATGAGACATACACATGGCAAGAGACGACGACCAAAACTGCTAACAAGTGACTATCGACAAGTGGCTACTGACAGGTGACTATGAACTGGAATACGAGAAGAACTACACGTAACTGAACTGTTGGATGAACAAGTGAACACGAGATCAATAGAATACCAAACCCTCACCCCGAGTGGACTCGCTGGTTTGAACTAATCACTAACCCTCGTCCCGAGTGTGGAGTCTCTGGTTAGTTTACGGCAAGACACCCTCGTCCCGAATATGGACTCTCTGGTGCAAATAAATAAGTCAACATCCTCGTCCCGAGTGTGGACTCACGGATGTAAACAGATCAAGACAATCACCCTCATCCCGAGTGTGGACTCTCTGGTGCAAATGGTCAACCCTCGTCCCGAGTGTTACTTTCTGGTTGAGGAAACGATAATAAGGATTTAAGTTCAACTACACGTATTCGTTCCAAGACACGACTCAGTCGAGGCACAGGTGAGACTAGGTACAACTCATGTCAAGACACGGGTAAGGACAACTCTAGCATGAACTATAAAGTGAACAAGCCTGGTGTAACTACACTATCTAATCATGAAACAGATATACAAGTAAGACGATAATCTAGTAAAACATGGAACGCAGGAAACATATAGATAAACTCACATCGACTAGAGAATAAGATGATAACATATAAAAATAGAAAAACTATAAGCATGAAAATAAACTGTAGAGGGAGGCAAGGTATCTTGCCTGGCGGTAGCACGAAGAACCAACAATATACCATCAACTGGTAAGCCATAAAGTCAAAATCTCATAACTGTCTTCGAAAGCTGAAACAGACATTGGCAACATTCTCAGAATAGTCAATTAGCAAGGATTGCCTGTCCTTAAGTCCAATTATGGACACAGGAGAAAAACGGTAATTTTGGGTCAAAACAGTGTCTACTCGGACCCGCTTTGCACCGAAAAACGTACCTGAGTCAATGGCCTCTAAAGTCAACAAACTACATGTCTACGAATTTGTTTTGATGATACGAACCCAACGGTATGTTCATTTGTGGATTCTGGTGGGCCGTGCACAAAATTGTCCGTTGAATCGGATCATGGGACCCGTAAAACGGCGATCCGATCAACTATCTCAGAATCGGACCAAACTTGGCATGCAGGACCAAAAAAATGATACGGTCCTGTTGGCACAAGTTTCGTCTTGATCTGACGAATGTGCAAAAAGTAATTAGGAAATTTGAAAATAGGCCGATATGGGCATTTTCGACGGATATGCATCAAATTCGTCGCGCAGACACGACCAATTTGAGTTCCGTCAAAGCCCACACGTCCACGAAGTTGATAGGCACCTTTCGATGCTTTATGTTCGCGACCACGTCGCCCGGATTGGCGGGACGTACATCGGATCGAAGGTTTTCTTAAGGTTTCTACTGTTTTGAAACGGGTTTTTTTTGCCAACTTGGGAAACCGATTTCTCGGCACCCAGTCAATCAAATTGACTTCTGTAAAGTGCATTGCAGACCCCTATATATTGTATTTAATGTTGCTTAATTAGATTTTTAAGACTGTTAAAGAATCGATAAGAATTTGCTTTCTTAAACTAAGGGTCGAACATAATCGTTCTGTTCTTTGGACTGTCTATACATCGATTTTGTATCAATTTTGACTCGATCCTAGTTCAATTCAGTTCTAACCTAGTACACGAATGTGAAGAGGTATGTGTTGACAATGTGTACAAAGAAATGGATTAAGAATTGGTTGGACGATGCGGAAGAAACTCACCTCGAAAAATACCCAGTTGCTGTCATTGCTGCTGCTGTCGTTATTGTTGTTTTTGTTGCTGCCGTCGCATGTGCGCTGTCCGCGGCGTACCTAGCCGGCCGGCGAAGGCTTGTGGCAGCCAAGGGGGGTCTTCCAGCCTCGAGCGTACCTCTGGGGTGGCCGCTTAGCTGTTGGCTGGCTTGGTTGGGCTGGGATTCCTTATTTCATTTTCTATTTATATATATATAACTATATCCTTATATAATCCTATATATGTATTAGTACATATCCTTATATATTTCTATATATACATATCTAGAATGATATTCTACATATGCACAAATAATAAATATATACATATATATAACCAAATAGTTGCAACCAAATACCTTTTATAAATGATATCCTATTTATGTGTATATAGTTCCGTTTTTTAAATATCTCAATAACTATAATAAACTATCTATTCTTTCAGTTATATATATATATATATATATATATATTATATATATATATATATATATTATATATCTTATATATATATATATATATATATAGAGTATATATATATTTTGTTTTATATATATATATATATATATATGGTTATGCCTGCTCTCATCTCCTTGGAGAGGAGCGCCGTGCCAAGAACCCTAATCCCCACGACTCCGGCTTGGCCTCTGGCCGGGCCGGTGTCTCTCACCCACGCGGTTGGATCACTTGACCATCGCATTTTTCTGTTTTGACGGTTCATGGCGTCGAGGACGTTTGCGGAAGTGGTTGGGGTTGTCTCGGAGCCCCAATCGATCTCTATTCGTCCTCCTTAGTTCTCGAAAGGGATCCCTATCGTTTCCTTCTCGGAGGATGATGAACAGATCTTGGTTCAACTATTCAAGTTTGCTCTGATCGGGAAATTTTCCCATGCTCGGCCATCGATAGATGTGATTCGAAAAGCTTTCATGGGCTTCCAGTTTGCTGGAGAGGTAAAGGTTGGGGTCATTGACCCGAAGCATTTTATTATCCGACCTTCCCTTGAGGTGGACTTCCTCCGCCTTAGGGCTCGGGAGACATGGAATATATCACGAGCTCCTATGCGTGTGTTTCGGTGGTCGAAGGATTTTTGCGCCTCTAAGGAGTCGCCATTGGCCCCTACGTGGGTCTCTTTGCCTGGTCTCCCTTATCAGCTTTTTGCCAAAAATGTACTATTTTCCATTGTTCTTGGGATTGGAACCCCTCTCAAACTTGATCGGGCCACTGAAGAATTTGCCAGACCCAACACAGCTCGCGTCTTCGTTGAGGTTGACGCAAGTAAGCCCCTCCCCCCTATGGTTCGCATCAACTTGCCTAATGGCAGGACCATCTCTCAGAAAATTGAGTATGAAAACATCCCAAAGTACTGCTCCATCTGCTAACACCATGGCCACATGCAGGACTCATACAAAACACATGTCCCAACTAAAGCAAATCCTCCTCAACTCAAAAGCAAAGAACTTTTGGTTGCTGACATCAATGAGTCCCCTATTGGTAATGAACAGGGAGAGACATCTAATCCAGTCATTAATACGGGTGACATTAATTACCAACCGCCAAGGGATGAGCGGTTGGCCACCTCAGCTGATGGGAAACCTATCTCTGATGACCCGCCTCCCGATCAAGAAATTATTCCCTCCGCAGCCATTACTCCCCGTGTCACTTCCCACGTCAACTCCCCTCATTAATCACCGTCACCAACTCTCAGCCCAGCTCCACACACTTCTGCAAACCCGTCTAGCTCCGAGCAAGAACAACCTCTAGAGGACGGCGAACTCCATTCGTGGGCGGACGAAGTAGAAGCTGAGGAACGGCAAGCGGTCGCTGAAGTTCATCCTCCTGCAGATCCTCCGACCGCTCCAGTTTGAGAGACGACGACGGCGGTTACGGATGACCCAACTACGACGATCCCCACGCAAGAGACACTCCCTCCTCATCCCCCAGCTCCCCAAGGTGGTCAAAAGAAGAAGAAGATCGTACCACCCCCAGTACCTCGCCTTCTCCGATCCTAAACTAAGGTTACTAGCACTCAACCCTCATCCTCCTCTCATGATTAAAATCCTTAGCTATAATATTCGGGGAATTGCTAATGCCATGGCATTTAAGAGACTTAAATCTCTATGTCGAACTAATAAAGTTCCTATAGTTATTATCATTGAACATAAAGTTCAGTCGGATAAGCTTCATTCTTATCAACTCAAGCTGGGATTTCAAACTTCTGTTAGCAATAGTAAAGGCAATATATGGATTATGGCTCGACAGTCATCGGATATCACTGTTGTTGATTCTTCTGATCAATGTCTTACGGTTACTGTCTCATCCCCGCTATTGTCGGAGCCGTCTTTATTATCGGCTATGTATAGGAGTGACACTACAGAGGGTTGAAGACTCTTATGGCATCAACTATTATTGGTTCGACAGTGATGGAATTATCCTTGGCTGGTTAGTGGCGACTTTAATGCCATTACTAGTATGGAGGAGAAATTTGGAGTCCTACCACCATGCTCTGTGTCATGGATTTTCAGGAGTTTCAATCTGCTGCTGGCTTACATGAAGTTCCGTACACTGGTAATTGTTACACTTGGGTTGACATGCAATGTGGGTCACCTAAGATAGTGTCTCGGCTTGACAGAGTATTACTTGACTCGAAATGGTTGGCTTGGGCCCCTCTCTCAATGTCCATGCATTTAAATAGATCGGAATCGGATCATGCTCCTATATTATTATCTCTTGAAAGTGAGAAGCCTTCGTCGCCTCGGCCATTTCGGTTCCTACATTTTTGGAAAGATCATGATACTTTTCTCTCGGTGGTGGAGTCAGCTTGGATGTCAGTTGATAATGTCAATGCTCTCGTACGTATTGGTCTTCGACTTGGGGCTACGAGAAGGGTGCTGTCTTCCTGGAGTCGGGCTACGTTTGGAGACATCTTTCAAGAAGTGAAGAAGGAAGAAGACACGGTGACTGCGATTGAAGCGAAGTATGAAGCCAACCCTTCTCTTCGTCTTCAATAGTTGCTCGCCCGGGCTCATTTGAAGCAGCGACTTCGTATTGAAGACGCATACTGGAAGCAAAAAGCAAAAGTTAAATGGGATGAGGAAGGTGATCGCAACACGAAGTTCTATCATTCATGCGTTTCCTCCAAACGCAATCGCCTACATATTCATCATATTCTAACTGCTACTGGCTCGACTCTCTCCTCTTTGCAAGACATTCAGCAAGAGGCCAATGATCATTACAGTAAGGTATTTTCATCCCCTCATTTTGTTCTAAAAGATGGATACCTTGATCATATACCTAGCCTTATTTCTAAAGAGGATAATGATTCGTTGATTGCTAAACCATCTATGGAGGAATTATTTGCTACAGTCAAGAGTATGGATCCTAGTAGTTCGTCGGGTCCTGATGGATTCACTGGATCCTTTTTCCTAGCCTGTTGGCCAATTATCTGCAAAGATATACTTGAGGCAGTATGCCTATTCATTGACGGATTCGCTCTACCAAGATCTATCACAAGTACATTTTTGCTTCCTATTCCTAAATCCAAACATCCCAAAGGGCTCAATGACTATCGTCCAATCAGTTTGTGCAATTTTGTCAACAAAATTATATCAAAATTATTGGCACGTAGATTGGTAGATATTCTTCCTCGGATTATATCTCCAGAACAAAGTGGGTTTGTTCGCAGGAGAGAGATTGTTGATAACATCATCATGGCTCAAGAAACGATTGCGGTTATTGATCACAAATATTGGGGAGGCAATATGGCAATTAAGCTTGATATGAGCAAGGCTAAGGATCGGGTGAGTTGGGCATTCCTTCTGAAGGTTATGAAGCAGTTTGGATTTTGCAATGAATGGAGGTCCATGATTCTGCATTTGGTAGATAATATATGGTTCTCTACTCTTATAAATGGGAGGTCATCGGGATTTTTTTCATGGCCAATGTGGTATTCGACAAGGGGACCCGATCTCTCCTGCATTGTTTATCATAGCTGCGGAAGCATTGAGTAGGAGTCTTATTAGGCTGAATTCTGCAAATGGCTTTTCGGGTTATTATTCACCGAGAGGTTACCCTCGAGTCTCCCATCTAGCATATGCAGATGATGTGCTCATTTTCTCAGGCACAGACAAACGTTCAGTCCAGCTACTTATGCAAGCTATTAGCAAGTATGAAGCCAACTCGGATCAGCTTGTTAATATTTCGAAATCGGCCATAATTTTATTTGCTAAAATATCACAAGACAAAGCGTTAGAGCTGCATCAGATGACTGGATTTCAACTTCAACAGAGTTCACTGGTATATTTGGGATGTCCTATTATGGTTGGTCGAAGGAATGCTTCGATGTATGATGATTTGATAGGCAAAATCTTGGCAAGGATATCTGGCTGGAATAATAAACTCCTATCATATGGTGGCAGGTTAGTTCTTATCAAGGCTTTGCTTTCCTCTATTCCTATTCATTGTTTATCGGCATGTAATCCCCCTATAGCAGTCCTTAATCGTGTCGAAAGCATGCTTGATAGTTTCTTGTGGGGTTCAAAAGATGGAATGCCTAAGCGGTCATGGCTCCGTTGGGAGCGTATAGCTCGAACAACTGTTGAAGGAGGACTTGGTGTTCGTAGACTGGGGGATGTTTTGGATGCCATGACAGTTAAATTATGGTGGAAGCTTAGATCGACAAACTCGTTATGGGCAGGGTTTATGAAGACCAAATATTGTGCTTATTTTCATCCTCAACTGATGGAGATTACTTTGGCAGCTTCGCATTTTTGGAAACGTCTTCTACGCGGTCGGCAGTTAGGAGATGAATTCATTCATGAAGATGATCAAGGTAATGTTGCTTGGCTCCCACACCCAACAAGAAAGTTCTCGATCACTTCAGGTTGGGATCAGATCCGTGTCCATCACCCTCAACAGAATTACTTCAAGAACATTTGGAACAAATGTATGCCTTCTAAGTGGTCTATCTTACTATGGAGAATCCTCTTTAATAAATTGCCAACAGATGACAATGTTCAGAAGCTTGGTTTCTCGTTGGCTTCATCGTGTCACTGCTGTTCTATTCCAAATGGAGAGTCTGTGATCCATATCTTCGGAGAAGGAGATTTAGCTACTGCAGTGTGGAGCTACTTTCAAGTAATGCTTGGCGTCAGGGCTAGCAGGGTGGATATGTTATAGAGATTCCAATGTTGGTGGCGGAAGAGACAGAAGCATGTTAAGCAGGTAGTGGTGGGCGCCATCTGTTGGGTGATGTGGAAAAACCGTAACAAGTTGCGGTATGAAGCTTACTCCTATTCCTCTGTCCAATTGATTGCTGAAGTTAAACGTCAAGTGAAGAAGACTATGATCCGTTGTTCGCATGCTGAGCTTACTATTTTGTAGACAGTTTCCTTAGCTTTCTTTATTTCCTTGTACTTATTTTGATGATGAAATAAAGATTTGGTTCTTGGTTATATATATATATATATATATATATATATATATATATATATATATATATATATTATATATATATATATATATATATATATATATATATATATATATATTTTATATATATATATATACAAAAAAAAATATATATATATACAACCTAATGTATTTATAATGCATTTCTATGCACAAGTATTTCTGGCCTATTATCCCAGAAAAACTACAAATATTTAGCAAGTTATCATATTTCCAAAAATAGAAAATATCTCATGAATATCAATAAATTGATATTATATATATAACAATTAGTTAGAAAAATATTTATTGACCAATTAAATTAAGGTACGAAGTATACACTCAAAATAAATATCGATATGGACGTCTTTGGTCACACTACATCACTACATGGGGTTGTGCTTGGTTTGGGTCCAGTCCGAACCAGTTTTGTACAATCGGGTCTTCCAAAAGTCAATAATTTAATTAATAAATAATTAAATTATCTATAGGGGTTAAGTCGCAACTTGGCATGGTTTTCCCAGTTGGGACACATTTATGGCTTATCCTTTCCTGGCATGGGTAATACACTAGTCAAGGCACGCCACTGCACTATCTGTGCCACAATTTCTAGTCACCTTGTACTCCAATCCCTAACTATGACTAAAGTCATCTACCATAATAATTAACTATTTATAACAATCTAAAAATCACCATTTAAATCAAATAAATAATAAAAAATATTTCAAAAATTTTGGGAAGAGGAGTTACACACATGTCCTTTATGGATGGTTTTTCAGGCAACAACCAAATCAAGATATTTTCTGAAGACGAGAAGCATACTTCATTTCGGACTCCTAAAGGGATATACTGTTATACAGTTATGTCCTTAGGGTTGAAGAATGTGGGAGCAATATACCAGCGGGCAATGAGCACCATATTCCGCAAGCACCTCTGAACGACGGTAGAATGTTACGTTGATGACATTGCAGTCAACAGCAAAAAGAAATCCAATTACTTGGACGACTTGAGGACAGTGTTCGACTTAATGTGAGCACATCAACTGAAGATGAACCCAACCAAGTCATTTCTGGGAGTTTCTAATGGCAAATTCTTGGGCTTTATCTTCACAGCCAAGGGTATTCATATTGACCCTGAGAAGACCAAGGCGATCTTGGACATGGCTCCTCCTAAGAACCTCTATGAGCTTCGAGGCGTGCAAGGGCGCTTAGCATATATCTGAAGATTTATAGCAAATCTCTCTGGTAGATGTCAACCTTTCACCAAACTGATGAAGAAAGGGATTTCTTTCGTCTGGACAGAAGAATGCCAGCGTGCATTCGACGACAACAAACAGTACCTCACTAGTCCTCCAGTACTAGGAGCACCAGTCATGGGGAGACCCTTCATGCTATATGTTCGTGCTATGGACCATTCTCTCGGTGCTTTGCTAGCCCAGAAGAGCAATGAAGGCCACAAACATGTAATCTACTACCTTAGCAGGACTATGATAAGGGCCGAGCATCGATATAATCCTATCGATAAGGAGTGTTGTGCCCTGCTCTTCGCCATCCAGAAGATGTGTCATTATATGGCCGGACAGACGATCTACGTCATCTCCCGAGTCAACCCCCTCCGGGTCCTCATGACCAAGCCAAGGGCCTTAAACTCATGGCTAGCCACATGGGCGATAATTTTGACTCCATATGACATGGTGTTCGTCCCACAAATGGTAGTCAAAGGCCAAGCATTGGCCGACTTCTTAGCAGTGTACCCTGTGCTAGAGACATCAAAGATCTATGATGACATCCCTGATGAAGTTCTAGAGTCCAATGCAATCTCAGATAACTCGGTTTGGCTCATGTTCTTTGACGGTGCTTCAAGAATAGGGCCCAAAGACGAGATCATCGCAGGGGTCTGAGTGGTCCTCATCACTCCTGACGGCTTGGTAATCAACCGGACATATTCTCTCATGGAGTCATACACCAATAACGTCGCCGAGTATAACGCTCTCATCATCGGACTCCACCTTACAAAACAGATGGGGGTTGACTGCATCGATGCTTATAGCGACTTAAAATTGATTATCAACCAGGTTTAGGAACAATACGAAAAAGTCCGGCATGAAGATCTGGTTCCATACCACCAAGCGGCAATCACTATCATCTTTACCTTCACAATGTTCTTTATAGAATATGTACCTCGGTTGCAGAACTTGGAGGCCGATGCACTAGCTGGCCTCGTCGCTTCTCTGGCAGCTCCTATGGGAACCTAATATACTATCACGGTAAAAGGGCAGGAGCTGGTTTGCCCGAAGAACAATCTACATATGTGTCTGAGTTATTCAATATAAATAGACACTAGTATGGACATTCAGGATTGGCGATTTTTATTCATAGACTATGCAGTCTACGGGATCCTACCCAAAGACCCGAAGGAAGCTACTTATGTCAAAAGACACTTTTTTTATGATTCTTCTATGATACATCTACCAAGATATTGTATCATCGTTCATACGACGGGCTTCTCCTGCAATATTTATCCAAGACAGAAGTACAAGAAGCACTCAAAAAGACACATGATGGCACCTGCGGATCCTATCATGTAGTGCCCCATCCCGCTCTGTCAATCAGAGGAATTGAAACGTCGACGACATTCGGCCTTAGCCTTGCAACGACTGCTTGAAGACTCGCTCGGTCGAGGCGACTCCCCGCTCAGGTGGGGTAGTTTCGGTGAACTTGCCTCATCATAGCCTTCACATAATAAATCACATATTTTCAACTTGCACAAGATAGGCTTGATAATAAAAGAGACGCACCCACATAGCTAAGGGAATAATCCCGACTGGTCGGAATGTGTTAGAACATGGAAAACGGTCCCACGGTCTGCTTAGAAGTCTGCCCAGCGTGCTTTTAACATGAAACTTGATCCTTCGTCCCGTGGCTTGGGAGAAGGAAGTTGGCCTATGTTGTAAGTTGCCACAACGCTCGAATTAGCCTAAGTCATAGGCGTCGCCCGCGTGAATGCTTGATAAAGCATGCACGGTCCCGTCGTCCAAGGCTTGGCATAGCATTTGCATGTCCCATGGTTTAAGTCGTGTTGCACGGCTTGTGGCTTAAGTCTAGGAACCCAAAGAACTTGTTTGTTCAAGTCGAACGCGTGCACGACAAGTTCTCTCGATGCAAAGCTTGGCGTAGCCTTCGTTCGTCAAGTCATTGACCGAATAAGTTAGAAAAGAGTTGTGCTGGGCTATCGAAGTCAATAGCAAACAATGTCCCCTGTTTCCTGCGGTTGCCAAGTCACATAGTCCCATGAGAATAAGGCTCATTATATAAAGTATGTGACTTGAGCGATAGCATCGCCTAGAGAATAAGGTCTGTCTAAGGCACGAGCTACGTTGAGTTTAGTAAAAAGCATACCACGGACAAAGAAAGTCCATGCGACTGGTTGTCGTCGAGATCGGTCCACTACTTGGGAGTCTCGATAAGTCTCGATAAGGAAGCTTACGAGATCGGTCCCGCTACTTGGGTGTCTCGATAAGTCTCATTCACGAGATCGGTCCCACTACTTGGAAGTCTCGATAAGTCTCGTTCACGAGATCGATCCCGCTACTTGGAAGTCTCGATAAGGAAGTTCATGAGATCGGTCCCGCTACTTGGAAGTCTCGATAAGGAATCACGCGAGATTGGTCCCGCAACTTAGGAGTCTCGATAGAAAGATGGAAAGCATGGTCATGATTAAGAAAGGACTTGGTAGATCGAGTTGAGTCTTACATGGTCATTAGGAAACTTGCGCACAAGGGTAAATTCCTCGAGCGATCCTAGGGTACCGGGTTCGTGTCGGCCTAGGAGAAATTGCAGATATTGTACGGCCTTCATCGACGGTACGACTCGATTGAAGTAAACCGTTATAATATAGGCTACAGGTCATTCGGTGGGAGCTCATACCTCGCCACACGAATGGTCACCGTATGCATAAGATCCATGATAGCTTGATATTGCTAGTGACCACTCATATAGACGCGTCAGCATAAGAGCGACTATCCACGTGTATGCCTTTGGATTGCGTCGTGTACTAGCAAGTTACAAATTGGGTTAACAAGTTAAGCTTATAGCAAGCACTAACCTTGAATCGACACGGGTTAGGGTGTGCACAGGTGCATCACCATTCTAGAGCCTAAGAGTTGGCTATAGCAAGGATACGTGCTTCGGCATGAATGTGGCCTCGTCTCGAGTTAAGTCAGGAAGGGTCGTAAAGCAAGGTGATTAAGTCTGGTTGGTACTTGGGAGGTACGGCTCGGTCTTAAGGAACCATCAAGTCCGTTGGCACGACCAGCACGAGTCGTCCCCCTTGACGTCGTTGGCTCGAGAATGGTCTAAAGGCACATAAAGAGAAGTGAATGTCTTGGTACGGCCGAGTTGCGTAAGTTTCTACTCGGTGAGGAATTGCCTCGAATATGTATTGAAGTCACGAATAGAGTATGGCACGACCCTGTCATTGCGTTGCCAAGCATAGGCTAAGACGTCTTTGTCCTAAAACTGATCCTAAGACAAGACTAGCAAGATAACCAAAAAGGGATTAAGCTGTACAAAGTAAATGAACGTGTCGGTTTTGTATGGGTGGGCGAGGAGCTCACTCCACCAGTATAGTTGAGTACTGCACCCATACAGTTTTCATGTGCAGGCACAGGTAGATGCTCGTGGCGCAAAGCTCGCTTGGATGCGTCGAGACATGGAGTTCCTTGGCAATACGAAGCATGCGGCCACGTGGAGTCTAGACTTATACGGGACATAATGTATGGACATTGCCTTCCGAAGCATCCGCTGGCTCAAGCATTGTATCAAAAGATGAGAGAGAGCAGAGTGACTTGTAAAATGAAAGAAAAATGAGCTTGAGAGACTTGTAATCATGGCCTTGCGCCCCATTATAATTTTATTGTTCAATATCAATAAAAAGTACTTTTGAATAACTTGTGTTTTGCTTCTAAATTTTTGCTGCATGTTCAATGTTTCTGCTTGGAAATTCTGTGCGACGACCCCGTCGCAGCCGCTGAATCGGCCTTTATGAAACTACCTTGCACGAGCACAATCTAGGCTCGTGTGACATCATGCCTTAGCGGGGACGATCGCTCCTATGGGAGCGGGGTGTGACATAATGGTATCAGAGCATGGCTTTACGTCCTTAGACTTCAAGTCGAATCTCTCAATTTTGAAAGCTCATCGTTGATAAAAAAGTGTACGCTCTCTCTCAAATGTCCCATAGCATGTCCATATAATAAGTCTAAATATTTTTAAAAGCTCGTATAAGTGTTCAATCGACCGCATCGGTAGGCAATGGCCTTTGTGCCGAACGGTATCAAACTTGAGTTGATAGAAAATACATGCTAAAGTTAGCAAGTCGCATGCGTGCCTAAATAGTCCTATGCCGATATTAGCAAACGAGCATGGAAAATCAGAGTATAGTCCGTACGGGATAGCTATGCACACAACCTATTGGCTAAGTTGTGCCGCGTATCGCACACTTAGACTTTATGGTGCAAACGAATTACGAGCGATATTATGTATCGTTCGGTCGGGAACGGAGATATATTTAGAGTGTATATCGATAAAAATGCTATCGGACTAATGCTTAGGCGTACACAGAAGATTGGTTTAGATTTTGAGGAATATTTCGAAACGACTTAGTACATCGAGACGACGTGAGCGATTACGCTAGAGTTTCATCGAACGAATCCGAAAGATGTATTAGCGAATAATGTAAACGTGATTGTGGACTAAATTGGGTGGCTCGTACTGAGTGGTGTATGGTTCATCTTGGAAATCATTCGAGCAAAAATTAAGGATTAGGGGTAACAACGAGTATGTCGGCGAGGCGATGCGATCGCACAAAGCATTAGAACGCGTCACGCTTAGTTGGTCATGACTTCGAATGTCCCGAACAAGATATCATTTGGACAACTTGTGAATGGGAAACGCAAGTTAGGAAATAATATTGAATCAGGATTCGAAACGATGAATAAAAATGATTGTCTTGATCGAGGAAAACTAGAGGATCGTACTTATGATTTCGGATTTGGTCAAATAGAAATGTGGTATATCCAATTCGGACAATAGCATCAGTTGCACGACTCAGAGTTTATTGAAAATGAAGATCGTCTGGTTACGTACATCATCGATGGTATTGAAGCGTATCAAGGATCGATGTGCGATAACTCGGGGGCACTCTGATTCGAGGAATGATGATCGTGTAAGATGTCATTATTTCGATGGATGCTATACTCGGGATATTGAAACGTGTCGAGGAAAATATAGACTTGGCTCGAGGATTTTCTAGTTGAACGAATGACGATCAGACTATCGAACTGAGATTCTAGCTTGGATGAAAATAAAATATATGGATTGCTTCGACGATAACCCCAACGTCGACCTACTTTTCTTATGCGAGCGCAACTCTAGCCTCGCATATGCGTCACATCGGATTAGGACGATCACTCTATGTGAGCACTGGTATGGTGATTCATACAGCAGGGGTGATCAAACTTGTATGGCATGGCAATTTGATTGCTTCGACTTGTGGTTTGACACGGAGGTGGACTCAAAAATGACTCAGTGTGCTTGACAATTGAACTTGAGGATTGAGTAGGTCCAATCCGTGTATCAAGAATGAATTAGTCTAGACTCAAACAAGAGTTATGCTCCAATAAGGACGATTATCCTACTAGAACGTGGCATGGTGATTCATGTCCAACGTAGATACTCGAACTTGCATGAGATTGGGGCGTAACAAATTGTTGTGCTAGATGACCTCGTGATCGAATACATGAATTAGTTAGAACGGATATATGAATTATGTCAATATATTGGAAGGAATAGACTATACAAATTGGTGAATTGAACAGATTCGAATCTGCGCAACGAATGCCTTGACACGAATTAGGTGATTATGCTCGATGTTTAAAAATCTGAGTAATACGAGCTTGGGTAGAAAATCCTATACTATCGACTTTTGTTTGACTATAGGATTGGGGTCAGTGTTGGCATTATTGTTGGGAAACTATGATTCCAATCCTGACATTGACTTTAGCCTTAAGAAATGGCCTAGTGGTTAGAAGAGACGCCCCTGTGTCAAGAGTTAACATTCGAAAGATTGATCTTCAGGATTGGTATTGATGGATAGAGTGAATCAAGAATATAGGAATACCCCTCACGATATTTGGCTGACATGCATATATTTTAGGGACGCCTGAGTATGTGTACGATGCAACTCGAGTGAGCATGACGAATTCTCTATCATGCGGCTTGGCTGAAATGCATGTATTTTAGGGATGCCTAGAATGCATACACGATCCAACCAAGTAATACGTGAATCCAAGTAAGACTTGAGTAATAGAAAAGTGTCGAGGATTTGAAATCTTGTTAAAGGAAAAGATTGACAGTAGTGTGAGAGTGGCTCGGATTGAGGAAACGCATAGGCAGAGTGTGTATGAGAGTCTTTGGATCAATGTGGTCCATAAGTAAGTACTCAGTTAGTTTCGAGGACGAAACTTTTTCTGAGTGGTGTATGATGTAGAGCCCCGTCCCGCTCAGTCAATCGAAGAAATCGAAAGCCGACGACGTTCGGCCTTAGCCTTGCAACGGCTGCTTGAAGACTCGCTTAGTCGAGGCGACTCCCCACTCAGGTGGGGCAGTTTCAGTAAACTTGTCTCATCTTAGCCTTCATATAATAAATTACATGTTTTCAACTTGCACAAGATAGGCTTGATAATAAAAAAGATGCACCCACATAGCTAAGGGAATAATCCTGACTGGTCGGAATGTGTTAGAACATGGAAAACGGTCCCACGGTCTGCTTAGAAGTCTGCCCAGCGTGCTTTTAACATGACACTTGATCCTTCGTCCTGTGGCTTGGGAGAAAGGCCTAAGTTACTAAGTTACCACAATGCTCGAATTAGCCTAAGTCATAGGCGTCGCCTGCGTGAATGCTTGATAAAGCATGCACGGTCCCATCGTTCAAGGTTTGGCATAGCCTTTACCTATCCCATGGTTTATGTCGTGTTGCACGGCTTGTGGCTTAAGTCTAGACACCCAAAGAACTTGTTTGCTCAAGTCGAACGCGTGCACGACATGTTCTCTCGATGCGAAGCTTGGCGTAGCCTTTGCTCGTCAAGTCGTTGCCAGAATAAGTTAGAAAAGAGTTGTGCTGGGATATCAAAGTCAATAGCAAGTACTGTCCCTTGTTTCCTGCGGTTGCCAAGTCATGTAGTCCTACAAAAACAAGGCTCGTCATATAAAGTATTTGACTTGAGCGATAGCGTCGCCTAGAGAATAAGGTCTGTCTAAGGCACGAGCCACTGTGGGTTTTGTGAAAAGCATGCCACGGACAAAGGAAGTCCACACGACTGGTTATCGCCGAGATCGATCCCAGTACTTGGGAGTCTCGATAAGTCTCGATAAGGAAGCACTATAGATCGGTCCCACTACTTGGGAGTCTCGATACGTCTCATTCACGAGATCGGTCCCGCTACTTGGGAGTCTCGATAAGTCTCATTCACGAGATCAGTCTCGCTACTTGGGAGTCTCGATAAGTCTCGATAAGGAAGTTCTTGAGATTGGTCCCACTACTTGGGAGTCTCGTTAGAAAGATGAAAAGCATGGTCATGATTAAGAAAGGACTTGGTAGATCGAGTTGAGTTTTGTATGGTCATTGGACAACTTATGCGCAAGGGTAAACTCTTCGAGCGATCCTGGGGCACCGGGTTCGTGTCGACCAAGGAGGAATTACAGATATTGTACGACCTTCTTCGATGGTACGACTCGATTGAAGTGAACCGTTACAATATAGGCTGCAGATTATTCGGTGGGAGCTCGTACCTTGCCACGCGAATGGTCACCGTATGCAAAAGATCCAGGATAGCTTGACATTGCTAGTGACCACTCATATAGATGTGTCGGCAAGAGCGACTAACCGCGTGTATGCCTTTGGATTGCGTCGAGTACTAGCAAGTTATGTATTGGGTTAACAAGTCATGCTTATTGCAAGCGCTAATTTTGAATCAGCACGGGTTAGGGTGTGCATGGTTGCAACACTATTATGGAGCCTGAGAGTTGTGCTGGGCTATCGAAGTCTATAGCAAACACTGTCCCCTGTTTCCTGCGGTTGCCAAGTCACATAGTCCCATGAGAATAAGGCTCGTCATATAAAGTATGTGACTTGAGCGATAGCGTCGCCTAGAGAATAAGGTCTGTCTAAGGCACGAGCTACGTTGGGTTTAGTAAAAATCATGCCACGGACAAAGGAAGTCTACGCGATTGGTTGTCGTCGAGATCGGTCCTGCTACTTGGGAGTCTCGATAAGGAAGCACACGAGATCGGTCCCGCTACTTGGGAGTCTCGATAAGTCTCGTTCACGAGATCGGTCCCGCAACTTGGAATTCTCGATAAGTCTTGATAAGTCTCGTTCATAAGATCGGTCCCGCTACTTGGGAGTCTCGATAAGGAAGTTCACGAGATCGGTCCCGCTACTTGGGAGTCTCGATAAGGAATCACGCGAGATCGGTCCTGCTACTTGGCAGTCTCGATAGAAAGATGGAAAGCATGGTCATGATTAAGAAAGGACTTGGTAGATCGAGTTGAGTCTTGCATGGTCATTGGGCAACTTGCGCGCAAGGGTAAATTCCTCGAGCGATCCCGGGGCGCCGGGTTCATGTCGGCCTAGAAGGAATTGCAGATATTATACGACCTTCATCGACTGTACGAATTGATTGAAGTGAACCGTTACAATATAGGCTGCGGGTCATTCGGTTCTCATACCTCACCAAGCGATTGGTCACCGTATGCAAAAGATCCAGGATAGCTTGACATTGCTAGTAACCACTCATATAGATGTGTCGGCATAAGAGCGGCTATGCACGTGTATACCTTTGGATTGCGTCGAGTACTAGCAAGTTACGAGTTGGGTTAACAAGTTAACCTTATAGTAAGCGCAAACCTTTAATCGGCACGGGTTAGGGTGTGTATGGTTGCATCACCATTCTATAGCCTAAGAGTTGGCTATTGCAAGGATACGTGCTTCGGCATGAATGTGGCCTCGTCTCGAGTTAAGTCAGGAAGGGCCGTAAGGCAAGTTGATTAAGTTTGGTTGGTACTTGGGAGGCACGGCCTCGGTCTTAAGGCACGATCAAGTCCATTGGCACGACCAACATAAGTAGTCCCCCTTGACCTCGTTAGCACTGTAGGGCCTAAAAATCAAGTTGCACCATGTATTTACTACTCAGAAATCAAGTTACGTCCCAAAAATCAAGCTGCGCCACTAATAATGGAGCTCAAAGATCAAACTGCGCCATTGATCAGGTTGCGCCATATATCAGACTGTGCCCAGTCATATTGCACCAAAGTCTACGTGACATCTGACATTTAATGGCCATCATTACCTAACAACACTGACAACTGACAGCATAGTAAACTAGAAAAATCTCTTCGAATCACTCGAATTGTGCCGCTCGAAAAGAGTTGGTTGACAGCTGTCCTACACGTCTTATGAGTTGAGCCTAGGCGCAATCTAAAACAAAATCCTTAGTTGTGCCTAGGCGCAATCTGAACAACTGTTTCTCAAAAGCTGCCACATGTCCAGGCGCAGTCTAATCAGACGCAGTTTAACTTGTTGACTGAAGCTTGCGCAACCTGATAAAGTTGAGACAATTTTTATTTCCAAAGCAGGATGACGTGGTGCACATACCACTAATCTCTCAAGACGTGTCTACTATCCTGTACACGACCACGTGCATCTCAATCACATGATTCCACGCGTCTAAATACAGTTAGTACACGACTGATAACTGAATGAAAGTTGGCGCAACTTGAGGTTGGCGCAGCCCAATGTGGCACAACCCAGCCTCGCGTATATCAGAATAACTGCCAAAACAGTTTTTTCCAGAACTCTATAAATAGAGTTTTCAATCATTGTTAAAGGACAGACACAGAGATCAAGAACTCTTACGAAATTGTTGCTGCATTCTCTAGAGGCTCTAGTCTTCAAGTTTACATAGTCCAAGGGATAAAGTGATCGTCTTCTAATCAGATTCCTATAGTTGTACTTTCCCAGAATTTAAATTATACTATTGTACTCTTTTCAAAAGTTTGTAATAGAACATCTTTTTGTTTTTTGCAAACAAAACTTTTTATTTTTTGCAAATAAAATGGCGACTCTGCTGGGGACGACTTTCTCCTCCGACGAGAAGGTGACAACTCAATATGATACTGCATCGATCGGCAAGACGCAGAAGACTCTGGTTGTTCAAGTCAACCAGACAGCCTACGAGGATATGAGTAACACCAATACCCCTAAGCGCACTGTGGCTATCACTAAGAACAGGACTGTGTGGGCTCCTAAGTCTTCCACGGTTGTTGTTGTCCAGGTGCAACCTGAGCGCTCAGTAGCTAAGGTGCAATCTGCCTCAGTATCCCAGACACAGTCTGCTTCTGTTGCCCATATGCAATCTACTCAGCTTGCTGCCAAGATGCAGTCTATTTCCCCTGTTGCCTGAGCGCAACCTTCTCAGCTTGTTGCCAAAGCGCAACCAGTCGTCCCTGTTGCCCGAGCACAACCTACTCATCTTGTTACCAAAGCGCAACCAGTGGCCTTTGTTGCCCGAGCGCAACCTACTCATCTTATTGCCAAAATACAACCAGTAGCCTATTTTGTCCGAGCGCAACCAATGCATTATGTTGCCCAGGCACATTTTGCACACCATGCTGCTCTGGCGCAACCTAAGGGAATTAGTCTTTTGGCTATTCCCTCTTCTTCTCTAGTTCTAAACTTGGAGAAGCAATGTTCTAGTGATAGCACTACATATAACAAAGGGAAGGGTCCTTTGACACTTCCTCAACTCATGCTACCTGCGCCTAAGACTGTTCAACAACAAAATGGAGGGAAACGCTTCTTAGCTAACCCTCTACAAAATAAAGGAAAGCACCCTTTGGTATTTTCTAAAACTTTCCTGGTACATGACTCAGAGGAAGATATATCAGATTCTATTTCTTTAAACAGAGGTCTTCGGATCTCTGATATCGGAAAGAATACTGATCAAAGAGGCATCTTGCCTACCCCTATGGGGTCTGGTCAAGATCTTCCAACCTTGCAAACTTTAATATCTAAACAAAAAAAATTGATGGTGTCACAAACAGAGACACCTGGAGCAGAATTTTAATATTTATGCGCTTATCTCAATAGGCGTCAACCAGTATCAACTTTGGTGAAACGAAAGAACCCTATGCCAAAGGTCAATCTGTACCAGAAGCCAAAGTTTATAAAGAAAGACCCAACCACTTATGCTAATGAGTTGAGTACATCTTTGTACACTCAGGGAACTAAACATCTGAAGAATAGGAGGCATGTACCTAACATCATTAAGGAAAATGTTCCTCCTACTTCTTCTCGTCCTGTAGTGGTGACTGATCTCCGAGAACGTCTTACACAAAGATGAGAGATTGTAGAGATGTCTCCATCACCTCTAAATCACTCTTCAGACCGCCATTGCCTTCACGAAGTCGTTATCAAGTGTTGTTGCCAATCAGCTAGAAGATCTGTCTTCGATCGTCTGAACTATGCTTCAACTTATGAGCCTATAATAGAAGATAAAGACGAGCTATTATATGCTTCTGTTAACATGACTTCTCAAGGCACTGGGGGTGGGAAACGTCCAAGATGTAATGCGTCCCGTAATCCCAGACAGCAATACCTAGATCTGATTCATGCATCCAGTGAAGGGGTCTTTCAATACACCAGATCAAGAAGTCGAAACTTGAACCAAGGTGTCTTTAATCAAGAAGATCTCCCCATCGCTCATCTAGGAGAAGACTCTTTTTCGGAGTTTGTTGCAGATAGTGAAAGGTCTGAACAAACTATCTCGTCAATTACAGCAAAAGAAGTGACGACATATACCATTACAGAAGATCACGATGCTTCTACTTCAACCAGTCAGGAGCAACGAATTGTTGTACTAGAGGACAAACTGAAGACCATGGCTGAGATGGTCGCAAGTATGCATACTATAATCGCGGCTCAACATACAGTGCCACCGGTTATAAACCCTGCTATAAATCCTGAGCTTATAGCATCTTTTGTACCTGTTAGTCTGGGGGTACCACCTCCTCAGGTTGCTTCTATACCAGTTCAAGCTGATCCCAGTTAGTCTGGGGCTGAGGGTGGTAATTAACACGTTGTTCCTCCTCCCAACAATTCTAACCAGCCTATCAATTCCCAAACATCATGGGATGCTAATGAGGTCGTGAAACTCTTACACACTCAATTTGAGGCCTTCAAGCAGAAGGATGGCCTACAAAGACTGGGCATAAAGCAGCCATATCCGACAGAGTGAAAGGAGGTTCCATTCTCTCCTAAATACAAGCTTCCAACCATTATGCTGTTTGATGACATCACTTCTCTAAGTCAGTATATCAATCACTTTGAAGTGATGACTGACCAATTACAGCCAAATGATGCTCTCCTTACCAGAGTGTTCGTCGGTTGTTTAGCCGGTACAGCATACGATTGGTATCGTAGTTTGCTAGATGGCTGCATAACTTCTTTTGCTGGTTTCAAGCAAATATTCTTGAAACGGTTTTATGAGGGATTCAACGACATGATAATGTCTGCCCTCATTAAGATTAAACAAAGGCACAATGAATCCATGGAGAGTTTTATTGAAAGATTCTGCCGAGAGGCACTTAAAATGCCTTTAGAAACTCCAGCTGCTGTAACAATAGACACCTGTAAATCAAACTTGTTGCCTATTATCAGTATGTGGACGGGATCTACACAATTTCAAGATTGGCCTTCTTTCATTGTGAATGCCAAGGCGGCAGAAGTCAGTACCGAAAAGTTCAAACAGTTAGGAGTTCAGATGACCCATCCTAACCAAGATGAACATTCTACACCCGAGGGTAATCGCCAGAATAACCGCAAGGGTAAAGAAACACTGGCCATCAATCTCAAGGGCAAGGAGTCTTTGGCTGTCAATGTTACTCAGACAACACCCACTCCATCAGCACCACCGTCGAAAATAACTCGTCCGAAAGAAGAGTATTCTTTGATAAAGATGATACTTTAAGTATCTTTGATTGCTTGATCAAAAGCAATAAGCTTCAACTGCCAGAGGCAAAACGGTCAGAAGAAGTAGGTAAAATTGACCACCCTAAATATTATGTTTATCACAGATTTATAGGGCATCCAACGAGAGCATGCTACGTACTCAAGGGCAAAATCCAGGAGTTGGTCAACTCTGGAGCAATTACTCTACAACAGGACGAGAAGACGGTGACTGCTAATGTGGTATCTCTATAATTTGGTGACTTTCCACCACAACTTGTGCAAGATGGTGTTGTCCCCATTCCAAGGACTACTCTCGAGATCGTGAATCTTCTACCTCCCCAAAATGAGGGTCTCGTTCCGCTATCAACTGACAGAGGGGAGATCATGTGGATTCATCCAGATCTGGTCACAGATTTCGAAGCACCTTCCTCTTCCAAGCAAAAGAAGCACTCCAAAACTAAATCCAAGAGCTGCAACATGGTATCCTTTGAACCAGTAACAGAAAAAGAAATTCAAATTGGTACTAGACCAGGGAAACCTTATCTTCGAGAATATCTCAAAACTCAAAAGAATTCTACCCCATCTCTTGATACTCCTCATACATCATCTTCTCCTGCTGAGAATATACCATATACATCCCTACCGGTGGTTGAACCAACTCTTTCTAAACCGACATTAGCCGAGAAGGGAAAACAACATGTTCGCTTTGACAAAACACTGAAAAAGTCCTCGTCTCTTGGACTCGAGAAGCCATATAACTTTACCTATTGGCTCAATTGGCCAATACTTCGGCGAGATTGTCAATCTTTGAACTCTTACGTCTCTCAAAAGAAACTCGAGAAACGTTAAGTGAAGCTTTGATGTAGGTTGATGCTTGTCTTACTCTTCTCAAAAAGCCTGAAAAGGAACCAGTCAGCTGTGCACATTGTCATAATGTATTTGAACTAATGTCCAATATTAATTTTACACAAGATGACATGTTGTTAGAAGACAATCGTCATGATCGTCCTCTTTATTTTACGAGGTATGTGGACACCATGAAAGTCGATCGTATTCTGATTGACCCAGGGTCTGCTCTTAGTATCATGCCAAAGTCTTTCCTAGATGCTTAGAAGATCCCAGTGCATAACCTATCTACAACTATCACTACCATCTTGGGGTTTAATCAAGGAAGAAGTGAACCTTTGGGGAAGATACGCCTAAAACTTCAAATTGGCAATCTTCGTACAAAGGTAACTTTCTATATAATTGACAATCATGGCTCATACAATGCTTTGTTAGGAAGACCATTCCTCCATGAACACAATATTATACCTTCTACTCTCCACCAATGTTTCAAATATGTGAATGGTAATGGAGAAGTCCAAAAAGAGGTTGCAGATCTGAATCCTTTCAAAGGAGTCGAAGCATACTGCAACGATTCTCGCATGTACAAAGAGAAATTCATGAAGGTGGTACTAGAAATGGACACATATGAAGAACAGAAGTGTTTACCAAATGATACTTTGGTGATCCCGGTCAAAGGACGTACTTTTTGTCTTCAGTCTTCCAGACAACTGACCATCTTATCTTCCTTCCCATGATAAGCAGCTTCCTGGTGATAGTCAGGAACAAAGGGAGCTCACCTCTCCTGAGCCGCTTATAATCGACCTTCGTCGTAAGAATCCCCCTCCTCCTTCTCGTTCTTCTTCTCCCCCTCTTGTCATCAATCTGACTAAGCCTAGTAAGGCTAAAATTCCTGTTGTAAATGATAGTATAAAAATTAATAAAGCATCTCCTTTGCAGAATACTGATGTCTTTTACTATACTCAATATTATTTGGATATGCTAGATAGCTTTAAACCATTTACAATAGAAGTCGTATCATCTCTACGAAATGTGGTATCATTGGATTCAATACAAGAGTCGTACTTCTTAGTACCATCTCGAAAGAAAGATGAAAATCCTATATTCTTCAACAAAGGAGAAGAACAAAAATTCATGCTCTATAATGATAATAGGGATGATACAGGAAGGATACAATTACGTCGCTATAGTCCAGAATCTAAAGCAATCATCCGTAAAATGGGCTACAATTTCAGAACAGGCCTCAACAACGGTAAAGGAAGACAAACTCCTATTCGTATTTCTTTTTCAAAAGGAAAATCACAACAATACCACAGTAAAATAAAGCGGGGACTAGGTTATGCCTCACCGCTTCCAACTCCAGAACCTTCTGAATCTGATGAAGAAGAATGATCTAACTCTTCTGATTCTATCTCATGGGATTCTGATACCAGTATTGGTCATGTTCATAGGGTGATAGTATCTTCTAACATGGTGTCTGCCGAATTCTCAGAAGATGATGAAGATGACATTGAAGAAGCTCCTAAAGTTAACACTTGGGCACAAAGGATGGACAATCAGTAGGAACTTCGTTTTGAACAACGAGAACCACCTACTGAGGATCAACTAGTCCAGGTTGATATTGGAGAAAAGGGCGTATCACGACCAATCTTTATTAGCAAGAATCTTCCAGAGGATGATAAACAAGAATTAATTCACCTTATTCGTGAATATATTGATGTCTTCGCCTGGAGTTATGAAGACATGCCAGGATTAGATTCTCAAGTTGTAACTCACAAACTTAATATCTTGCCGAATGCCAAGCCGGTCAAACAACAACAACAATGATTCAATCCTGAAATGATGGATGCAATTGATGATGAAGTCAAAAAGATTATAGCTTATGGTTTTATCAGAGAAGAACAACATCCTGACTGGGTAGCCAACGTTGTACCTGTTCTGAAGAAGACCGAAAAGGTTAGTGTTTGCATAGACTTTCGGGATCTCAATGATGCTTGCCCTAAAGATAAATTCCCTCTCCCAATTACTGATGTCATGATCGACAACACATGTGGATTCGAACGAATTTCTTTCATGGATGGATTTTCTGGATATAATCAAATCCGGATGAATCCTGAAGATGAAAACATACTTCATTTCGTACTCCTCGAGGAGTATACTGTTATACAGTTATGCCGTTTGGTCTTCAGAATGCAGGTACAACCTACCAGCGGGCTATGAGTACTATCTTTCAAGATTATTTGTGAAAGACTGTCGAATGCTATGTGGACGATATTGCTGTCAAAAGTCGTCTGAAGAAAGATCACATTCAAGATTTAAGAACTATCTTCAATCTAAAGCGCCAGCATCTTTTCTTCGAAAATTGAAGTGAATGTTCATTCATTCACATTCTTTGACTTATCATTCATTTGGTATTTATTGTCTCTTGTTTTAAATAATAAGAATTCACGTCCTTTACACCTCTGAATTCTGATTATTTATATCAGCAACTTGTCACGTCCTTATTACCTCTGATAAAGTTATCTATTGAAATAACAGTATTGCTACAACTTTATATTCTGCCACGTCCACATTACCTCTGAGCAGATATAATAAATATTGTTATTTTCTAAATCATGAAATATATCATGTCCAGTACCTCTGAATATATTTTCTATTCTATTACTTATATCTATAACAAGATATGCAACAAGTAATGGAACCACATAAAAAGTCTTTATTATTTCTTTTTGCAAGAGAAGAAAAAAGAGTACATTGTAGAAAAAAACAACAAAATTTGTCTATTTTTACTCCGAAGGATACGTGATAAGTTCCGAAATTTGTTTCTTCAAAATTTAAACTCTTTCATCACAAGAATCTAGTACTCTCTGCCTGGCTTCAACTAGTCCTGATTCAGGATCGAAAGGTTGTAGAGCAGCAGTTCGACGCGTTAGTTTTTCATTCTAAAGACGTTCAAATTCCTTCTTCTGGTCCTTCAAAACCTCTACCTGATCAACAGCAGATTAGTACAATTGATTTTCTTGTTCTATGTTATGCTTAAAAGTCTGGAGTTCTGCTTGAAGTTGAGAAATTTTGGCTTCCAAATTAGCAGCCTTTTTCTCTTCCTCTGTAGCCTTAGTCTTATGACTATCAGCAATAACAGCCGCATCAGAGATTTGAATGTCTAGATCGGAGGATTGTCTAGTAAAAGCCAGCAGGAATGCTTCAAAATTGGCTTTACTAATTTCTGCTTCTCGAACCATAATTTCATATTCCATGTTTACTAGTGGCTCGATATCTCCTCTTTTCAGCTCCTTGTAAGCCTTAATTGAGCTCTCTAGCTCATCCAAAATATGTTCCAAAAATAAAGCTTGAGCTTCGTCTCCTTGACTACGGATGCCTTCGATCAAGAATATAGTGGGAGTTCTAACGGTACTGAAAGGGACATCCTCACTCTCTATAACCCTATGAACTAAGGGCTCCAGAGACATAAAGAAGACTCTTATGAAAGAGGCCACCACAAATTCATTAGCTGCCAGGGCTCCTGGAGTGGCTACTATGTTTGCAGAAATCTTCACAACTTTAGCAGGTAGAGGTACTTCATCTGGAGCGTTAATATGAGAAGAGCTTCCTTCCCCGGCTACAGTTCCAGTAGGCGCTTCTGCAAATCATATATGTCATTCATGTTGATAACATATAATACTAAAGGCGCTATGAAAAATCGTTCATATTTGGAAATTTACCTGAGATGAGTACATTACGAGGAGTCTCAACAGCTTTAACTGTTTTGGACTGAAGTTTTGACAGAGTCTCTGCAGACATGGTAGCCTGACTACTCCCTGCTCCTGATTCAGTCGGAGGTGGCAGAGTTACTGGAGTTTCATTTACTAATTCTGTTGCCACGTTAGACATTTCAGGTTGCTCAGTGGTCGTGGGTTCATTAACCTCAGGAGGATTGACATGTTCTTTATCATGAACCGCATTCTCCTCGTCTTCAGCAGTTGAAGGATCTTCATCAACTGGAAGTTCTTGTGATGATGGTGCACTCACTAAAGTTTGTTTTTCTTTAGTGATGTTGTTCCAATCATCATCATAGGTTTCATCATCAAAATTGCAACCAGTCAATGCGTCAATCATTGCCTCTGCTGAATGAGTAGATACTTGAGCTTTTGGAGTATCTTTTGGAGGCAAATTCTGCTTTGGGGAGGAGGCTTTTGGACTTAGGGGAGTTGGAGATGGAATTGTTATCCCTGCTGCAGCAAGTACATTGGCAGGAACATTTACTGTCATGATGGTAATAGGAGGCTAAACATCTGTTAAAGTAACCAATACAAGGAAAAGCAATTTAGATATATATCTTTGATAAAAGTTAACATATGAGGATATGTCACAATTTTGATATTACCTTCTTGAGATGGTTCTTCTTCAGCAATTTCCAATTTTCTTCTGACTTCTTTGGGTATTGATGTGTCTGGTTCTGCAACAGCTTTAGTACGATCACCCTCCGGATCGATCAAGGAAGTAGAAGTTCCTCCTTCTATAATATTCCCCTATTTCTGAATAGAAGAAGGGGTAAAGTCCTTCTCTCAAGAAGAAGAACTGAGAAGCAACTGTTTTGATTGAGAACGTGTTGTTCTCATAGTCATTGGTTCATTGATAACCAGTGACGTTCTTTTCTTCTTCTTCGGAGCCCTTGGAGATTGGATGTATTATCTCGCTGAGGAGAGGTCGTCGTCTCTTTAGTCTCTCTTCTTACCCTTAACTGGAGATTTTTCCTTTCGCACCTTTATGGATATGTCTAGAGGATCTTGAACTAGATCATCATAGTTCATTAAAATTGATGCTTCCAGAGGTTCATCGACAGGATCTTTGTCTTCTACATCCCGAAAAGACTGAAGAGTATATTTTTTGTTTAATTCTCTTTTCAGTTGCAAAGCTGTGTGCAGGATAGAAGTTTTCAGCGAATGTGTTCGCTGAAGTATAGAAGTTTGCGTATGAATATAACATACGCGGGCCTTGTGGAAGTTTATAAGGCATAGAAAAGATAGCTTTTGTGCCCCGGGCGTTGTAATAACTCCAAGCCCTAGCCCCATCAATGAGATAACCCTTGGCTTGTAGGCAAGTGGTTGTATTACCTACATGAAGCTGATCGTACCCGAACTGTCGTACAAATTGACTCGGTAAATATGGTTCCAAATAGCATTCTTCTTCGAATTTATAGACCAAATGAGAGGACCGGATCACCTTAAGCCATGAAAAGATGTTTGGGCTTAAACGAAGTGTTTCTTCAGTTAAGTCCATCATTTGTGGAGGCATAGTTTCATACCCTGAAGGAGGTCCAACACACTGGAAACTCCATCCAGATCCACGGTTCAAGGCAAATCAGTACTCCGAAAGAGCAGTATATTTCCAGTGAGCAATAGCGAAGCGCCCGATGAAGTCTCCATCAGCAGTTCCCATATCAGGGTTCATCAAACAAGGATGGTGTAGTAATAATCATCCGAATAAATAAGTATATGGTATTTCAGTGCGGGGAAAATTTGACCGAACATCCTTATCATGTAGCATAGTATCCATAAAAGAACGCAATCCTACGTTCAGGCGGCAGGTCATGGCTGATAAGAGATCCATCTTGTATCCAAATACAAGACATGTTGCAGCGAACATGACACCCCGATGGAACCTGTCAACTGTACTGGCTCTCGGAACTACAAAATACCGTAGCCATAAAGATAGAAAGCCTGCCAGCTGGGCTTCTGGAGATATAGGTCTGTAACCCTGTCTAAGGTAACTCTGGAGAACATCGCCAGCCTTAAACAGACCCGAGTCCTCAATCAATATGACATCTTCATGATTATGTTTTTCCATCAGATATTACATATCACTCCTATCAAAAGGTTCAAAGAAACAAGGAGCACAGGCTTGACTGTCCAGTGGCTTGTCCTTCCACGCATGACCCAAGAACAGATATGGCATCCATTTGGTGATGTAGCATGTACCCGCAGTGGCACTTTTGTAGTAGAGTAAACAGATTTTGTAGTGACACAACAGCTCTTAAAAAACTGTGATCATCTAGGGATTCTCCTTTGCCAGAACATCAAATTCATCATTTGTGGGTACATATTCTTCATATGGGTTATCACCCATTGGTAGACGAGAGATATATTCCAACTCGTTAAGAGCAAACCCCATTTCTCTATGAGGAGTCATGAAAGTCCCAGTGCTTTCATTATATCTCTCTATTAGAGCCAAGAACATATGAGGGTTCGGGCGAATGCTATATACTGTAGTGCAGATGGCATTATAGAGCCCCAAATAAATCAGCTTGTCTTTAAATTCATCCAAAATCCATATAGACAAGCTGCTCCAGCGCTTTATCTCTGGATTTATCAGACCTGTCATACGTATGGCGCGGTGGGAATATCTTCCTTCGACTTTTGCAAATGCATTTGCAAAAATAGGTATTCGGACCGGAAGGAGCAGGGAAGAATCCTCAGGAGGAATGCATCTCGGCCTTAAACCTCTTAAATGTGTGCTATATCTTTCAGAAGTACTGTAGAAAAGGTCCCTGTTCCTCGGACCCAATTTATAGCAGATTTTGTCGACTCTTGCTTGCTGAAGAGGAGTCAGATCCCAGGACATTCTTCCATGATAGCTGGCAAAAGCATATTGGGATAATGCCATAGACCTTGATATTTTTGTTAGGTATCTCGCTTTGTCCTCCTTTAAGAAAGTTCTCATCTCTTTTCTTGCCTTAGGCTGGGAGGTCTTCTTGATGGCATCCCCGAATAAAAAGGCAGGTTTCTTGCGGACTATAGTATCCAACCTCTGAAGGGGTTCACCGTTCATTAAGTTCAAAAGGGTTTGATTATCTTGATCTATGAGCAGAGTCCTTCGTGCTTCAGGACCATAATATTGAGGGAAAGTGACATAAGATAAATTCTCCCTATACTCCGGGACATTGAATGTTGAAGCAAATCTTTCTGCATTTGGGTCTTCCCTGAGATTAACTGCAAAGAGATACATGAACAAAAAATTAGAAGCAAAACAAAGGTGTACGACTTACTGAGTTGCACAAAACCTAAGTTGCGCAACATTCTAAGTTGCGCAACAACCCAAGTTGCGCCATATGCTATGTTGCACGAAACTTAAGTTGCACAACATCTCAGGTTGCGCCATATATTGAGTTGTGCCTCAATTTTAGTTGTGCAATATTTTTAATTTTGCGCAAACAGCATGCGTAACACGGTTCGTAAGAACGAACAGTGTTCAAGAAAAGGACAACCACACCCAAAGAAAGGGTGGCACAAAGTTTGTGATGCACTACACTCTAAAAAGAGGGGCACAAATCAATCAGTGATGAAATCATCGTCGTTAGATCGAATCGGCTCGTCCTTAATCACCTTTCATTGTGGGGTTCGCTGTCTCTCGTCGAGAAGAAGGCGGCGCATATTGTGGTGCGCCGGTGGATGGAGCACGAGTTGAAGGGGTGACGATGGCCTTCCTTTTGTTGGCAGGAGTCTTTTTCGGGGCCATGTCGTCGAGGAGATGGTCAGAAAAGAGTTGCAAGAGTTCAAAAAATTTTCTTAGAAGATTAAAACTGAAAGTAAAGAATCACAGTGGATTAAACAGGGATTATTTATTTCCAAAAGTCGGAATCCTAATAGTCACTCCCAATTGAGCATGAAAAAACGTAACTGGTCACAACAGACTGCGCGAGACTGGCGCAACTTGACTCAGTCAAAACTTTTATAAATTCAACGTATTTCAAAACATTGAAATGTTTTTAAGTTTTGAAAATTTTGAAGGGGGTCTTGTAGGGCCTAAAAATCAAGTTGTACCATGTATTTATAACTCAGAAATCAAGTTGTGCCCCAAAAATCAAGCTGCGCCACTAATAATGGAGCTCAAAGATCAAACTGCGCCATTGATCAGGTTGCGCCATATATCAGACTGCGTCCAGTCATATTACGCCAAAGCCTACATGGCGTCTGACATTTAATGGCCATCATTACCTGACAATACTGACAACTGACAGCACAGTAAACTAGGAAAATCTCTTCGAATCCCTCAAATTGTGCCGCTCGAGGAGAGTTGGTTGACAGCTGTCATGCACGTCTTATGAGTTGTGCCTAGGCACAATCTAAAACAAAATCCTTAGTTGCGCCTAGGCGCAATCTGAACAACTATTTCTTAAAAGCTGCTACATGTCCATGCGCAGTCTAATTAGGTACAGTTTAACTTGTTGACTGAAGCTCGCACAACCTGATAAAATTGAGACAATTTTTATTTCCAAAGTAGGATGACGTAGCGCACATGCTGTTGGCACATCTATTTTGATACATTGATCATATTAACCCCTGTATCTCTTTTAGTCTCTGCTTTTCACAGGCACTTGCGTTCTTACATTTCTCCAGTATCAAGATGACGTTTTACTACAAGGACGTTGGAGTAAACAATGCAAAACCCTGCTTAAAGTCTACATAGAAGATGGCGGTTCCTGCTCTTTTAGAGTCTGTATTCTACTAGGAATCCATGTACGTACTTTGCTAAGATGATATTTATAAAGATAGAAATGGTGAAGAAGTCATTCAGAGGAGACGGAAAATCCGACGGATTTTCGAATAAATCCGCCGGATTATCCGACCGCTCACAGCAAGTTTGTGAGGAGTAGTTCGGATAATCCAACGGAAATTTGCGACAATCCGGCGGATAATTCGAACGCTCACAGCAAGTATTTGAGGAGAAGTTCGGATAATCCGACGAAAATCTGCAGAAATCCGACGGATCATCCGAACCCCTCACAGCAAGTATTTGAGGAGAAGTTCGGATCATCCACCGGAATTCTGCTGAAATCCGACGGATAATCCGCCTGACCTTTTTGCAACTTGAAATTCAAATCCAACGGCATCTGACAAATGCATTTAATGCATCCAACGGCTCTTTTTATGACCGTTACTGTTGAACGGATAATCCGACAGATTTTCGCAGAACTCTGGCGGATAATCCGCTCGACGGCTGTATTGCCTTTATGATGTTGGATTTGTATAAAAGAGGCTTTGTCTCTCCTCTTAAAGGCTATCTCTTCCAAGCTTTAAATTTTCTCAACAACCAAAAGAGCTTCACCATTACTACTCTACCAAATCATCAATTGTCATCCAACCCAAAGTGCCAGAGTATCTCAAGAGCTTTTACTTTCGATCTTCAAGTGTTTAGAAGATCAAAGCATCCTTTCCTTTTCTTTGAAGTTGGCGAGCCTTCGTAAGAAAACTCGTGTGTAGAAGTTGGCGAGTTCTTCGGATCCAAACTCGTGTTGAAGTTGGCGAGTTCTTCGGATCCAAACTCGTGTGTACTATTTGCATAATAGTGGATTAAAGCCGGAGAGAGTTCCGGGACTGGATTGCCTCAAAAGAGGATACCAGGATACATCCTTGCGTTTGTGTTTGATCTTTCTACTCCTTACTCTTTATTGCATCATTTGTTATAGTTTAATTTTAATTTCCCTATTCACCCCCCCTCTAGGGTTCTACAATTGGTATCAGAGCTTCGTTCTCTTAATTTGGATTTACACCCTTGAGTGATCCATGGCCTCTAATCCTAGCATCAACACGTTTCACAATGAGGGACACTCCACAAATAGGCCTCCCCTATTTGATGGTACCAACTATACTATTGGAAGATTAGGATAGGCATTTATCTCAAGTCCATAGATTTCGATTTATGGGATTGCGTGATAAATGGCCTCCCTACTCCTTCCAGAGCTATTGAGGATATTGCTTCTGACACCCTTCGGGAAACACTCTCTGAAAATATCAAGAAGCTTGCTTGTCGAGATGCCAAGGCAATGAACGCTCTTTATTATGCTCTCGACAGTAGTGAATTCAATCGAATCTCTATTTGCAAGACTTCCAATGAGATCTGGAAGTTACTTGAAGTCACACACGAGGGGACTTCACAAGTGAAGGAATCTAAGATCAGTAGACTCACGCAAGAATATGAGTCTTTTAAAATGAAGCATGATGAATCTATTGCTAGCATGTTTACTCGCTTTGGTGATATTATTAACCCTCTCTCTTCTCTTGGAAAGGAATATCCCGCTCATGAAAAGATAAGGAAGATTCTTAGAGGATTGACGAAAGCTTGGAGTCCTAAAGCTACCGCAATCATTGAGGGGAACGATCTAACCGTCATGAACCTAGAGACCCTCATGGGTAAGCTGATGACTCACGAGCTTGACATGAAGGATCAAGAGGAATCCTCCATTCAAGAGAAGGAGAAGGAGAAGACCAAAGAAAAGGAGAAGACTCTTGCTCTCAAAGCATCAAGGTCCTACTCCAAGGATAGCTCCGACGACAATGAGTCGGACGACGATGAAGAAATAGCTCTCACAGCTAAGCACTTCAGGAAGTTCTTAAAGTTTAACAAGGCCAACTGCTCTAGAAGGGACGATGAAGAAGATCCGGCATGCTATCAATGCAGAAGACCCGGACACATCAAGAGGGATTGTCCGATGGTACGAAAAGACTCAAGCAAGTACGAGAAGCCAAGCAAGGGAAGCTCGTCCTCTAGAAAGTTCGCCAACACTAGCATTTGGTGTGAAAGCGACGCGAGCGACTCCGACAACGACAAGGAGTGCAAACACAATGCCAACGTTTGTCTCATGGCAACCGATGAGGTACTTGATGATTTTTCCTTAAACACCCTTACCTATGATGATTTGGAGAAAGCCATTCTTGAGTTACATGAAGAACACAAAGGTGTTCGGAATAAATACAAGAAATCTCTTAAGGAGGTTGAGGCTCTTCAACTTGAAGTAGAGAGGCTCTCAAGCATCATTAGTGATGTGAAGGGAAAATCTCCTATTTCCGACACGGATGAAATGGAGTCTTTGAGACTAAAATTTCAAGAATCTCTTGACACCATCAAGAAAAAGGATGATGAGATTCAATCCATGAGAAGCTCTTATGAATTTGCTATGCGCAAATGTCAAGATGCTAATAGAAGAGAATATTCCACTTCTATAAAGTATAATGATCTTCTTACACGGAGTAAGATTTTAAGTAATAAGAATACCACTCACATGCATGCTCCAAGACACCCCCACGCTCATCACAATGCTATGCATAACCATTACATGAACACTACACACAACTCCTTTTCTAACACAAGAAAAGGACCCTTTGTTAAAAAGAAAACATCTCATCATGCATTTTACTATCATCATAACACTCATGGTAGAACATCTCACACTAGAGACTCACATATGCACAACACTCACACTTCTTCTTCTAGATCTTCTTTAATGTGCAACTATTGTGGTTTGCTTGGTCATACTTCTAATTTATGTTATACAAGAAAACAAGTTGACATGAGAGTTCTTAAATGGGTTCCTAAGACTAACACTCAAGGACCCACAAGATCATGGGTACCAAATTGTTCATCTTCAACTTATGTTGTAGGTGACGAATCCTTCTCATGCTAGAAGCAAGTGGATTCTCGATAGCGGTTGTTCACAGCACATGACCGGTGATGCTTCACTTTTTACAACGCTATCGATGAAGAAGGAAGGACACGTCTCCTTCGGTAACAATCTAAAAGGTTATATTATTAGAAATGGTAATATCGGTTCTCCTCCTTATCCTTGTATTAATAATGTATGTCTTGTTACAAATCTCAAGCATAACCTCCTTAGTATTAGCCATCTTACCGATAATGGCTATGATATCAAGTTTGTTAAACTCAAATGCTACATTACCGATAGCTCCAATGGAACTATTGTGTATGAAGGCATTAGAGAAAACAATATTTATGTTCTTTATCTTGTTGAAGGTACTAACAATGATAGGTGCCTAGTCGCAAAGAACGATGAGAGTTGGCTTTGGCACATGAGGCTTGGACACGCCAACATGGATACTATCTCTCGCCTCGCCTCCAAGAAGCTTGTACGAGGACTTCCTAGTATCCCCTTCAAGAAGGATATGGTTTGTGAAGAATGCGAGAAAAGTAAGTTGACCAAGTCATCTTTCAAATCCATCAACTCTGTGAGTACCACAAGACCCCTTCAACTTATTCATATGGATCTTTTCGGGCCTAGTAGAGTAGCTAGCCTTGGTGGCAAACTCTATGCCTTTGTTTTAGTTGATGATTTTTTGAGATTTACTTGGGTTATTTTTCTTGCTTGCAAAAGTGATACTTTTCGTGAATTTGTTGCTTTTTGTAAACGTGTTCAAAATGAGAAAGGCTTTTCTATTAACAAAATTAGGAGTGATCATGGAGGTGAATTTGATAATGTTGATTTCAAAAGATTTTGTGAAAAGAATGGTTTTGGACATGATTTTGCTTGTCCCCGTACTCCTCAACAAAATGGTGTTGTGGAGAGAAAGAATAGAACCCTTGGCGATATGGCCCGGGTCATGTTAAACCAATATAAGCTCCCTCAATATTTTTGGGCGGAAGCCGTCAATACGGCATGTCATGTAATTAATAGGGTCTTAATTAGACCTATTACTAAGAAGACTCCTTATGAGCTTTGGTTTAACAAAATTCCTTCTATTGAATATTTCAAGGTTTTTGGTTGCAATTGTTTTATTTTGAATACCAAGGATAACCTAGGCAAGTTTAAAGAAAAAGCTTATGAAGGAATATTCCTTGGATACTCTACTCATAGCAAAGGTTTTCGTGTTTTTAATAAAAGAAGTCTTGTTGTCGAAGAGTCAATCAATGTCTCTTTTAATGAACTCAACTCTTCTACATTCTCCTCCTTCGAGGATATTGATGACATCTCGTTTGGATTGGAGAACTCCTCTATTGAGGATCGTCCTTCTTCATCTAACAATGAAGTTGTGACCCCATCAAAAGAGTCTCCTCCTCTCGAGCCTCCTCCAAAGGATCTCCCAAGAGAATGGAGATTTGTCACCAATCATCCTAAGGAGCTCACCATTGGGGATCCTTCCTCAAGTGTTAGCACAAGATCCGCCACTCGTGATCTTTGTGCCAATGTGGCTTTTATCTCTCAAGTAGAGCCTAAAAATGTTAATGATGCTTTTCTTGATAAATTTTGGATGATAGCTATGCAAGAGGAGCTTAATCAATTTGAGCAAAGCAAGGTTTGGGAACTTGTCCCAAAACCTAGCAATCATCCCATTATTGGAACTAAATGGGTGTTTCGCAACAAGCTAAATGAAGATGGGTTAGTGACTCGTAACAAAGCCCGATTGGTTGCCCAAGGCTATAACCAAGAGGAAGGCATTGACTACGACGAAACCTATGCTCCGGTTGCACGTCTTGAATCCATTCGTATGCTTTGTGCCTTTGCTTGTTTTAATGACTTTAAGCTATTTCAAATGGATGTTAAGAGTGCTTTTCTTAATGGTATTATTAAGGAGGAAGTTTATGTTAAACAACCTCCCGGTTTTGAAGATTTTCAATTTCCTAACCACGTTTTCAAACTTCATAAAGCCCTTTATGGCCTCAAACAAGCTCCACGTGCTTGGTATGAGCGTCTTAGCTCTTTTCTTGTGTCTCACAATTTTTCAAAGGAAAAAGTTGACACCACACTTTTTATTAAATCCCATGATGGGACTCTCTTATTGGTTCAAATTTATGTTGATGATATTATTTTTGGTTCTACTAACAACACACTATGTGTAGAATTTGCCAAAATTATGCAGGAAGAGTTTGAAATGAGTATGATGGGTGAACTCTCCTTCTTCTTGGGGTTACAAATCAAGCAAGGACCTAAAGGAACCTTCATCAATCAAGCAAAATATACAAGGGACCTCCTCAAGCGTTTCGACCTTGACTCATCCAAATCAATGAGAACCCCTATGGCTACAACGACCAAGCTTGACAATGATGAAAATGGCACATCGGTCGACATTCGTAAGTATAGGTATGATCGGTAGCTTACTTTATTTAACTGCTAGCCGTCCGGATATCATGTTTAGTGTTTGCTTGTGTGCACGATATCAAGCTAATCCAAAGGAATCACATTTGACTGCCGTTAAGCGCATTTTTCGTTATCTCAAAGGCACTATTAACATGGGTCTTTGGTATCCGAAATCCTCATCCTTTGAGCTTCACGGCTTTTCGGATGCGGATTTTGCCGGATGCAAGCTTGACCGAAAAAGCACTAGTGGCACATGTCAATTCCTCGGGAAGTCCTTGGTATCGTGGTTTAGTAAGAAGCAAAACTCTGTCGCTCTTTTAACCACTGAAGCAGAGTATATAGCGGCAGGGTGTTGTTGTGCACAAATTCTTTGGATGACACAAACACTAGTAGATTATGGTATTTCTTCTCATTGCATTCCTATTAAATGTGATAATACTAGCTCTATTAATCTCACGAAAAACCCGATTTGTCACTCTCGCACCAAGCACATAGAGATAAGACATCACTTTCTTCGAGATTATCAGCTTAAAGGTGATGTTTGTCTTGAATTTATTGACACCACTCATCAACTTGCTGATATTTTCACCAAACCACTTTCTGAAAATCGATTCACCTTCATTTGCGGTGAACTCGGTCTTCTTCATCTCTCAGATTGATATTTTTCTGCTTCACCGGATTTTCCGCCGAAATTCTGCAACTATCCGTCGGATAATCCGTTCAATTCCAGCAAGTTTTTCTGGAATAGTTCAGAAAATCCGCCGGATTATCGCAGAACTCCGTCGGATCTTCCGTATTTATTGCCCTCCGTAATTTCTGGCTACAAACGGCTACCCTATTAATGGGACATGACTTTTCACCTACCCGCTTTATTGTCCATCAGTACTTTACCCGGATCTTCCGTCGGAATTCCGGTAAAATCCGCCGGATTTTCCGACTTTCGGGCACATGCGCGAAATCCGAAGCGCCAGGCGCCTCTCTATCCGTTCACTTCCCCTCTCTATCCGTTCCAAACCATTATGACTCTTCATTACACCCCTCTACTCTCTATAAACTCCTTCCTCTCTCCTTTTCACCACCATCCACACTTTCACCCTTCTTCTCTTTCTCCTTTCCCTCTCCTCCTCCATGGCCTCTCACACAAAGCGTCAGCGCCATGATGGCAGTTTCTCCTCCGCTCAGCCTCCTTCCGTTGCCCTCTTCGTCCCTCAACCGTCTCAAGGCCACAATCCAGCCATTTTCAAGTCGGCCTCTCACTTCCGGGAGTGGTTCTCCTTCTTCCACAAGGCTCCCATCTGCGTCGGCAAACCCATTTCCTGGATCAATTTTAAAGACCATCGTGATCACTTCTGTTTCGCCCGCATCGATCAACTCCTCGAGCGTCAAGTCAACTTTTATCCCCATGCCATCCGCATGTTCTATTGCAACCTCGTTCCCGCTAAGGAAGGGCCCGAGTTCGAGACCAAGGTTGGAGGCGTTAAGTTCACCGTCACCGCCGCTTCCTTGGCTTCCATCCTAGGTCTTGATGAACGAAAGGTATATCGCTCCCTTCCGGCCACCATTGACCACATCTCTTTCTCGTCTGACATGTCTTATGAGGAGTTTCTCTTCAACATCTGTGGCGGGTCACTTGTTCAACGCCCGGAAGACAAGGATCTGAGTCCCTTCTTCCATGACATGCATCGTATCCTCTGCCACACTCTGACCCCCAAGTCCGGGAACATGGACAGCCTGACTTCTGAGGAGCTCATCTGTATGTACTATCTAGTCTTCCGGCAGCCCTTCTCTCTGGCCAAATCCATTATTTACACCAAGATGCTCATCCGGGACTCTCCCCATCGTTCCCTGCTGTTTGGCATGTACATCACCATGATCCTTGAGGCCAATGGGGTGGACCTCACTCACTGTCCGGTTGGTGATCCTAAACCTACCCATCTTGCCAAATCAAAGGCAAGGGCTCGTGCGGCTCCTGTTGTTGCTCCCACTCCTGCTGCTGTCGCTGGTGGCCCTACCTCTCCTCCAGCGTCCCTCCTCACTCCTGATGTCCGACGGTACATTGATCGTAAGTTTGCCGATCTCTCTCTCTCTCTACCCATGAGCGCCTTCAGGCCAACACTCGGGGACTCGGCACCCTCATCCACCATGGCTTCATGGATCAGGCCTATTATATTCAGCGGATGTTCGAGGAGCACACTCCCTATCTCAATCCCAACGCCCCTCATCCTGATTATCCAGGCCCGTGGTTCACTGATCCCAATGTTTATGGCTTCATGTACCCGGATGGAGTCGACCCTTATGGCGCTTTTACCTCCGCCGCCGGGGACGATGAAGATCAGGAGGCGGGACCCTCTGGGGCACCGGACAGTTGATGGGTGGTGGTTGATAGTTCGTTTTATCTTGTGTGGTCCTTCGGGGACTTTGTTAGTATGTTTTAATTATGTTTACTGTTTGTTTTGGTGTGGTCCTTTACAGACTTTTCAGTTCTGACTTGTGTTTGGGCTTTAACAGCCCCCTTATTGTACCCATGTTTTAAAATTTCAATGAATGCATTCTACTTCTCCATTTCTCTTCTTTACTTTACTGCTTTTAGTTCTCTACCATCTTGATTAAATGACAAAGGGGGAGAAATCATAGTGAGGGGGAGAGCTGTAATTACGGGGGAGCTTCTTTTTTTTTGTCAATTATCAAAATGGGGGAGTTTGTTGGCATATCTATTTTGATACATTGATCACATTAACCCCTGTATCTCTTTTAGTCTCTACTTTTCACAGGCACTTGCATTCTTACATTTCTCCAGTATCAAGATGACGTTTTACTACAAGGACGTTGGAGTAAACAATGCAAAACCCTGCTTAAAGTCTACATAGAAGATGGCGGTTCCTGCTCTTTTAGAGTCTGTATTCTACTAGGAATCCATGTACGTACTTTACTAAGATGACATTTATAAAGATAGAAATGGTGAAGAAGTCATTCAGAGGAGACGGAAAATCCGACGGATTTCCGGATAAATCTGCCGGATTATCCGACCGCTCACAGCAAGTTTGTGAGGAGTAGTTCGGATAATTCGACGGAAATCCGCGGCAATCCGGCGGATAATCCGAACGCTCACAGCAAGTATTTGAGGAGAAGTTCGGATAATCCGACGGAAATCTGCGGAAATCCGACGGATCATCCGAACCCTTCACAGCAAATATTTGAGGAGAAGTTCGGATCATCCGCCGGAATTCCGCTGAAATCCGACGGATAATCCGCCTGACCTTTTTGCAACTTGAAATTCAAATCCAACGGCATCTGACAAATGTATTTAATTCATCCAACGGCTCTTTTTATGACCGTTACTGTTGAACGGATAATCCGACGGATTTCCGTGGAAATCCGGCGGATAATCCGCTCGACGGCTGTATTGCCTTTATGATGTTGGATTTGTATAAAAGAGGCTTTGTCTCTCCTCTTAAAGGCTATCTCTTCCAAGCTTTAAATTTTCTCAACAACCAAAAGAGCTTCACCATTACTACTCTACCAAATCTTCAATTGTCATCCAACCCAAAGTGCTAGAGTATCTCAAGAGCTTTTACTTTCGATCTTCAAGTGTTTAGAAGATCAAAGCATCCTTTCCTTTTCTTTGAAGTTGGCGAGCCTTCGTAAGAAAACTCGTGTTTAGAAGTTGGCGAGTTCTTCGGATCCAAACTCGTGTTGAAGTTGGCGAGTTCTTCGGATCCAAACTCGTGTGTACTATTTGCATAATAGTGGATTAAAGCCGGAGAGAGTTCCGGGACTGGATTGCCTCAAAAGAGGATACCAGGATGCATCCTTGCGTTTGCGTTTGATCTTTCTACTCCTTACTCTTTATTGCATCATTTGTTATAGTTTAATTTTAATTTTCCTATTCACCCCCCCTCTAGGGTTCTATACATGCCACTAATCTCTCAAGACGTGTCTACTATCCTGTACACGACCACGCATATCTCAATCACATGATGCCACGCGTCTAAATACAGTTAGTACACGACTGATAACTGAATGAAAGTTGGCGCAACATAAGGTTGGCGCAGCCCAATATGGCGCAACCCAGCCTCGCACATATCAGAATAACTGCCAAAATAGTTATTTTTAGAACTCTATAAATAGAGTTTCCAATCATTGTTAAAGGACAGACACAGAGATCAAGAACTCTTGCAAAATTGTTGCTGCATTCTCAAGAGGCTCTAGTCTTCAAGTTCACATAGTCCAACGGATAAAGTGATCGTCTTCTGATCAGATTCCTATAGTTGTACTTCCCCAGAATTTAAATTGTACTCTTGTACTCATTTTAAAAGTTTATAATAGAACAACTTTTTGTTTTTTGTAAACAAAACTTTTTGTTTTTTGCAAACAAGCACGAGAATGGTCTAGAGGCACATAAAGAGAAGTAAAAGTCTTGGCACGACCAAGTTGCGTAAGTTTCTACTCGATGAGGCATTACCTCGAATATGTATTGAAGTCACAAATAGAGTATGGCACGACCCTGTCGTTGTATTGCCAAGCATAGGCCAAGATGTCTTTGTCCTAAAACTGATCCTAAGGCAAGACTAGCAAGACAATCAAAAAGGGATTAAGCTGCATAAAGTAAATGAACGTGTCGGTTTTGTATGGGTGGGCGAGGAGCTCACTCCACCAGTACAGTTGAGTACTGACACCCATACAGTTTTTATGTGCAGGCACAGGTAGATGTTCGTAGCGTAGAGCTCGCTTGGATGCGTCGAGAGTTCCTTTACGATTCGAAGCGTACGGCCGCATGGAGTCAAGACTTATACGGTACTTAATGTATGGACATTGCCTTTTGAAGCATCCGCTGGCTCAAGCATTTTATCGAGAGATAAGAGAGAACATAGTGACTTATAAAATGAGAGAAAAGTGAGCTTGAGAGAATTGTAATCATGGCCTTACGCCCCATTGTAATCTTATTGTTCAATATCAATAAAGAGCACTTTTGAATAACTTGTGTTTTGCTTCTAAATTTTTGCTGCATGTTCAATGTTTCTGCTTGGGTCTTCTGTGTGACGACCCCGTCGCAGCTGCTGAATCGGCCATTATGAAACTGCCTTGCACGAGCACAATCTAGGATCGTGCGACATCATGCCTTAGCGAGGATGATCGCTCCTATGGGAGCGGGGCATGACATATCAGCCTGGCGCTAAGTTGCAAGACCGATTACGTCGTATGGGCTACTACTAGCCTACTATGATGGCAGATGCCGTAGATTACGCAAAGAAGTGCCAGGTCTGTCAGTTGCATGCTGACTTCAACTATCGGCCTTCAGAGTTCCTACACCACACGACGGCTGTCTGGCCATTTGAAGCGTGGGAAATGGACATCATTGGGCCAATTAGCCCACCATCCTCTAGAGGACACCGGTTCGTACTTTCCATCACCGACTACTTTTCTAAGTGGGCGAAAGCAGTACCTCTGGCCAAGGTAAAAACCGCAAACGTGATCACCTTTGTCAAACATCACGTGATATACCGTTTCGACATTCTCCAAAGGATGATCCACAATAATGGTCCTTAGTTTGTGAGCCACACTTTCCATCGGTTCTGTAATAAAAATTGAATACAGAACGTGGCATCAATGGCTTATAATTCCACAGTGAATGGACTAGCCGAGGCATTCAACAAAACTATCGTCAAGCTACTTAAGAAATCATTTTCGTCTAATAAACACGACTGGAATGAGAAGCTCGACGAATGTTTGTGGGCTTACCGTACGACCATTCGAACAACCATGTGTAATACACCAATCCCTCTTGTTTATGGAAGCAAGACAGTGCTTCTCTCGAGATCCAGATCCCATCCTTACGGATAGCTATCACCAACAAGCTGACTGATGAAGACAATTAACGCCGGGGCTACAAAAGTTAGAAGCGTTGGATAAAAAATATCTGCTAGCTCAACAACGAATCAAGCTTTACCAAGCTCGGATTTTCGGGGCCTTCAACAAAAAAGTTTGGGAAAGAACATTCCATGTGGGTGACCTTGTCTTGTCAGTTCGAAGACCGATGTAATGACTCACAAGACGGTTGGGAAGTTTGAGCCCAAGTGGAAGGGACCATTCGTCATAGAGATGGTCTACTCCAATGGTGCCTACCGATTGGCCAAATCCAACGGCAACTTGCTACTTATGCCAATCAACGGTAAGTTCCTGAAGAAATACTATGTCTAAGTATCAAACTAGCATAGGCTCCCACATCCCCTCTGGGTATTCATAGATTCCGTTAAAGGAATTCACCCCTTATATACTTCATCCCGGTAGAAAAATAATTCTCGTCCATATCACCTCTGAGTTGTCTTCCTACACCCTAGCGAAGTTCACGTCTACCACGTCCACATCATCTCTGAGTAGTCGTCTCTTTTATGATGACCTCATGTTGTCATAACTGCCTAAAAAATATTTCACATCCATAGTACCTCTGAATTATCATTCTATACCCTAGCGAATATGTGCCTACCATGTTCATATTACCTCTGAATAGACATCTCTTCCATGACAACTCTCCATAATTATCATATTCATCTATAAAATCTTTTACGTGCATATTATCTCCGAGTCGTTCTATACACCCGTAGAGTCTATCCTTACCACGTCCATATTACCTCTGAGTAAAAAGAAGCCTACCACCAAAGGATTCTGTGTTTACCATATCCATATAACCTCTGAGTAAACACCCTATTCCCAATAGAGTTATCTCCATCCCCTCACGACATGCTACCTCTGAGGAAATCCTCATTATTGTGAGAGAAAAAGTTCACAAGTAAAAAAGACAAGCAGAAGAACAAAACCAACATTTTTATTTATAAAGTGAAAAGGTTTGATTACAAAAATTTGTCTCTCACAAACCGAGAGACAAGGAGATAGAAAAAAGATCAAAGCTGAGAAGACCGGTACTGAAATTCTTCCAGCCGACTCTTCAGAAGAGCAACCTTGGGGCCAACCAATACTCAGGCTCAACGCTCGGCCTTCTGACGGCGAGGGGCTTCATCTTCAACAGAAGAGAGGCTTTGGCACGCAAGGGCCAGCTCGGCCTGACGAATGCCAATGCTTTCCTTCTTCCGAGCCAGGGTCTTAGAACGTTAGCGAAGGATCTTCTTCTGGTCCTCAGACTTGACCAGGTCACTCTCAGCAAGGGACAGGGTCTCTTTCAACTTCTAGATCTGCTCTCGGAGGACCCTGCACTGATCTTGCATGGTTGTACGGTGACAAACCCGAGCCTCTTCGACATCTTTCACTTCTTTAATCTCGGACTCAACCTCGGCAAGCCGATCAGTTAGTGTCCGACGTTTCTGCTCATATTGAGATGCCTCGGAGACCATCTTCTCTAACTCTGCAGCGGCTAGTGTCGGAAGACCACGCTCCAGATTCTGGAGCTCCAAGGCAGCGGCTTCCAATTCAGCCAACAGATCTTTTATAGCTTTGGCCTTAGCCTCACACTCCGAATAGTTTCACAAGGCCACCAACTGGGCCTCCACTATATTTCGAACCCGTTTGAAAGATCGGTTGTGTAGAAGCATGGAAAAGAACATGATTACCCATGCGGCTCAGAACAGGAAAACCCATGCGGCTCAAAAATAGACGAGCTTCATGCGGCTCAAGAGCATCATGCGGTTCAAAAGTCACCAACTTGGACATGCGGCTCAAGCAACACCACGTGGCCTTCTACGATTTGCTTCTACAATTGGCCATTAAGCAAAGGCCGTATTTAATACTCTGACATAAAGGAGACCTGACGGCTCGGACATAAAGCTACAATAATGACTCTGTCATAATGGTAGACTCCTAGGGAAACGAAGGAAATCTTTAACACAATCCATCAAACCCCAAAATCCTTCATACGACCTTGACACGTGGACAGTCGCATGCGGCTCAGGCAGAGGCCACCCCATGCGGCTCAGGCAGAGGCCACCTCATGCGGCTTAGGCAGAGTCTACCCTATGCGGCTCACGAGGACTATCTTCATGCAGCTCACTGAGAAGCCACCCATCATGCGGTCGCCTACGTTCATGCGGCTCAGATCTTTTCCATACGTGGCCAGTCTTATGCGGCTCAGTAGGGAACAATCCTCATACGGTTTGGATTTTCTAAGTGGCTCGCGGTTAAGACACGTGGCAGAAGATTAGTTTTTCCAGCGTCCCTACAGCTAGCAGCATAATAATAGTGGGACATGTGTCATCAAATCGATCAAAATTCATCAACAAATCCCAACAACCAGGTTTAGTGCCATCCTCATAATTACCGGGATCAAATCAGATCATTTTTAATCATGCAAATTGAACACGTGGCGGGAGATCCGAGCTTGGTATAACAAATCATGAGGATTTATGGCAATCATCATTAATTGCCCACAGAGATTTGATGCAATCCACATTAATTGCCTAGATTTACTACAATTAGAATTAATGGCCCAGATTAATTGATCTCTAACCGCCGACTTCTCAAGGAGGCAATCATTGCAAACCCTAATGATCGCATCCCACTTCTAAAAATAGCAAGGTGCCATTCCCTTGCGAAAGAGAGGATTTTTCTAGAGTATTAGAGCACTTGGAGAGACCTGAAAAGAGAGCGCAGAGAAAAAAAGGCACACACAGAGGGCATCCTGAGAGCATTTCTTTCCCGGAGCCAAGGCTGCATTCGACCGTCCAAGGAGTAAGACAGAGCTGTCGTCGCTTTCCCGAGCCTCTACCGTCACCCCCTATAATCTAAAATAAACAATTGTACTTAAATTGTTGTACCTAGGTTTTCGTCCCTAGGCTTTCTGTTTACAAGCGAGTTTGTATTGTGAAGTAAAAGTCCAGTCCTCCGATATAATTGTTCTGTTCTTTTATAATTCATGGCAAACACGATGGCGACTCTGCTGGGGACAAACTTCTCTACGGCTGAGGAGTTGGTAACGCAATCGGATGCAGCCAAACTTGGCTCCACACAACAGAAGATGGTCGTCCACTTCGACCAACAGGCGTTTGAAGAAATGCTCTCCGACGGGAGCGCTGGCCAGGTCCAAAAGTGAACCCGCACGAAAAAAGCTCGCAGGGAGTGGAAGCCAAAGTTATTTCCTCCTCCCCAAGCTCTAGACGAAGTACTCTCTGCTGCCCAAGACGACGAAGGCAAGTCTCATGCGGCTCCACTTCAAACCATAGAGGACTCTGCTGTCCCCAAGTCCGGCAAAGGAAAGCACTGCGATGCTGGACTTGCAGGGGCAAAGAATGATTCTATGTGCTCCAAGAAGAAGCCGAACAAAGGCACTAGCCGCGGGCTGAAGACTCATGCGGCCGAGATTGCCAGCCGCATGTACGATGTCCATGCGGCCGAAACTGCCAGCCGAATGCATAACACTCATGCAGCTAAGATTTCCAGCCGCATGGAGAAGACTTATACGGCTGAGACTTCCAGCCGCATGAAGGAAGCCCATGCGGCTACGATTGCCAGCCGCATGAAGACTGTTGATTCCAGTCGCATGCCACCTGCTCCACGTGGCTCAGTCTTCGACCGCCTCTCCTATGGTCCTGATCTCTCATGCTCCCGAGAAAACATGTCTGACTCTCTCCAGCACCACTTAGACTCTTCCTACTATGTGCCCTCACGCACTAGAATGAAGAAGTCTAAGACAGCACGAGCTTGGCGAGCTCAGTCCACTGTCCCGACCTCTGACCATCCGAGCGTTCCATATATTGTTATACGGGCCTCTGATGGGAAGTTGAACAGGACCACTCGATTCCAGCCTCCGGCGGCAAACAGACAGAGTGGTTCCCAAAAGTCTCCCAAAATCCAGAGAGAAAACATGGTCGTTTCAGACCCGTCTGACTTGCGTGAGGCTATCCTCCACAAGTGCAAGGAAAGAGAAGAGGCTTCAGGGTGCAAAGAGTCCTCCCACGGACGTCACTGCACCCAAGTCATCGTCAACTGCTGTTGCAATAACGCGACGGTACGAGAAGACCGGCAGTCCGTCTTCCAAAGACTGCAACAACCATGTTCAGAGGATGAGGCACTTCCCGTCGTCTCCTGCAACTCTGCTCAAAAAATCCCCGCCAGCGGGAGGGCGAGGAAAACAAATATTTCCAGCCCAAAGATTTCAACCACTATGACTAAGAAACTGTCATCTAAACGGTTGCCCACCACCAGAGTTTTCCAAGGAATCCGTTTAAAGACAAAATCTGCTACAGTGGGAGATTCATCATCCACATCACTGGGGGTTGCTGGAACTGGGGGTAGCACTCCTTCGAACCTCCACGATAATTCGATGTTCCAAGGAGACGACCTGGGGAAAACAACTCTTCCATTAGATGCAGTAAATCTCGACGTCCCCGAGGACGTCCACAATTTCCAAGACGAGGCAAACTTGGAAGCTGGGGGTACTGTTCATTCTGAGTCCGAATCAGATGAGAACATTCCCACATACCCCGATGACTTCTCGGTGCAGGGGTATGATTCGGAGGGTACGTCATCTACCGTCCCTTCCACTTCTATTCATGTGAGGACGGCATTCATGACAAACGACGAACAAGATGGTCCCAGTGATCGCCAACGCATCGACACTCTGGAGGCCATACTGCGTACTTTGGTCAAATCCGTGGACGAGATCAAAGCAGCCCTCCATACTCTGCAAGGAGGGACGCCTGGACAAACAAACTTGGGTCCCGCGGTCAATGCAGACTCGAACTCAGCGGCACCGAACCCGGGCAATAATCCTCCTGAAGTGTCGGCTCCTACCGCTGCAGACCAAGCCAGAGAGGCAAGAAGAGAGGTCCAGGAGCTCCGAGCCATGTTCCACGCCCGAAAAAACTGCCAAGACCTCAGGATACGACAACCGTATTCCGCTGCGTGGAGAGATGTTCCCTTCCCACCAAAGTATAAACTATTCCACATCAATCCATATGATGGGAAGACCTCCGCAAGTCGGTACATCACTTACTTCGAGGTCACCACCGACCATCTGCCCCATGATGATGCCATCCTTACACGATTATTCATCGGGGCATTGAGAGGGGTCGCCTTCGACTGGTACCGTAACCTGCCAGACAACTGCATCCACTCCTTCGCCAGCTTCAAACGCATGTTCTTGGAAAGATTCTATGAAGTAGGACAGGACATCACAATGTCCATCCTCATGGACGTCGTTCAAGGGGAGAAAGAGTTGACAAGGAACTATATTGAGCGGTTCCGCCAAACCGCCATGAAGTTGCCGTCCGGTAATTCGGATTCCTCCTTAATTGAAATTTGCCGAAAGAGACTGCTTCCAACAATCAGCCTCTGGATGGGTGAAAGTCAATTTAAGGACTGGAAGACGTTTATCATCAGTGCCACTAGCACCGAGGACAGGTTGAAGAAGGCTCGCCAACTGGGATTGCACATCTCGGAGGGAAAGGACAAGGGAAAGCGCCTAATACCAACAACAACAATGGTGGCAACTCCTCAAACAATCGGGATAACAAGGGCAAGCAGGCTATGGTGGCCGATACAGCCCAGAAACCTGAGTCAAAATTGGCAAACAAGCAATGGCCACAAATGACCTACTCTTTCGAAGACGGCCATGTCAAGCCCATCTTGGACATTCTCATACAAGGAGATAGAATTCAGCTCCCTCCACAAAGGCGGGAACCTCGGCCGGCAGAAATGGAGAGCCCAAAGTACTGCCATTACCACCGCTACATCCACCATGCTACACACGACTGCTACCAACTGAAGCGATACATCCAACATCTCATCGATTCGAAGGCTCTGGCCATTGATTTTGAGGAGGTGACCGTGCAACCAATATGGTGTCAGTACAATCCGACAGCTTCCTTCCAACAGAGACACAAGACGGCGTGATACCCATCCCTCGGGCGACAATGGAGATTGCTAATCTTCCACCTCCTCGAGATCAGGCTACTGGTCTGGTACCCCTCACCACGTTATAAGGGAAGGTCATATAGGTCCATCCAGATTTGGTACCATAAGTGACTCAGTCCACACCACCCTCCATTAGCAAAAAGGGGAGTAGAAAGGTCAGATCCTGCCGCGCAATCTCGGCAGATGTCGAAGAAGCCACAACTGTCGTCACTCGGTCTGGTGCTCAATCCCAACCTACGCCAGATAACTCGGCTGAAGAGCATCAGCCGGCCACTGCTGACACTCTGGGACATTCCTAACCACCGGCGACCGACAAGCCTATGCCAAAGGAGACTCGCTTTGAAAAATCCCTCCGAAAAGAGGCACCTCATAGGCTGGAAAGGCCCTACAACATTGATATCTTGGCGCAATTGGCCAACACACCAGCCAAATTGTCATTATACGAGCTCCTGAGACTCTCCAAGGATGTTCGTGCGGCTTTGAGCGATGCACTCCAGAACGCCGACGCATATCTAGCTCAGGTCAACCTCATAGGAGAGAGCCCGCCTATAGATCTCCAAGACAATGCTTATACAGGAGCGATGCCCAACATTGTCTTCACTCCATAGGACATGCTCATCAAAACAACCTGTACGATCGACCGTTATATTACACTGGATACATCGACGACGTAAAGGTAGATCGGATGCATATTGATCCTGGTTCTTCCATAAGCATCATTCCGAAGGGTCTATTACATCATCTCCGTATTCCTATGTATCGTCTGACGCCAACAAGCACCGCCATCCATGATTTCAATTCGGGCAGGAGCTACCCGATTGGGAAGAATCGCTTGAAGTGCCAAATTGGCGATCTTCAGTCAGAAGTAACCTGTTACGTCATAGATGTGAACACTTCCTACAATATCCTCTTGGGGCGCCCTTGGATACACGATTACATGATCGTGCCTTCCATGCTGTACCAGTGCTTCAAGTATGTCGACAAACACGACTTCGTGAGGACAGAATTTGCCGACATCGATCCCTTCAAAGGGGTCAAATCCTACTACTCAGACTCCTGCTTATACGAAAAGTCGAAGAGGCACCTTGGTGAATGAGATGTGCAAGCTCGCACTGAGACGGCCACAGGATCAGAAGAACCTCTGAAGATCCACCTCCAAGCTCACAATCCTGGCAAGTCCGCACCCCTTACGGCCGCTCTGCGTAAGGACGCAATCAGCCTCTCGGCACAAGAAGGGCAAATGATAATCCGGCTACCAAGGTCCGGCCAAGCGCCAAGACCCACAATGGAGCCACTAACAATCAGACTGCCTAGAGTCGGCCAGCCACAAACAGAGAAGCTCAATCCCTCCGACAAACCAATGACGATACGTCTTTCCAAAAAGAATCGTCATCCCGATGCAAAGTCGGGGGCTTCAAGCGAGCCAACCACTCCCCGTCCAGCATCGAGTACCAAACTGGGGGTCGCTAGTCTGCCAACAACTCCACGTTCTGCTCCACCAGCAGAACTTCTGATGATCAAGTTGCCCAAGTCATCCTCTCAGTCTTCATTTATACAGGGGGTGGCCGAAGAAGAACCAGAACTGGCCAAGTATGCGGCCGCTCACACTGATGTTCCATCCGCAGATGATGTAATCCTGCTAGAAAAGATACCTTACTTCATCAATAAAGGGCTATCATTGAACTACACCGAGCTTAATAAGCTTTCTACAATGTATGCTATGGAACACGGTATAGGCGCTCACCTACACACACAGGTGACAAATGTTTACACCGTAAATCGGCTCACTCTCGCGGAAGATGCGTACTGCATAATCGAGGGAGGGGATCATCCAATCATCTTCGGTCGGAAGAATGATCCACAGCCCTTCACCATAGAAGAAGTCGATCTCGAATCGGACGCCGGGAGGCTGCCTCTCTATCTATATAGCCCCCAATCCAAATATCTCATACAAAAACAGGGGTATGATCTGGAGACTACGCCATGTTTGAAGTACGGCACTGGTCGACGATTACCTTTAAAGTCGTCAGTCCCAGCTGGCAAACCACAGGACTACTACAACAAGACCCGATGCGGACTGGGATATGTTACGCCTACAACGACCCCTGAAAGCTCAGATGAGGAATGCAACTGGCAGTCACACTCAACCGGATCACCAACTTCTGATTCGGATATCAGCATCGGGGATATATTCAGGCAGGTCTTGTCTGTCAACATGGCGTTCGCTGATGCTTACGAAGAAGGTGAAGACTTTCCTGAACTCCTCGAATTAGAGCCGTAGGCCCAACAGCTGGATGTGCAATGGGAGAAGCAATTTGAACAAAGAGAGCCTCCTACTGAAGATGAGGTCATGCAAGAGGATCTAGGCAGCGACTCTTCTCCAAAACCAATCTTCGTTAGTAAAAGCCTGACAGACGAAGAGCGAGAATCCCTACTAGAACTCATCAAAGAATATATTGATGTGTTCGCCTGGAACTATAAAGACATGCCAGGGTTAAATCCTGATATTGCTCTTCACAAACTCAACATTCGGCCAGATGCAAAGCCAGTCAAACAACAACAACGACACTTCTGCCCAGGCATCATGGATGCGATCGAAGCCGAAGTCAACAAACTGATAGCCAGTGGCTTCATTCGTGAGGAGCAACATTCGGACTGGGTCGCCAATATAGTACCGGTCCTCAAAAAGAATGGGAAGATTCGAATCTGTATCAACTTCCGTAATCTGAACGAGGCATGCCCCAAAGATAAGTTCCCCCTCCCTATCACAGACATCATGATTGACAACACCTGCGGCTTCGAACGTATGTCGTTCATGGATGGCTTTTCGGGGTACAACCAAATTAAGATGTCTCCCGACGACGAAAAGCATACATCGTTCTGAACACCAATAGGCACGTTCTGCTACACAGTCATGCCTTTCGGTTTAAAGAACGCTAGCGCCACCTATCAGAGAGCTATGAGCATCATCTTCAGGGATCACTTGCACAAGACCTTTGAGTGCTATGTTGACGACATCGCCGTCAAAAGCCATTCTAAGGAAGATCATCTGCATGATCTAAGGACAGTGTTCGACCTAATACAAGTGCACAATTTGAAAATGAACCCTACGAAATCCTTCCTGGGCATATCCAGCAGGAAATTCTTGGGTTTCATCATCACCTCCCAGGGTATCCACGTAGACCCTGAGAAGACAAAGGCAATTATGGAGATTGGTCCCCCGAAAAATCTCCGAGAACTCCGAGGCCTCCAAGGGAGGTCGGCTTACATCAGGAGGTTCATTTCCAATCTCTTCGGGCGATGTCAGTCATTCATCCATCTCATGGAGAAGGGCGTCTCATTCGTATAGGATGAAGAATACCAGCGTACCTTCGACAGCATCTAAGAATATTTGTCAAACCCTCCAGTCCTGGTGGCCCCGGTTGCTAGAAAACCATTCCTGCTCTATGTACGAGCAATGGAGCATTCCCTCGGTGCTCTACTAGCACAAAACAACAATGCAGGCCATGAGCAAGCTATATATTACCTCAGCCGTATGATGATTGGGCCAGAGCACCGATATACCGCCGTGGAAAAGGAATACCTCGCCCTGGTGTTCGCCATTCAAAAGACGTGGCACTATGTCACGGGGAAAACCATACATGTGATATCACGAGTCAATCCCCTCAGGGTCCTCATGACGAAACTAGGGGCACTCAGCTATCGCCTCGCTACATGGGCAATATTACTGTCCCCCTACCATATGATCTTCGTCTCGCAAAAGGCTGTTAAAGGTCAAGCTCTGGCAGACTTTTTAGCAGCCCACCCAGGCCTGGAGTCGGCCAGAATATACAAAGACATCCCAGATGACTTTGCCGACTCGCATACAACCTCTCACGATGATATATGGCAAATGTTCTTCGACGGCGCCTCAAGGACCGGACCTAAGGACAACATCGTCGTCGGAGTCGGAGTGGTGCTAATTTCTTCTTCCGGACTGGTGATCAATCGTGCCTACTCCCTCACGGAACCGTGATCTAACAATGTGGCCGAGTACAACGCTTTAGTCATTGGCCTCCAACTTGCAAGAGAGCTAGGAGTAGAATATCTTAAAGCATACGGCGATTTACAGTTAACCGTCAATCAGATTCGGGGTTCATCCGAGGTTCGCCATGAAGACATGATCCCCTATCACCAAATAGCGATCAATATCATCTCGTCATTTGAAGGGTTCTTCATAGAACACGTTCCCAGACTCTAAAATATCGAAGCCGATGCCTTAGCTGGCCTTGCCGCTTCCCTAGCGGTTCCGAACTGTGCTAATCAATCGGTAGATGTGATAGGCCATGAACTGGTCTGTCCCAAGAACAACGTTCAATTCGTGGTGAGTTATTCTGCTCAACGATCGACGAAGCACCAGACTGGAGACAACTATTCATTGACTTCGTAGTCTACGACATTCTGTCGGAGGACCCAAAGGAAGCTACCTCTATCAGAAGGCATTCTCTCAGATTCTTCTACGATACAGAGACGAAAATGTTGTATCGTCGATCCTACGATGGATTATTGCTTCGATGTCTGTCAAATGCAGAAGCCAAGAAAGCCGTACGCGAAGCTCATGACGGTGTCTGCGGGGCCCATCAGCCTGGCCCAAAATTGCAAGACCGTCTTCGCCGAATGGGCTACTACTCGCCCACGATGGTAGCAGATGCGATAGACTATGCAAGAAAGTGCAAAGCCTACCAAGTCCACGCTGACTTTATCCACCAGCCATCCGAATTTCTACATCCGACAGTGGCATCCTGGCCATTCGAAGCATGAGGAATGGATATCATCGGTCCGATCACTCCACCTTCTTCCCGAGGACATCGCTTCATACTTGCCATCACAGCTTACTTCTCCAAATGGGCGAAAGCTGTTCCGCTGGCAGAAGTGAAGACTTAAAACGTGATCAGATTCCTCAAGTATCACGTCAACTATCGCTTTGGACTGACCCGAAGGATCATCCATGATAATGGTCCATAGTTCGCAAGCCATGCCTTCTATCGGTTCTGCGACAAGCACCGCATCCCGAATATTACTTCAACACCATACAACCCGGCAGCGAGTGGGTTGGCAGAAGCATTCAATAAAACCATCATCAAGTTGCTCAAAAAGTTCGTATCATCTAACAAATGTGACTGGAACGAGAAGCTTGGTGAATGCTTATGGGCGTACCGAACTACAGTTCGAACAGCCACAGGGAACACACCATTCTCCCTAGTGTACGGGAGTGAGGCAGTTCTCCCATTGGAGACTCTAATACCCTTGCTCCGCGTCGCTCTTACTTACCAATTGACTACAGATGATAACTATCATCGCCGGCTACAAGAGTTGGAGGCCTTAGATGAAAAGCGCCTCTTGGCTCAGCAACGAATCGAGCTATACCAAGCACGCATCTCCGGAGCCTTCAACAAGAAGGTTAAAATCAGAACATTCCAAGTGGCCGATCTCGTTCTGGCAGTTCAGAGGCCGATGGTCATGACTCACAAAACCGCTGGCAAATTCCAGCCAAAATAGGAAGGTCCATTTATCATTGAGGCCGTATTCTCCAACGGTGCTTACCGCCTCACAAAACATAACGGAGACTTGCTCATGTTCCCCGTCAATGACAAGTTTCTAAAGAAATATTATGTCTAAACGACATTCTCTAAATTCCAGATTATTGAGTTATGTACCCGCCCGTACCGCTGAACTCACATCCTCCAGAAATTCCATATTATTGAGTTATGTACCCGCCGGTACCGCTGAACTCACATTCACAAAATCCTAGATTGCTGAGTTATGTACCCTCCGGTACCACTGAACTCACATTCTCCAAATTCCAGATCGTCGAGTCATGTATTCTTTCGTACCACTGAACTCACATGCCGACTCCAACTCTCCCAGATCATCGAGTTATGTACCCGCAGGTGCCTCTGAACTTACATTCCGGTCACTCTTTCAGATAGTAAGTCATGTATGACCATACCTCTGAACTTATTTCTCTGAAAGAGCTCCTCCCTCATGATCCACTACCCGCACTCTCAGTGCACAAAAAGGGTAACAGATCCACAAAATTTCTAAAACGACCACGTCGATGTTACCTCTGAGTCGTTTCACTTCCGCCAAAAACAAATCACCCCTCTACTTAGAACTTCCATGTCCTCATTACCTCTGAGTCGTCCTATGTACTCCTTCATGGAGCCCACTCCTGCCATGTCCTCATTACCTCTGAGTGGGAAGGCTCCATCGAAGAAACCTTCATGCTTACCATGTCCTCGTTACCTCTGAGTAAGTATGTTGGTTCTCTCCCAACTTATTATCCGTATCCAGAACTAGGGTACGCCAAGGATAATAGGTCCACAAAAAGTCTTCCATTGGGACAACTACTATAAGCAAAGAACAGAGCGAATGTATTCCGTTCAAAATCGGTGACATTCATATGACTACGTCTCATTAGCAAGCCAAAAAAGTTCTCTATTATTTCATTCAGACAAGAAGGGAAAGAGATTACATCGATGTCCAAAAGAAGCAAGACATAAACCGCAGCTAAAGACAGACAGAAGTATCAAAACAAAGACGGACATTTGTGAGAGCCTACGAATCCTAGTTGCGGGGACGCATATACCAATCCCTCAACCATTTTGCGTATGAAGGATGTACTTGAGAAAGATCATCGTCCGAAATAGGAGGATCAGAACTCCCAGTACTACCGCCTTCAAACTGGGGCTCCTCCTTTACAGCAATGGGCACCAGCTCTCCTTTCCGTTCCTCCGCTTCTGGTGTTACCTCCTCCTTAATAAGCGATGATTCTTGTTTGAAAGGGGGCAACAACTCTTCCTTCATAATGATCTCAGCCTTCGGCAGGGTTGCTGCAAGAATCAAAGATAAAAAGAAACAAAGTCAAAAGATGGTCAGAGTCTTACGCAGGGGACTCTTGCGGATCCGATCGACAAGTTATTATACGATTCGGTTTACGAAGTGCTCATACGGCCCACTAAGACAACTCCCATATGGCTCGGACAAGGGGTATACCCCCATACAGCTCGGTTATGGGACATGTATGCGGCCCATACAACTCGAAACAGTTTGCATTAAAGGCTTGTGCATAAAGCATGCAACAGAGCCGTCGTTTGGGTTTCGAAGAATATGAATTTCCCAAATCCTTACCCTTAATAGCAGGACGAACGTTGAAGTGAGCTTCGGGTGCCGCAGTCGACGAAGATGCCGCCTTCTTATCCTTCGTCGCAACAGTCTTCTAGGGAGCCATCGGTGATCGAAGAAGAGGATGACAATCGGGGCAGGAAAGGTTTGAATTGAAGGAGAGAATAAAGAAGTTTCTTCTCTTAATTCCTCTTATTTATAGGAGGTCAAAAGAGGGGGGTCACGTAGAGTAATAACCGCTTCGGGTCGTGTGCTGCAGGCAAAATAAAACCGACTCCTTGGATTTCGCCCTCTCTCTTATAAAGGAGATTCACCAGGGCATAAAATCCAAAGATTTAATGAACCGACCCTTGGGATTCCCCCAAAAGACGGCTCTAAAACAAATTAAAGGTAATTAGTGACACACACACGTGGCAGGAAGCCCATACGGCTAGGAAATTTATGCGGCTAGACAGGCCATGCGGCAAAGAGGTTCATGCGGCCAGAGCATCCTATGCGGCCAGCGGAGCTCACATAGCCATGCTTCTTATTCAAAGTATTTCAATTTTGCAAATTGAAAACATTGAAGGGGGTCTTGTAGAAGCATGGAAAAGAACATGATTGCCTATGCGGCTCAGAACAGAAAAACCCATGCGGCTCAAAAACAGACGAGCTTCATACGGCTCAAGAGCATCATGCGGTTCAAAAGTCACCAGCTTGGACATGCGGCTCAAGCAACACCACGTGGCCTTCTGCGGTTCCTTTCTACAATTGGCCATTAAGCAAAGGCCCTATTTAATGCTCTGACATAAAACAGAACTGACGGCTCGGACATAAATCTGCAATAATGACTCTGTCATAATGGTAGACTCCTAGGGAAACGAAGGAAATCTTTGACACAATCCATCAAACCCCAAAATCCTTCATGCGGCCTTGACACGTGGACAGTCGCATGCGGCTCAGGCAGAGGCCACCCCATGCGGCTCAGGCAGAGGCCACCTTATGCGGCTCAGGCAGAGGCTACCCTATGCGGCTCACGAGGACTATCTTCATGCGGCTCACTGAAAAGCCACCCATCATACGGTCGCCTACGCTCATGTGGCTCAGATCATTTCCATACGTGGCCAGTCTTATGCGGCTCAGTAGGGAACAATCCTCATGCGGTTCGGATTTTCTAAGTGGCTCGCGGTTAAGACACGTGGCAGAAGATTAGTTTTTCCCGCATCCCTATAGCTAGCAGCATAATAATAGTAGGACACGTGGCATCAAATCGATCAAGATTCATCAACAAATCCCAACAACCAGATTTAGTGCCATCCTCATAATTACTGGGATCAAATCAGATCATTTGCAATCATGCAAATTGAACACGTGGGGGGAGATCCGAGCTTGGCATAACAAATTATGAGGATTTATGGCAATCATTATTAATTGCCCACAGAGATTTGATGCAATCCACATTAATTGCCTAGATTTGTTACAATCAGAATTAATGGCCCAGAATAATTGATCTCTAACCGCCGACTTCTCAAGTAGGCAATCATTGCAAACCCTAATGATCGCATCCCACTCCTATAAATAGCAAGGTTCCATTCCCTTGCGAAAGAGAGGATTTTTCTAGAGCATTAGAGCACTTGGAGAGACCTGAAAAGAGAGCGCAGAGAGAAAAAGGCACACACAGAGGGCATCCTGAGAGCATTTCATCCCCGGAGCCAAGGCTGCATCCGATCGTCCAAGGAGTAAGGCAGAGCTGCCGTCGCTTTCCCGAGCCTCTACCGTCACCCCCAGAATCTAAAATAAACAATTGTACTTAGATTGTTGTACCTAGGTTTTCGTCCCTAGGCTTTCTTTGTGCAAGCGAGTTTGTATTGTGAAGTAAAAGTCCAGTCCTCCGATATAATTATTCTGTTCTTTTATAATTCATGGCAAACGGATTATTTTAAAAAACACCCTCTATGCCATGCGTTAATGCATGACGAATTATGCTCAGAATGAGGTTGGTATAATTTGTGTTGTCAACCAACCTCATGGGGGTTAACGGAGATGCCGCAATGGAAGGATCTTGAATGGCAGCAGCAGCCAACGTATGCCTAGATATTTCAACAGAAGCAGAGGTCGTAGTTATCGTAACAGAGGTCGTTGGCAGTACAGAGACAATCGGAGCCAACACTGTCTAACGCACAACTGACTCCTCAGCAAGCTCCCATACCGGTCCTTCAGTCGAAACTGTGCTAATTGGGGCCAGAGCAATCACAGTAGTTGACGTCTCAACAGTCGCTGTAACCGACTCCTCAATAGCCTTCTCAACTGGTGCATCAGCAATCGTTTCATCCATAGTCTCCTCGACTGAACGCAAAACGGGTGGCTCGAGCATAATCTCTTCAGACGATCCTGGAGACACTAGATTGAAGGGTTCTTCAACGGATTCATCAGCAGCCTCCTCGACCAATTCATCCCCCACCGTTAGACCCTTAGGGGTTTCATCGACAGGCTCATCAATAGCACCGTCGATAGTGACCGTCCCGGTTGGGGCATGGGCGGGCGGCTCATCAGTGACCATATTGCCTCGACTAGTCCGCTCGTCGACGATGTCCACCATCAGCTATGACATTGTCTTCAACTACCACTCAGGATTGAGGTGCAGTATACGCCAGGGCTAAATCTGCCAGCACTGGTCCCTCGATGCCTCCGTAAGGAGGAGGCTCCCGAAAGGCACCAGTAGAAGCACCTTCAGCATCTTCATCCAAATGACCCGTCTCAAGACCGGGTTCCCGAACGGTACTTTTATGAAACACGAGGCCAACTCCAGGTATTACCTTGGAGCCACCCCTGGAAGCCATTACCTCATAGTCAAAAGAGACAGGAAGAGGAACCCCTATGCCTCAGTGGCTGGGCACTCCTCAGGGATATGGTACTCCTCTGATCGCTTCGGTATCTCCCTTGCCTGCACCAGCAAAATAAGGATAAATAAAAAGCTGCGAGTGAAAATTCGAATAAAAAAAAGGGAACTAAAATGTACCCTTGAGGTCAACGCAACAGGCGACACGCTAGGCCGCAAAGGAGCACGACCCTTGGATGCCACTATTTTTACCTTCTTGCCAGAATGAGGGTTTGTCGCCGAACGAGCTCGACATTTTAATGGGGAACTCAGGGGCGCCACATCTTCCTTTCGCTTCCGAGAGGCACTAGAGTCATCCGAAGACCAATATCCAACAACTTCAGACTCCTGAGACCGCCGCTGGGGCCTCTCAAACTTCGTACCCATAATAAAGCTCTGTTCTCGGTCATAACCCAAAAATAAGTTATTCACCAAATAGTAGAACATTACAGCAAAATACAAGACACGGGACTCCCATACACGTCAGAAAATGTAAATGATGCCCAGTAGATTTGGCGTTGTAATAACTCCAAGCACGCACGCCATCCAACAAACTTTCCTTATAGCCAAGATATGGACTGGGATTGCCTATCATAGTTTGGCTATAACTGAACTGTCACGCGAAGCGACTCGGCAGATATAGCTCTAGATAGGCCTTATTCTGACACTGGAACACCATGTGTGAAGGACGAATGGATACCAACCAACGAAAAGCACCGACAATTAACTCGTCCCATCCGCTGGCCCGTTCAACCAGCTCGTCACCAGCTTCCTGGCCACCATAGAAAGGCGAAACCCTGCTAAAACTATAACTGTCCAAGCGGTTCAACGCCCGCCTATAGGCAGAAGCACCGTTATGAGACCACTTCGCCTGGGGGTAGTTACGCAAAAGTGCGTCACTATCCTCGTGATCGTCTATGGTGGCAGAGACAATCAACCCAGTATGACGTAACGCCAACCAGGTCATCAAATAATGATAGGGCAACTTCGCTCAAGAAAACTCGCTGGCACACCCACGATACTCTATGATCTTTTTTGAGAGGTCCCGTAGGCCTTGAAGAATATCGTAAACCATGGCTGGAAGCAGCACAAGAGAGTGACTAAAAGCCGACCTCACGGCCGGCATAATAAGTTTACTACTCAGTCGCCTCACAGAGCCTAAGCCACCAGGCACTACAACCTTCCTCAACCACAGCATCAGGAAGGCAGCTAGCGTCGCTTTCGAACTTACAGGAGTTAAATTATGGTAAAAACAACTACGGACCGTGGAGCCGGGTATTCCCTCAGCATCCAGCGAGGGAGCTCGCATCTTGGCCTTTGCCTCCATCTTCTTCACCTTAGCAGTGGTATACGCCTTACGAGAGGAAAGATAAACCGATTTGCGTTCCGAAGGATCGTCGCCGAAGAAATACCTTCTCTAAGCATTGAAGTGAGGTTAACCCTTTGCAAAGTCCTGGCATACACAAACTTGATGATGGCAAAGCAGCACCTTGTACACTATCATCATCTCCGGATACTGGCTTTCCAAACCCGCGAGCTCATCGGAAGTTGGGCAATACTCCTCATGTGGGTGCTCACCCCAAGGCAGCTTCAAGATGGCAAATATCTCATGGAGAGGCAATCCTATCTCCCTACACGGTAGGAAAAAAGTTTCGGTGTGGTGATTAAACAACTCCAGCAAAGCCAGGAACAAAGACTGGTTGATAGGGATTCCATACTCAGTACCCTTTATGGCACGGTAAAGGCCAGTGCCGCTCAGATCCTCCTTAAAAGTGCTCAATGCCTACCGAATCAAGTCACCCCACTTTTTGTCAGAATGAACTAGCCTTCGACCCGATAGGCGCCCGTCGGATATGTACAACCGACCGTCAGGAGTCTATTCGCGAAAATCAAAGCACCAAATGGATGCACATCTGCAAGAATATTACTGAACCTACGACCGGGGAGTAACAACCGCAAGGAGAATGATGAACCACCTCGAACGGACATAAAAGCATCTCTCTCCTTGGAGCCTTTATCTACTTTGATATGACCTGCGATTAGCCCCCTGGCTAGGGCTCAGATCCCACTCCAGACACCATCTTTTGACGAAACAGAAGAAAATAGACAGCGAAAGATGACGGTCAGTCGTCGAAACATACAAAGGGAGGCCATTGCTCTCAAAATACTTGGCCAACTTAAGCGTAAGTAGCTCCGCTTCCTTCAGAGCTAACTAATCACCAAAGAGGAACTGGGGCTTTAACATCTCCGTATTGAAATCAAAAGAGGGAGTCAGCTTACACTGATCTAGCATACGACAAAAATAGCCCAGATGTTGCTCCTATATTTCATCCAATCATCTCGTCAGTTGATCTTCTATAATCAACCTTCTGGCTGGCTCGACGAGTTCTTGCTCGACGTTTGTCCTCAGCACGCAAATAGAGAAGTCGTAAACATTCTCATTCAGGGAGGTAGTCACAAAAGCCAAGCATCCGTACAGGTACTACCAGATAACACTGTGCCTCGACAAGTTATCTTCCGCGTAGATATCGCCAAGTAGCACTGCGCTTCGGCAAGTGAGCTTCCGCACAGATAATATCCAGTAGAGATGTGTTTCAATGGTAGAGCAGCCGCACAGGAACGGCATCGTGTGCGTCAGCAAGAACCTCAACATATCTTACAGTTGTTACTTTGTTAAAAGCAACAACCATGTGCATCCGTTGAATAAAGCTTCAGTGAATCTATAGAAACTCATCCAAAGAACGAGTGGCCACGCGCATCAGCAAGAAAAGCTTCAGCACATCTACGAGACAATACTCTGAGGAGTAACCACTCATGTGCATCAGCAGAGCAGGGAGTCAAAGTTTATTACCTACGACAAGCGACCGCACATCGCTATGAACTACCACACCAACGTTCGGTGAGTCATCAAGTTCACCGACCTCGAAAGCAAGCCACTTTCCTTTAGCCTTCTTTGAGTCCGCCGCAGGTAGTTTTAGGTTCTTGATTTATTGGGAGCCATAGCAGGAAAAGTCAGGGTTTGAAAGAAGAAGAAGACTTTGACAAAAACCTTCTGTAGGATGGTAGGTGAAAGCAAGAAAGTTTTTTTCTCTTTCCAACGACACCTACTTATAGGGGGCAGCCACGTCAACGAAAGAAGACAAAATGCTTCGTGATTAAGGGAACTCTTCGAACAACGTATGAACAAAAAGTTGGGATCATGATGACCATTCCCTAGAAACGAGGAATTAAGATCAACTTTAATAAGGCGACAGCTCAAGACATTGAATCTGAATCCTAAGCATGACGACAGCCGGTCAGTATGCATACCAATCATTCGCTCGAAAAGGACACGTGTCATGCTTCTACACTTTGAAGGGGGTCTTTTAGAAGCATGAAAATGTGCAGATATTGTGAAAAGTGCAAGTAGGAGTTCCCGCTACCCACCCAATTTCACAAAAGTGCAGGTGACCAATCGCGTAGACCGAAAAGACGATGTCACAGAATAGAAAAGATCACAAAGAGTTCTTTTTATTAAAATTAGGGCTACAAAGATCTATTACAGGCTCTACATGATTACATGAAAAGAACTAAAAACTTCTAAAGATCTACAAAGGGGTTAATCTTCACAGTGTGATCGTAATGGACAAATACAGAAAATACCTCAGGGGACCGTGGATAGAAGATGTGAATACAGTCGCCATCAAAGTTTGCTCTCGCATGGCCCCAAACGTGCAGCCCCATTCAGACGTGCAGCCTCACCAGAGCAAACTACTTCATAGCCAGACACGGAGGAACTCCAATATGGCTAATAAAGCAGTTATTGGTCCGAGCGAGAACTCAGTCCACAATACGACGGCTGGCCCTTTTTAAAAGTACATCAGCTTCTGTAGCTCTTCGATCGTAACGAAGAAATACAACCATTGATGAGCAAGTCAGAGCATAATAGAGGGCTCATCAGGTGAAAAACCAATCCTAACCTTGTAGTTTGGACCTCGAAGACCTCCAAGATGTCGTCCAGGTTCAAACTCCTTATAATGGACATCCGGGTACTTCTCAAGACCAGTTAGGTATTTGTCTACAAAGACATCGCCTCTTTCAACGAAGGGATCCACAACCATCAACCGACTTATGCAAGGCCAATGGTCGTTCGAAGCTAAGTCAGGATCAAGCATAATGTTTGTAGAGGAAGACGATGCTTCAGAAAAACTCTTATTTATATAGGGTAAGTATGGTCCAACCAACAAGCTACATGGTCGTTGGTCAAAGATGTCCAGATTAGTGGGATGAGCCTAGAACTCAGCACAACGAACCTCATTTAATAGGTTCATTCCGTTGAGTTCTAGGCAACTAACTTCTCAAATTCCCTCAAGCAACGGCGGCAATTAAAGAGGAGGTTGACTGACTCAACCATCAAGGAGAACAGTCATTAAATGATCATAAAAAAGACTTCGGCATGAACTAGCTCCTTCGACTCAGAAGCACAGCCAGGTACCTGCGTCCCCTCTTCGACTCTGAAGTACTGATAGTCGATTTCTCTACACGACGCCCTCGCCTCAGAATCTTAGAGGCTCCAAAACACAGCCTACTCATCGCCCAAAAGCTCAGAGGCTTCGTTGTCTTCGAAACACAGCCTACTCGTCTCCCAAAAGCACAGCGGCTCCGTTGTCTTCAAACACAGTCTACGCATCGCCCAAAAGCACAGAGGCTTCGTCGTCTTCGAAACACAACTTACTCGTTGCCCAAAAATACAAAGGCTTCGTCATCTTCAGAAGAACAGTCTACTCGTCGCCTAGGAGAGCAGCAGCACTGAAGCTATGCCAGAAGCACAGACAACACGGTCCCACCCAATCGATTTATCTAAACCACCGCTCTTAAAGATAAGATAGAGGCTGGTTCTGTTGATAAGAGCAATATATTATCAGTTAGTTTAAAATCACAGATAAGGGCAAAGTTTGTTTTTATGGATGAAGGCCATATCCAATCGATTTGTTTAAACCAATGGCCTCCTAAGATAAGATAAAATCCAACTCTATGATGGAATCCAAGATCTACTCGGCTTCATCTGAATGGAAGACTTGGAGCAATAGGCACACACCATGTGTTTTTTTCTTCGGTTATGTTGATAATCATCCGAAATCTCGATAGAGAAGAATCTTAATGTCTGCTATGTTTCAGCTCAGCAGTAGCCTTCACCATGCAATAACAGCAGATTCTTTCTTATCTCAAATCCTAATGCACATCGCATATGTTCCCCCTCCCATATAAATAGAAGAAGTTTTTCCTTCGATAAAGAGGCTTCAAAATCTTCAACTTTGGCTTCCTTTTGATTGGTAACCGTAGAGTTTTAATCACCAGCACCAAAAAGCCAAAGCAAGTTCAACTCGCCGTCAGATCGTCAACGGAGTAAAGGAGCAGCTGCAGTGCTCGATCTCTATCGCCACACTTTCTCAAAAATTTTGTACTTAGATCTCCTGTTTAGGAATCGATTGTACTCTTTTTACGTTTAAAATATAAAAAGTTTGTACAACCTTTTGTCATGGCAAACAGTAGTGTTATGGTGAATTTGTTCCAATCCTGACTGGATATATTTTTTAGTTGACAGACTCTTGATGACTACTCTCTTACTTTGGGTTCCTTCGGGTGGATTTAGTGATATCGTGAATGCCAAAACCTACAGACTAGTTAGGTAGTTTAAATTTATTGTATTAGATTTTGTGAGATATTGTATTTGGTAAAATATAAATCTTGTAATTTTGTAATTGATTTAAAAATTTGAATGAGCAATAAAATAATTATTTTATGAGCACTTGTTATGGCGGGCTAGACAGCATACTACTACTAATACTGTGGCGTAGGCTGGGCTTAGCACGCACTCGCATCCGAAAAGCGGGTGCACGTCGTGACAGAGATAGCCAAGCTCAAAGTAGACTATCATAAGGCTATCCTCACCATCGAAAAAAAAGAAAGAGACTATGTCAAAATGCAAGTACTTTATGACATAGAGAAGAAGAGACACTTAGTCACAGAACAAAGTCTCATTGATATGACTGTCAGATATGAAGAGTCTTGTATGATTTCTAAAAAGTTAGAAATCAAGTTAGGCAAACAGGCCATCCCTGTTACACAACCTAAGATTAGTCCTAATGCTACGTATACAACCAAGAGGACTAAACCACAGAAAGCACACAAGTAACACGCCAATCACAATTATACTTTCACATATAGGTTTTTAAAGAAGACACAAAAACATGTCAACACAGAAATAAAGAGCACATTTTTAAAACTTACTTGTACGTACTGTGGTACTCACGGGCACATATCACAGTAATGTCCAACAAGGAAACTTGTTGACAATCAAACACGTGTTTGGATTCCTAAGACTAATCAGAAAGGACCCTCGAAGAAATGGGTACCAAAGGATTCATCTACTCGTTATGTAGATAGACCCTCAACCCTCTCAATCTTGAAGCAAGTGGATCCTCGACAGCAGATGTTCGTGGCACATGATTGGTGATATATCCTTGTTCGCTACGCTATCGATAAAGAAAGAAGGATATATTTTCTTTGACAATAACTTGGAAGGTGATATTATTGGTAATGACACTATTGGTATGACTCCCTTTCCAGTAATAAAAGACGTCTGCCTAGTTAAGGAGTTGAAATATACCCTACTGAGTATAAGTCACTTGGCAGATAATGGTTATGTCATCAACTTTATAAAAGACAAATATTCTATATATGATTTACTATCTGGTAATCCCGTATATGAAGGGATTAGGGAAGACAACATTTATGTTTTCTTTTTAGAGAGTACTAACAATGCAGGAAAGTATCTGATAGCCAATCGAGATGAAAGTTGGCTATGGCAAATGAGGCTAGGACATGCCAATATGGACACTATCTCATGACTATGTACCAAAAAGTTGGTAAAAGGACACCCAGAAATCACATTCAAGAGAGATATGGTATGTGCTGATTGTGAAAAGAATAAAGTAACTAGGTCAACTTTTAAATCTATCAACGCTGTAAGTACTTCTAGACCCTTGCAGTTAATTCATATAGATTTGTTTGGTCCTAGTAGAGTTACTAGTCTTGGCGGTAAGCTCTACGTTTTTGTAATTATTGATGATTTCTCTCGATATGTATGGGCTTTCTTTTTATCAAATAAAAGTGGTACCATTTTTAAATTTTAGATATTTTGCAAAAAAAAGTACAAAACGAAAAAGGCTTCATGATTACTCAAATTCGAAATGATCATGGTGGCAAATTCGTAAACACTGATTTTAAAACGTTTTTTGATGATAGTGGATACTACTATGAATTTTCTTGTCCTTGAATTCCCCAACAAAATGGTATTGTAGAGTAGAAGAATCGTACTCTAAGCAAGATGGTAAAAGTTATGCTGGATCGGCATAATCTTTCTAAATATTTTTGGACAGAAGCTGTTAGCACAGTCTATCATGTTTTAAATAGGGTGTTGATTCGACCTATCTCGAAGAAAAATACCATATGAGCTGTGGTTTGGAAGGATTCCAAATATTTTATACTTTAAAGTTTTTGGATGTCACTGTTTTATCCTGAACTCCAAGGACAACTTGGGTAAGTTCGACTCTAAAACAGATGAAGGGATATTTCTTAGATATGTTGCTAAGAGTAATGGATATAGAGTTTTCAATAAAAGATCTATGATTGTTGAAGAATCAATTAACATTACCTTTGATGAGCTCAATAGTCACAGATTTAGCGACAGTGATGATGAAGATGCACAGAATAAATCTAAGATATTTGGAGATACTGCTACCAAAGAGAGCCATTTAGAAAGTCTAACAAAAATAGAATTCTTGCCAGACCATCCAGAGATACTCGTCATAGGTGATGTATCAAAAGGTGTAAGTACATATTCTTCTACTAAAGACATTGATGTAGCAGCTAATGTAGCTTTTATATCTCAAGTAGAACCTAGGACTATATCAGATGCAGTTAATGATATATCTTGGATTGATGCCATGCAAGATGAAGTAAATCAAATTAAGAGAAACCAAGTTTGGGAACTTGTTCCTGAACCTATTGGTTAATCAATAATTGGTACCAAATGGGTGTTCCAAAATAAACTTAGTAAGGATGTACAAGTTCTGCGCAACAAAGTACATCTAATGGCACAAGGTTATAATCAAAAAGAAGGTATTGATTATGACTAGACGTATGCTCTTGTTGCTTGACTAGAAGCTATCCGCATGTTTTGTGCATTTGCATGTTTTCACAATTTCAAACTTTTTCAAATGGACGTAAAAAGTGTATTTTTAAATAGATTTTTAAAAGAGGAAGTTTTTGTGAAACAACCCTCTGGTTTTAAAGATTTTTAAAAATTCGATCACGTCTTCAAACATAGGGAAGCACTCTATGGACTCAAATAAGTACCTCGTGCTTGGTATGAACGCCTAATGCCTTCTTAGTTGAAAATAATTTTTTAGAATAAATAGTTGATACTACTTTATTTATCAAGTCTTCAGATGATGGTATTCTTCTTTGTACAAATTTATGTAGATGACATAATATTCGGTTCTACTAATAAAAACCTCTGTCAAGAATTTGCTAAGTGTATACATAGTGAGTTTGAAATGAGTATGATGGGAGAGCTAAACTACTTCTTGGACTCCAGATCAAACAACACTCACATGAAACATTCATCAACCAAGCTAAGTATGTGAAGGATTTATTGAAGAAGTATGATTTTGATAACGTAAAGCCTATCGAAACTCCAATGGCCACATCAATTCGGCTTAACATTGATAAAAGTGGTAAAATAGTTTACTAGCATAAGTATCGAGGTATGATTGGTAGTTTATTATATTTAACTGCTAGTTATTCTGATATCATATTTAGTGCTTATATTTGTGCTAGATATCAAGCTAATCCTAAAGAATCACACTTATGCATCATTAAACATATCTTCTTATACCATAAGGAAATTCTATAGTCGACTTGTGGTATCCCAAAATCATATCTTTTGACCTAATTGGTTATTCAGATACGGATTTTATAGGATACAAAATAGACCATAAAAGTACCAGTGGTACGTGTCATTTTTTAGGAAAAGCTTTAGTCTCCTGGTTTAGCAAGAAGAAAAATTATGTAGCGATATCAACGATTGAGGCTGAGTATATCGTCACAGGATGTTATTGTGCTCAAATTTTGTGGATGAAGCAAACCCTAGAAGACTACAATCTGTACTACACAAAGATTCCCATATATTGTGATAATACTAGCAAGATTAATTTGACTAAGAACCCTGTTTGTCACTCACGTACAAAGCACATAGAGATACGTCATCATTTTTATGCGATCACTAATAACACGGGGATATTTTCTTAGAATTCATTGACACAGATCATCAATTTGCAGATATTTTCATAAAACCGTTGGCTGAAGACCGTTTCAATTATCTTTGTCGCGAATTAGACATGCTTGAATTTTAAGATTCATAATGTGTTATGTTTAATAAAAATACTTAAAACTTGAGATTTATAAATTGAAGTTATTTTGGGTACAAGCCGAAGGGGATCTTCTGTCAAAAAGACATAAAAGTCTAAGCGATATGGTGCCAAGTGTCTTCTGACTACTGCTAGCTGGGATCCGGCCCCTACAGCTAACACAAAGTGATGGATGTTATTAAATAAAAGAATAAAAAGTTATCAGGTTTATTTATTATTCATCAAATGAATTGGAAAAGCAAGTAACCGAACTCGGAAAGATCTTGGACCGAGTTTGGGCCGAGTTCAAGTTTCCAGAACAGTACAGCCGGCCCTAGCTCCCTATATAACTTCATCTTCTCCTTCATTTTTCTTCACACCTGAACAAAAAATTCCAAAAACCCTAGTTTGCTATTACACTTCCCAAGCTCCAATCTCTTTTTTTCTTAAGTCTAGAAGGCTTTAGAAGGTTTTCTTCCCTCTTCTACCTAGTATTTTTGAGGTATATCTCTTTCCATCTCCTTTTTAATTCTATGGCTCCAAAACTTTTCAAGAAAAGGAAAGGAGAGTCTGCGGCTTTGTCTTTTACCTCTAACGAACCCACGAACATTTTCAGTCCTATTCGCCCTACCGGCGATGAGAAATATGACACGACCCTATTTTTGTCTATGGAAATATCGGAGTACGCCCTTGACGATCAATCAACTTCACTATCTTCTCGGAGTACGCCTCCACTTTTGAAAACTTAGTTCTCAGGGATTTCTTTGAAACTCTAGTGATATTTATGATAATGTTGTTCGTATGTTTTATTGTAATACGCAAATAAAAGACGACGGTAGTATCTATTCTTCTGTCGGCAGAAAAGAAATTGAATTCAACTCAACGGCCTTAGTGAATAATTTCATATGCCGGACATCGGCGAAGCTTTAGTTGAAATAAACCGAGTTCAATTCCCACAGAAGTTACCCTTGATTCCCTTAAGGTTGTAATGTTTCATCCTAATCCAGTCCCTAGAGGCGGTAGGCTGTATGCAAAGCACCTTAATCAAAACTTTTATAAGTTGTATCGTTTCGTTTATTCTGCTTTGCTTCCCAAAAAGAGATCTACTTATGAGATTATCTTTTTCGAAATGTCTGCCATATACCACGTTTACTTTGGAGTCATATTTTTTGTCCCCAAGACCTTCATGGTTTGGATGATCAGCTGTCGGAGGGTAGGTCACAACCTCCTATACCTCATGCATATAGCAGTCATTTTAGGAAGTTTGAAATCAACCTTGATTCATGTCCTATCTCCGGGTCATCATTTAAGCTGACTTGATCTAGGAAATATTCTCTACCTTCACCTCCACCCGATGCTTCTCCTGCTGATATTCATGCTGAGCCAGATGCTCCAGCTCCCGCTCTTGCCCTTGCTGCTCCAGGATTTGATCCTCAGTTCTATCAAGAGTTCTTGACTTTGTCACCCTCTCGGGACAACGTCATCAGAGCAATGTTAATGCTAAGTTTTACCATACCTCTCAGGCTCAGGTCTTAAGAAATGACATTGCTGATTTGTGCCAGAGTTTGGCGCATCATCTATTAGCTCATGTTCGGTTTATCCGTCATCCTGGCTTCGACAGTCCGAGGTTTGATGATCCGACCACCTTCAGATACTTTGATCCGACTATTGTACTTCGATCTGACTATTGTACTTCGATCCTCAACTGCCTGCTCATCCAGCCGATGATGACACTCAGATTTGATTTGGGATTTGGCTTAGTAGTTTTTATGATTTTATTTTGCTGATGATGATCTATGTCATAGTGTACTTTGTAGTAGGCCAAACTCTTTTAGTTGGACGTATGAAGCAGTCATAAACACTTTCAGTTATGACTTTAGGCATTTGGATTTCAGTTGCATTTCTTTTCAGTTGTATTCTAGTTTATGCTATTTGAGTTTTAGGTTATTTATACTGCTGTTAGTTCTACTGAGTTATGAGTTGTTTAGTATATATATTACTCTATCTGTTTCTTTGTCTATGTTGGATTGTTGGCTTTACATATTACGGGGGAGCTACATATTTTGCGTACATGACAAAGGAGGAGAAGAGCAATACCAAAACCAACCAAAAATTTCTGCGATATATTACTGTGACAAATTTTTGCGACAAGTCAGGTATATCATTTCAAAGTTACATATTAGTTATATTTTAGTATAGACTCAAAGTTTATCAATTATCAAAATAGAAGAGATTGTTGGCCCATTGGCTAAATGGTCACACCTAATTTTGATAATCAACGATAACTTAAGTCGATACACAAAATATACGAACTGCTACAGGCACTACAAGCTACAGCAATCGATACCGAACGTCTACATCTACGCCCTTCTGCTAGTAAGGAACATTGCATCGTCATCCAGACAATATTATATTGGAATTCAAGATTGAGTTATTATATATTTTTTTGTATTTTTACTTTTATTGATTCTAGAAAATATAGAATGTGAGATCGTTTGAAATATTACTGGCTTAGGTTTTTCTCACTCCAAAAAATCAAAAAGCCTACCTATCTATCCAAAAGAATCCCACATATCTAAAGAGTCCAAACCTATGCAATTCGGCCAATGCAGATCCCATTCTGACTCAACCGAATTTGGTCAGAACTCTGACTGAGTTCGGACCGAGTTCGGTCAGAAGATTTTGAAATTTTGTTCCCCCCAAATCTGCTTGCAATGTTCGAATGCGAGATCTTAGCATCCGAACTCTGCCCGTGTTCAATCCTCAAAAATGCTATAAATAGAGAAAGATTTTCATATTTCTAATCATTCATTCACTCTTCTCTCTATCTCTTTCTAAGTGTTTTTCAACATTCTAAAGCTTTCAAATCTTGCCTATTCCACTCTTATCCAAAGCCAGTAATATTCTGTTATATTTAGAGTCTTTGGTTCAAAGAGTTGTAAAGAGGTCGCAATTCAGAACATGTTCCAGTTTTCGTGTTCAAGTTTATTGGAGTCGGTTGTGCGCTCGTCATCAAGGCACGATGTTATAAAGAGACGACAAGCTCTCATTTAGCTTGTGAAGAGTGGACTAACAGCGGGCAAGAGCACTCGCAACTGGATTAGTCCTCTCAGAGGAAAACCAGTATATATCGTGGTGTTCATTGAGTTTGATCTTCTATCTCTTGATTACTGCATTTAATTTATTGTCTCTTATATCTGCCATGGTTTATAATCTGTTAATTTTTAAAGTGGTGATTATTTTTGCTGCACACGCACACACTCTATTCACCCCCCTCTAGAGGTACTCAACGGTCCTACAGTGATAATTTAGCATACTTTTGCATAAACCCCTCCCTGTTTAGATATTTCAACATAAAGTATTTTAGTTATTTAATAATTACTTCTCTACCCTTATAATAGTGTAAAATGTTATATGTAATATTACATTTCTATATAGTATTATATAGATATGTTGTTATATCTCCATATAGAATTTTATCTAACTTTTCTTCTTCCTTTAAACTTTCAGTATATTTATTTATATTAAGTATTTAAAAATGAATATATAAATTAATTAGAAATATAATTAAGTTGAAATTAGTATAAGCATAATAAAAAGAAAAATAATGTTTTTATATATTTAAGAAGAATTAGGTTAAATAATCTAAACTTATATTTACTATATATTAATAAATAAGTTGTTTTTTCTTTGAACTTATAGTAATAAATTATCTTATAAATTATGAACAATATTTTACCTATTTCGATATATTATGTTGCATATATATTAAATGATTTCCTAGAATTTTTAAATAGTTATCTACGATATTTTGACTAATAAAATATAGTTTCTAAACATTATACATATTTAAGAATTTCCTTTTCAAATTCTCTCCTAGGTTATAAAGTCTTAATCGTGACTCATTGTACTTCATATTTTTTTGTGAATCCGAACTTCTTCAAACCTACCCTAGCTAATCGGACTGTTCTGGACTCAATAGGATTATCTATTTCACCAGCTAAGGATCCCAAGCGAGTACATTCTTTCATACTTGATAGTTTCTATGATTCATGTTTATACTACTATTTTACATTAATTTCTTTTTTGATTATCGACACGATGGTTACACGAGCAGTATTATGGATTTATTTTGAGTATATTATTTCCCTACTAGACTGGCTTACAAGCATCATTCTTCTTACTGGTATCACGAGTCTTACATGTTGATTTATATGGTGGGACTTGGATCTATTAGTACTAGTTCGGCAGGAAAATACTTTAGTAGACATATGAAAATTCCTAAAATAAGAACCACTCAATCAAGTCCTGTCACGATCCGCTCCCGAATAATCTGGTATGACTCGAATCACGCCCGGCTTAAACTGTTGTGGACAATGATAGTCAGCCGTCTAAACCTCAGGAATCATCAACGATAAAATATATCGATCACTCATCACATCAACCAGAATGTTCAAGCAAATCACAGCAATACAAAGTCACCATAGAGTCCACTATCACTGTTTTAGTACATTATACATTTGCTAGCTCTTCCGGAGACTATCCGATAACCATATCTTCAAAATAATAATAATACAATCGGTAAATTTGTGTCATCAAAATAATCTAATACATCAAAATCATCGGTTTCTGATCTTCTAGAATCTTTCAGGAGTCATCATCCAACCCCATGATGTCCACAGTCTCTTGTCCTGGTCTAATGTATTAATGTTCTAGTCAGGAATGATCAAAGTACAATGTAACTCAACAGTACTTAACAACATGATGCAATAATATATAAAATAGCAAAGATAGGTAAATAGCATGTAAACTAGAAAGTACCTGAAATCATGTATTAGCAACGTGAGACATGTGCAATAGAACGTCACTGAGCATATAAGGCTATCAAGTCTAGTATATAGGGCAATGGTATGCTAGCAGTCATGTATAGGTATAAGGCATACCATGTACGCTATACTAACAAGAATAAGGTATATAGTAGTGATATGCTATCAGTCATGTCTATTGTAAGGCATTTCATGTACTATATACTAGCAGTAAAGTAAATAGACATAAGGTATAGCGCAATGATAAACTAGCAGTCATGTATAGTGTAAGGTATATCATGTATTCTATACTAGCAGTTGAGTATATGTCCAAGCTTAGGTGGCTACATGCTTCATGATCGTTCTCCCCCCCTCGACACGATGAACATGCAAGCAAGTAAGAAACATGAAGACATGTCAAGTAAGTGAGTGTAAACATGCATGTAAAGCTGCTAAGTAAAGTGAGCACATGTACTTGCCTTTTACCAGAAGATCGCAATTGTCTCTAAATCCACCTATAAATGGGTAAGGAAATATTGATTAGAAAATATCCTAAAATTTTCTAGAAAATTCCTAATAATACTTGCTAAGGCTAGTTCTAATAATCTACAAATATTATTAACAACATTTATACTAGTCATTAGCTATCAACCTATTAACTAAAATATTATCTAACAAAAATCATTAACAAACTCTTAGCTAAAATATGAACTTAAATACTTAATAAGTATTAACTATAAACCCAATTTTCCTTATTTCTTTTCTTTCCAGCCCAAACAGCTGGGCTTGGGCCCAACCCATTCTTTCTTCTTTTCTTTTTTTTTTCTTTTTTTCCTTGTCTTGCCTTAGGCCTGGCCTGGCTGGCTTAACCCACTGCATATTCTTTTTTCTTTTTTTTTTTCTTTTTTCTTTCCTTGTTTTCTGGCCTGTGGGCTTAGCCAAAAAACCCTGCCTACGAACTCTATACTAAACCCTAAACTCTCAAATCCCTCTCTCTCTCATTCCTTATTGCAGCCGCAATCCCTAACTCTACTCTATCACAGCCGCACACTATATAAACCCTAAGTCAGAGAGAAACTATAAATCCTCTCTACTCTATCACTCTTTCTTCTCTCGCTCTCACCAACACAAGCACACAACTACATCCCCCTCATGGAAACCCTAACTAAAGGCTCAAGAAGAAGATGAAGAAGAAGCAGATGTAGAAGAAGGGGATCGAGGAGAGTCTCAACTTGGGAATATCTATTACGGTGGCTGTGCTCAAGGCGGCACAAGGGTCTCGATGGTTGGAAAGGACTCGATGGCTACCACGGCGGTACGGCCTCGAGGAGGCGACAAGACATTCGAAGGTCGGTGCAGTCCATATCTGGGATAGCTCCAGCTTGGAGCGACGGATCACAGCTCAAAATCAAAGCTCGACGCTCCAAACAATGGTGCAGTTCTCGAAGAGGCAGTTCAAAAACTAAGGAGTCGTCACAAAACTCGAGACGGCTCGGTACAGCGGCTAAAGACGAGGGGGTCAATGATGATGCATTGATGGAGATGACGAGGTTGCTCGTGGTGTCTCGACGAGATCAACAACGGTGAGGTCGAAGACAAGGCGAAACAGATCTGGAAACGACGGTCCAGATCAGGCAGCGGCTCAACTTCTTGGCAGTCTAGAAGATTCGAAGCATCGGTAGATCCGATGGAGGCACGGCCAAGGAGGCGCGGATGATGGCGGCCTGGTTCAGAGCACAACAGCTCCGACGGTGGCGACGAAGGGCTTCTCCAACGAGTGGCGGTCGGATACGACGGGCGAGTAGATCCAGGGTTAGGGTTTAGATTTATGAAAATGTGTTCGTGTTGAAGACACAACAGGATACATGATAGGTGGTTATGCTTGAGTGCTGGAGTATGTACAGTGTTTGTGTCGGGGTGACACGAGACACGAGGAACTTTTGTGTCTGGGATGTAATCCTGTGTGGGGAAACACAGGACACGGTAGGGGTGGAGTCGACACAGAAGTGTTCGTATCGGGACAGAAATGTAAATATAAAATATGTGGAAAATAGTAGAATGGACACAGACACTTGGACACAATCATTAGGCCACTAGGATTAGTGATTAGGAATAATTAATCTGCAATAAATGAGGACTACTTATAGCCTCATTAGGAAAGTCCAAGAATCTCTATGCACATAGGCCGAGGGAATATTTCTGGAATATTTTAGACTAATCTTGATTAGTCTAATGTCCAAAATATTCTCACTAAGTCCTGTGACTAGGCATTCTATAATGGATTTCCTAAAATAGCCTACTCACTTAGAGGTAATTACAAATCTACCATTCCCAAAGTACCAAATCACAAATAGTTAACTAATAAATATTTTAAATTTAATCATAACTAACAATCAAAATAGATTATATATATTACATGAAAATCATAACTAATCATAGTCCAATAATCGAAATAACAATTATAATTAGCTTATCAAATAAAGTCCATTAAGATAAGCTTAATTAAATTTAAAACTAAAGTTAAGTAATATAATTTAATAAATTAGAATAAAATATTCCAAAAATTAATAGAAGAATAATAATATATAAAAATATTTTAGATCAAACTTTTATTTAGGAAAATTAGGGTTACAAGACCAAACAATAACGATAGCACTCGCACAGTTCACGTGCGGGTTGTCATATTTATCCCTAGCCGTTCAAATGTCGAAAGTAGTGTACACTAGATAAGTACAGTCTTTCTGGTTCCACTTTATACATTGCTAGTTTCATATCTATTTTATTATTGTTCTCACTCACTTGTCATTATTGCCATACTTATCTATTTTATTATATGTTCTGTTCCATGATTCTGTCACCACCACTTTTCCAGAAGAGGGATATTTTTGACTTTTTCTATTACTTGTTATTATTGTGAATTTAGATTATATTTTAAATGATAAATTTATTTTTACAAAATTAGTCATTATATTTTGGATTAATTATCTATAATATTGGATATAGTGCAGATGCTTTTATTGAATATGATTAGTGATTTTCCATTAGTTAGAATAGTTGTTAGTGACCCTAGTGAACCTAATTAACGAGATTAGACTAGTATCAAATAGCATTTTTGTTAGACTTTAGTTAGCCTCTAGTTAGACTAGCAAGATTAATTAGAAAGTTTGACTAAACACCTAATTAGGAAGAAATGCTTATTCCTTAAACTTGTCATGACATAACAGAGTTTGACTAAACACCAAATTAGGAAGAAATGCTTATTCCCTAGCAAGATTAATTAGAAAGTTTGACTAAACACCTAATTAGAAAGAAATGCTTATTCCCTAAACTTGTCATGACATAGGAGAGGGGCTTAGTGGACAACTTATGTTAGCCAATACCCTAAACTAAACCTAATAGGCAGCCCACTTTTTATTTATAGCCTCACTTAATCTTTTTCCTCCTCATTTCATCCAAAACCCTAACCCTAATTAGAATCTTTTCCTTAAATTGTTCCTACCACCAAATCTCCTCCAAATTAGCCCAAATTTGTTCTATTCTCTTTCGCATGGAGAGTAGAAGACTTTAGAAGCAAGACATTAGAGGATGGAGCAATTGGAGCTTGGGGATTTCTAGATCTTGGAGCTATTTTTATTAGAAATCCATCTCCTAATAGGTATATGCATTCTAAACCCTCTAAATTGTATTAAATAATGTAGAGGCATCAAATAAGAACCCATACAATAGGGTTGCCAATGGTGAGGAGTTTTGACTCTTTTTCTTCTATTTGAGGACTTTCTTCTTTGTATTTCGATCCATTTTAGGAAAAATCCGAGAAAGATATTTCTAGGGTTTGTAAATAGGTTTGTTGGGTCCTAATTGTGATTTAGAATATGTGGGTATACTTACGGTCAAGTTTGGATCCATTTGGAGTATGTATCATGGGCGTGTCACAACGTATCCCGATACGCACGCCAAGTGTTTGACAAAATGACCAAAAGAACATCCAATGTTCTAAACTCAGATTTGATACTTGATTTTAGATTTATACTATTATAGATTATCATTTTTACATTCATTTGGTGATATATGGAAGTAGTACATGGTTTTGCATAGCATAGAGATAAGTGGACTGTTATTGGATATATATGTATAGAGGACTGATATTGCATATGTGGACTGTTCTTTTGGGTTATACTTGTTCATGTGAGTGTACCTCTATGTCAAGTGTGTAGTTAACTATTATTTTTTTAGTGTGTGTGTTTATTAGATAACTATGTGTGTATAGGGAGTGGGCTATTTAGCATATAGCAGTTTACTCTAATAGGACTTTAGGAGAGGGCCATTGCATCCGTCTGTAGGAGGGGGATGTGTATTAGTCCTTTAACTAAGGGTTCGGGCATGAGGGTTATACGTGTCCAACAAGAGGAAACAAGATACCAGTCATAGGAAGGTATGTATCAGTCTTGAGACAAATAGGTATCATATATAATGACCCATGGTAGGCTTTACCTACTGGTTCAGGTTAATTTGCTTGACCCTGCTTGGTTGGAGTCGATAATTCCACATAGAAATAAACAAGAACTAATATAGGTACATCAATTTGGAGACTTCTATTGTTGTTGTTCTTCTTATTGTTATTGATGCAGGCAATCAAATAGAATATTTTATTAAGTAGCCAACCCAGGTTGTGTAGGTCCACAGGCCATTTCAGTAGGAGTTCCTAGCCTGCATGGCTAGAGAGGTAAGGGGAATCATTCATTTATCAGTCATATAGATTATCAGTTAGGGGCATCAGGTATTAGTTAGTGGCATCAGGTAAGAGTATATGGGAAATCATATATCAGTTGATAGGAAGGGGCCTTACATGTTATCAATTAATTATACTTAGGGGTTAGGAAGTGTATCAGTTGAATAGTATGATGGAGTATCATTCAGGCTAGGAAGAGTGGACTATTCAAATTGTTAATAGATAATGAGCATCAGTTAGGTTTGATTTTACTAGTATTTTGAGAGTGAAATGTGAGGCAAAGGGTTGTATGATAGGTAGCCTAATTTGAGGGAATTTCATGTGAGTATCAGTGAAGCCAGTGTCAGTTGGTCAGGGGCTTAGGCAAACTAGTAGAGTTGTAATTTGTAGGATAGATTGAGGGATAAGAAGAGAAAGGAAATCAGCAGATAATATAGAAAGGGGGATCAGTCAAGTGTGTACTATTTGTGTATATGATTCAGTGTACATTAGTTAGAGAGAGTGAATCATTGAAGATTTGTGAGAGTGAGGAGTATTTTGAGGTCCACTAACATTTCAGTTTTTGTGTATTAGTAAGGGACTGTCCTATTTTCAGTCTTGACCAAGTGTCAACGAGTGTATCAATAGTAAACCAGTGAGTGTCAGTTAGAAGGGGGATTTGTGATACTGTCACAATGTGACAGTGTGTGTATACAGTGTGGCTAGGACATTTGGCTACTACTTGAGAGTAGTTGGCAGCAGGCCATTTGGCCTACTGCAGTGAGCGTGGCCTCATTGGCCAGGGCCACTTTGTCCATAGGCTAGTATCCTTGGCAGTACAGTAGCAGGAATAAAACTCCCTTTAGATCAGTACAACGTGAAGCCTTGGCAGGCCTATGTTAGTGTGGCACCAGGCCATATTGGCTAGGCAGAACCATAGGGAGGGTCTTCCAGTGTGCACAGGTAAGTGTGAATGATTAGGGAAGGATGAGTGAAGTGAACTGTGACAGAAAATAAGAAAATATATGGGAGCTCATGAGTGGCCTATGTGAGTTGTCATTTAGAGTGTTTAGAGAGTGCAAGAGTTGTGCCTAAGAGAGTGAGAGTGAGTGAGTATAGATAGGTTATGAGAGGTAGGTAGTGAGATTTACCTACCTATTAGCATTAGAGGATTACCTAGATAGGTGATGCACTTGAATAGGTAATACACTTTGAGTAGCTAATTAAATAATTACCAATATTAGGTAATGTGATTAGATAAATGAGAGTTTACCTATGGAGACTAGATAGGTAAATAACATTGTATAAATAGGCATTTAGGAATAGGGTTTTACCTCCCTACTAGGGTGAAAGTAATTACCTAGAGTAGGTAATGAACTATAGGAGTTTACCTAGGTAGGTAATGCATGTATAGGTCAATGAGTTTTACCCACATATTAGGGTAAGTTGAAATACCTATAAACTAGGGTAAGGTAAATATATAATATAGGTAGTATATATATATATATATATATTATATATATATATATATATATATAAAATATATATATAATATATATATATATATATATATGAAATGTATCGAGGTAGGTAATATATTAAAATAGGTTAGCTTAACCTAGAGTTGACTTAAATTGACCAAGGTTGACCAGTTTGACCCAAAAGTCAAACTTTAAGTCAAATTGACCTAGTTGACTTCCATGACCTAGTCGATCTATATTTATTGCTCCGGACCGCAGGCAAGTACATTCTCTAATAGTTTTTATTTATCTAATAATTATTATGATTCAGCTTCTAATATAGTATTACCTGATTCTCTGACATAACATGGATTAGTATTTCTGGATTCATTTACTTGCGATACACGTATCTTACTTGTCTAGCCACTATTTTTGTAAATACATGCTGGAATCACCTACTGGAACCACCTACTAGCATCACTTACTATCTGGCTGGACTCATACTTGATTTATGTGTCGGGATATGGATTCACGTGTACGAGTCGGGGCAGAGAAATACTCGAGTAGACATGTAAATATTTCTAATCATGATGGAATCACTCCTACTGGTCTAATCTGAAAAGATAGTCGTCGCATGCTTGCCAAGTGTGCGATGTGCCATATTTATTCCTAATCGTTTACACGTCGAAAGTGGTATTTCAAAACACATTAGTTTAGTGCTTTCTTTCTGGACTCACATTATACTTGCTGGATTCATATTAGATTTACTTTACTCACATCACAGCTGTTCTGGTTCAGTTGTCTTTATTACCATGTTCTTCTGGTTCACCATATTTACTTTTCTTGTACTTTAGTTAGTTGTTGTTTTATCTCATTTTCTGACTCATTCTTCTCATGTTCATCAAGTATTACTTACTATAACTATTTTATAGTCTTTGCCATTTAATTGGAATTGCCAGAAGAGGTATGCTCGTTCCATCCTGACTGGATATATTTTTTAGATGACTCTTCAGGAGACTTGTGTCCCACATTCTACGGATCTAAGGAGGGGATAGAAACCATGGGTCCTGATACTTATGAGTAATTATCGAGGGATTTAGTTACTATATTAGCTTTGTTATAGATTCACTGTTAGAACTCTTGGCATGTATATATAGAGGAGATTTTGTTATTATATTTGAGACTTGGATTTTGATATTGTATTAGAAGTTGTTGATGTTTTAGACTTTGTAGTTTACTAGACTTTATTGATATCTTATCATGCTTTAGATTGTGATTCAGTATTCAGTGTTATTATTTATACTTGTCAACTATTTGGGGTTGAGATCAATGACAGGTACATTATATTATTTTGTGAGATTTATAGTTAGTGACCAAGATAACATTTTACTACTATTGCTGCGGCGTAGGCTGGACGTTGTTCACTACTCGTGCCTCTATACCTGGTGCAGGTCATGAAACATTTTAGTGGTGGCTTGTGCAAGTCAAGATTTTCATTAGTGCGATATCGTGGTAGTGCAATGGTCTAGTTGTACTGCTACGAGCCTGCGATAGGAGATGAGAAAAGCTATAGGATGAAAGGATACTCAATCACAACTAGGAAGTCCCATAGATTTGAACCTACTGACACTTGTTCAAATCTGAATAACCTAATTTCATTTCCATATTTGTCCTTCTTTGATAATATTATTCCTTGCTCTATATTGACTTCTTGTTTGATCTATCTTCAGGATACTGCCGAAGACCCGATCACATTGTTATGTTCTAGCGGTAGCCATCGAGAGGTCTGCCACCTCTTGTCCGGTTTATCATACCGTTAGGACTGCTCCACTTCTTACTTTTGCTCACATAGGAGTATCAGTTACTTTCGGGAGGTCCTCCTCCACCTATTTTGAGGACTACTCCAGTCATTTATGATGTTCTTCAGCCTCCATCACCATCTCCTGCTCCGGTGGATGCCGTACAACTATTTGTACTATTCAGAGAGATGATGGACGCTTAGTACTGTCAGTCGGACATCATAAGGCAGGGCATAGAGAATGCCCATCAGGTGGCGATGACGGCAGTTGAGAGGATGACTCAGGTCCAGCCACCCGGAGGTCAGGCTCAGCCTCTGAGGCCAGGCACTATTATCGATTTTTAGAGGATAAGGTCTAAGGATTTTCATGGTACGGAGGGTATCCTATATGCGGATGACTAGATTGAGCACATTGAGAGGATCTACAGACTGGCACAGATTTATGATAGTTTGCAGCTAAAGGAAGTGGGCAGCCAGGTGTTCGACCTTGCTTTGACATGGTATCGTGCCGATCCAAGGGTCGCAGTTAATGGACAGAATTGGGAAGCTTTCAAGAAGCTTTTTGTCACTTTCCGTTTCCAGGATACGTATTTTAAATACATGTACTACTGGAATGTATTTATTTAATATTTATTAGGTATTATTCTGTATTTAAATTCCTTTAATTTCTTGCTAATTATCTTTCTGTATTTTACTTTCTGCTTTGCTTTTGGGTTTGGCCCGAGTTGGTTTATTTTTCGGCCTTGGATGGTTCAACATGAACCCAACTCCCCACCACTCCTTCATTTAAAGCCCCATTCCCTTTCTCTCTCTTCATTACTTCACCATTAATCTTCTTCTTCCTCATAAACTCTTCCCCACCTACCCAGCCGCATAGGCAAGTGCCAACTTGCTTCTTGATAGATTTCCATTTTTGTTGTTCCATTGTCTTCCTCTCAAGATTCTTAGATACTTTAGTACTTAGCATTTTCAATTTCCATGGTTCATTTCATGTAGATCTAAGTATAATGTATTTTCGAATTTCTTAGGTTTTGATCTAGTAACTTGTTATTATTTAAGTTTTGATGGTTCGATGTTGTAGAGAATTTCGTTCTACCCTATTTTGACCTATGGAAGTCCATATTTGGGCTTGAAATGAAGGATTTAGAGAGATTGGAAGCAATGGCTTCCATGGTTCTGTTTTTCAAAGTTCGGAGAAGAAGAACAGTTTTCAGCCGCATGGCAGTGCTTGACCGCATGAATTTTTCATACGGCAAGTCTTTTTCAACCGCATGAACTCTGAGCAGTTTCAGCCGCATGGAGTTTTGGCCGCATGGAGTGTCCGGCCGCATGGAGCACCTGGCCGCGTGTTATTTCGAGCCGCATAAGCTTGACGCTTTTCAGCCGCATGAATCATGGATTTTTCAACCGCATGAGATTCTTCTTTCGAGCCGCATAGGGACCATACCCCTTCGGCCGTATGGAAACACTTGACCGCATGATCTTGGGCCGTATAGACTTTTCAGTCGCATAAGGCTCGACTTCCGAGCCGCATGGCCGTATGACATCTCAGCCGCATAGGCTTAGTGAAACCCAGCCGCATGGACTCATTATTCCCGAACCGTATATGCATATTTTCAGCCGCATACAGGCTTACCATTCTCTGGCCGCATAGACCCGATCGACCCCAGCCGCATGACCTAGTGACCCGAGCCGCATAGAGTCCCTATCCCCAGCCGCATGGACTCATTATTCCCGAGCCGCATATGCATGTTTTACTCAGCCGCATGAATCAATAAATTCTTGGCCGCATGAACTCTGGCCCTAATGTCTTTTGGCCGAATCTTGTCCCGAATTGACATTGATTGACATTGATTGATTGTCTTGGCATTTATTAACATTAATTATTGTCTTGACATTAATTAACATTGATCATGCGTTCCTAGTTGGAACTAAGAGACTGGCTAGTCGTCTTATTAAATTGAATGAATGAGACACGTTCATATGAAATATGAACTATTGTAATCGATTGGCCAATCCTGGATATTGGTATACAGGCACATGCAGGCTTCAATTTATTTATTTATTTATTTATTTTACAAAGCAGCATGTGTACTTTATGGTCAAGGCATGATTATTCCGTGGATAGTTTTAATTGTTGCATTACGCTACGTAAGACCTACAACCTAACCGTACGGGTATCGTTGTAGAGTTGGGCATATCGTACTCTGTACGAAAGTACTCATTCTGAATAACCATGATCCACGGCATGGGATTTCACTTAACATAGAGGCTACTAAGTTAAATAAAATAAAATAATGATTGTATGGAGAGAATGGATTTCCCGAGTTCTTACATGGCAGCCCTCCTTGGGACTATTAGTGTCGAACAGGCCGGCTGGTCCCCACAGATACTGCAAATCTGCCACACGGGTAGGGAGCGGTATCTGCTTTTATTATTTATTGTATATTGTATATTGATGACGGGCGTCCCGCTGGGACTCGTCTAATTCATGATTGGCGCAATTGACTGACTGGGTTAACTAGCCTTGCTTGTACATAGTAAGAACTGAGGAATCCTTATTGCATAATTCCAGGATAACTTAGAACTCACCATAGCAAGCCATAGTAGTTGCATGGCCGTTTAAGTTGACTTGTTTGTGTACTGTACCTACTCTGTCGACTAACTGAGACGATCAGAATGTCAGGGCATGACGGGCCAACTTTTGTCCTTGTTTGGTTGGGAAGTTGGTTCGAAGTGTCGTGATGTAATATGAATCCCAGTAGCAGCAGAGATCCATATATCATATTCTCTTACTACTGGTTTTTATTTCTCATATCGTGCTCCCTTGCGGTAGTTGCTATTAGAGGTCTAACCTCTCTGGTTTTGCATGGCCAGATTTAGAGCCGGTCCCCGAGGACTCAGCTTACTTCTATCTCCAAGATGGTCAATACTAGAGGAATGATCGCAGGAGGACTCGAGTGGGTTCCTTACTTTTCTGCTCATTTTGTTAATTACTTTATACTTGCCGTTTGGCACCGACATGTTAGTCGGATCGTCTTGTACTTACTTTTACATAATTGTAACTAAGTCAGGCTGTAGCTGATAACAATTGTGTATACATTGCTACACCACCTGGCTATGTTTTGTAAAGCTAGATATCAAGAACATTTTGACTGAGCGTTCGGGATGCCTTACTGCTTTGTCTTACATGTTCTCTACTACTGTTTCTTGTTTGAATGATTGAGACAATAGATGTGAAGTGACCATAGCGAGACTTTCATGTAGCATGCACCCCCTCGTCTTTTAGACAGCATTGATCATTTTATACAGTATTCCTCTACTCGTAAAACGTAGCTGGCTGAGTCATTCCCCCGCTCTCCAGTATTCTGGTTCTGGGGCGTGACAAGGTTTTAGTGGTGGCCCATGCAGGTCTATTTCAGACATGTGGGGTATTTTATTTATAGGATGTCTCAATCACACATGTTTTCCCTTGATCTCATGATTCGTTGATTCTCAACCCTAGCTTGACCTTCTGGTATCCTTGGACTTCATTGATCTTCCATGTCCGATCGTTTGATTGTTCTCTTGTCCCTTTTCTTAGGGGCACCTCGTCCGTATCTGTCAGAACTGGACAGCAACAACAAGGGCAACATGGATAACATGACCAGGTTGGTCAGCTACAAGGGCCAGAACAGCCTCAAGAGACTATCCAAGAAGAAGTGATAGTGGAACCAGCAGCTGGACCACAGTATCCGGAGGTTCCTACACCACCAATAGTTCCACCTACCCCTGCAGAAGTAGACACACCAGCCCTTCTGGAGATCATGAGAGGGATGATGGCCACTCAATAATATCAGATGTTAGCCTAGCAGTGCATGCACGCTCAGTTGCAGGAGCAGAACGTACTACTCAACCAAGGGTTGCAGTCGGCTTTGGAATGAGAGGCGAGGACAAATTCAGGAGCATCAACCAGATTTGCAAGTACAACCCCCGTCGTTTCGAGGGCACGGAAGATGCCATCGCAACAAATACATGGCTTAAGGACATTGAGGCTATTTTGGCAGCAACTAAGGTACCGGCAGAAGAACGTATGGATCAAGTGAAGTTGTTACTTCAGGATCTCGCACGTGATTGGTGGGAATCAGAGGAAGTAGGCATCAGACGTCCTGTTGCTTGGGACGATTTTACATCAAGATTCAAGACCAAGTAATATAGAGTTGTGGCACAGTTTGAGCTTCAACAGAAGTTTATCAACCTCAAGCAGGCCGACAAGACGGTAGATGCTTATGCAGCAGAGTTCTGCAGATTGAGTAGGTTCGCCCCAGAGAGGGTAGCAACGGAGAGCCAGAGGGCTATGAGGTTCCAACAACGGTTTCATCTTGAACTCTTGTAATTGATAGAGGGACACAATTATCATACTTTTGACGAAGTATTGACGGCAACCCGAAGGCATGAGATCACCATTCAGAGGATCACGGCAAAGACTGGGGGTCAGAAGAGATCCCACAGTCAGATGGAAGGAGGAGGGGGAGTAGCGCCCCGAACAACAGTACCGTCTCTTGGCATTCGTATTCACGATGTAGCAATGCGAGGGCCAGCACCACCACTCAGGCAGCAGCAACAGCAACAGAGAAAGAACCAGCAACCCCCAGCGGGCTGCACTTATTGTGGGAAGGTAGGGCACACTAGAGATATGTATCGGACATTAAACGGACTGTATTTGATATATGGAATTCTAGATCATCGGGTTTCCACCTGTCCCATGAATTCGAGGTCAGGAGGACCAGTACAATAATTTTCTGCTCTGGCAGCACCAGGGGCAGGCCAGTATCGAGGACCAGCGGTAGCAGTGAGACCGTTGGCACAGCGCCTGTTCATGTCGTAAGCTCAGATGTTTCGACAGCAGGGACCGCCGATGCAGCAACACCAACATAGACCACCCCAACATCATCAAGGCAGGGGCTAGCAGCAACACCAGGCTAGGCCGTAGCATGGGAACCAACAAGGAGGTCGAGGGCAGGCATTCACTCTGTCCTTGGAAGAGGTATTAGCATCGGGAGATGTTGTGGCAGGTAACATTCTTGTCGCCTCATATCCCGCCAGTAGCATTGTTTGATTCGGGAGCATCACACTCATTTATATCTGCACAATTTACGACACGGCTAGGAATGGAGTTCGAGGCATTGCCAGGGTAGTTGAATATACTTACTGGTAATAGGCTCATAGGAGTTAGTAGAGTTATTCTAGCATGTAGCATTGTAGTTTGCGAGCGTTCCTTACCCGCCCGGTTGATAGAATTTCCTGTTGGAAATTTCGACGTTATCTTAGGCATGGACTGGCTGAAAGACAGTCATGCGATAATAGATTGTCATAGAGGGAGTGTATCTTTTGATATTCCAGGCATGAAGCGGTTCACCTTAGTCAGATCAGAGGCAACTCACCAAGAGCAGGGAGTAGTAACGGCGATGGAGGAAGTTCCAGTTCCGAAGGTAGTTGAAGAGTTTTTATATGTATTTCCTGAAGAACTTCCAGGTCTACCACCGGTTAGAGATATTGAGTTCAGCATAGAATTGGTACCTGGAACTAAACCGATATCAGATCGAGTTTATAGAATGGCGGATTCAGAGCAAGCCAAGGTATATCAGCACATAGAGGAATTGAAAGAGAAGCAGTTCATCGAAGCTAGCATATCACCATGGACAGCACCAGTGATACTTATAGGAAAGAAGGATGGGTCATCCAGATTGTGTATTGACTACAGGAAGCTCAACGCGGCAACAGTGAAGAACAAGTACCCACTATCAAGGATCGACGACTTGTTTGACCAGTTGAGCAGAGCTAGCATTTTCTCCAAGATAGATCTTCGTTCAGGGTATCATCAAGTAAGGGTTCGGAAGGAGGATATTCCCAAGACAGCGTTCAAGTCGAAGTATATGCATTACGAATTCTTGGTAATGCCGTTTGGTTTGACCAATGCTCTAGCAATATTTATGGATTTGATGAACCGCATCTTTATCCCATACTTAGATCAATTTGTCGTTGTATTTCTTGACGACATTCTCATATACTCTGCTAGTGAGGAGGAGCATGAAGATCACCTCAGGAAAGTGTTACAGGTTCTGAGAGAGAACCAGTTGTATGCCAAGCTCAGCAAGTGTGAGTTTTGGACGGATCGGATTTTATTCTTGGGGCACATCATATCAGGAACTGGAGTAGCAGTGGATCCCAAGAAGGTAGAAGCTGTAGAGAGTTGGCCAGTACCCAAGACCGTAGCTGATGTACGAAGTTTCTTGGGATTGGCAGGATATTATAGAAGGTTCGTATCAGACTTTGTGAGACTTTCAGCACCCATGACCCGCTTGACACGGAAAGATGTGCCATTCGTTTGGTCGGAAGAATGCTAGGCATCATTTGAGAATCTGAAGCAGAAGTTGATATCAGCACCTATTCTTACATTGCCAATTGGACCCGGAGGTTTTACTGTATAATATGATGCGTCAGGTAAAGGACTTGGGTGCGTCCTCATGCAGCATAGAAAGGTGATAGCGTATGCATCTAGGCAACTTCGGGACCACGAGAAGAATTATCCAACTCATAACTTGGAGTTGGCAGCAGTAGTATTTGCTTTGAAGCTATGGAGGCATTACATGTACGGTGATCGAGTGGACATATACACAGACCACAAAAGTCTGAAGTACATCTTTACTCAGAAGGAACTGAATATGAGGCAGAGAAGATGGTTGGAGTTGATCAAGGATTATGACGTGGAGCTTCAGTATCATCCAGGCAAGGCTAATGTGGTAGCAGATGCTCTCAGCAGGAGATGAGGCACATTTATGTTGACCACACAGAAGCATATCTTAGAAGACCTTCAGGAGATGGGTATCGAAGTTATACTTCATAGTGATGAAGGAATTCTGGCGAGTCTACAAGTTCAATCTGACTTAGTAGATATGATCAAGGTAGCTCAGGCACAAGACCCAAGGATTCAGAAACTCAGGACAGAATGTGAGTCGAGACTCAGAAAGGAGATACAAATCCATGAAGATGGTACACTTAGGTTTGGATCACGTCTATGTGTGCCTAGTGGGGATATCAGAAAGGAGGTTATGACAGAAGCTCACAGTTCTCAGTATTCTATACACCCTGGAGGGACCAAGATGTACCAAGATATCAAGCAGCACTTTTGGTGGAACGGAATGAAGAGGGAGATAGCTAGATTTGTTCTTCGAGTTGCTTGGTATGTCAGTAAGTGAAGGCAGAACAACAGAGGTCAGCTGGATTGTTACAACCGCTTCCTATTCCGGAATGGAAATAGAAATACATCACAATGGACTTTGTGACCGGTTTACCAAGATCGCCAAGTGGTAAAGATGCTATTTGGGTGATAGTGGACCGGCTTACAAAGGTGGCATATTTTATTCCTTTCAGAGTAGGAAAATCTACAGAAAAGTTGGCAGAATTATATATACAGCAAATAGTCAGGCAGCATGGAATTCCTGTCAGTATTGTGTCAGAAAGAGATACCCGCTTTATATCGTATTTCTGGAAGAGCTTACATCATAGTTTGGGTACAAAGTCAAGTGTGTAGCTAACTATTATTGTTAAGTGTGTGCGTGTTCATTAGATATCTATGTGTATATAGGGAGTAGGCTATTTAGCATATAACAGTTTACTCTAAGGGGACTTTAGGAGAGGGTCATTGCATCAGTCTATAGGAGGGGGGTGTGTATTAGTCCCTTAAGTAAGGGCTCAGGCATGAGGGTTATATGTATCCATCAAGAGGAAACAAGATACCAATCGTGGGAAGGTATGTATCAGTCTTGAGACATATAGGTATCATATATAATAACCCATGGTAGGCTTTACCTACTGGTTCAGGTCAATTTGCTTGACCCTGCTTGATTGGAGTCGATAATTCCACATAGAAACAAATAAGAACTAATATAGGTACATCTATTTAGAGACTTTTATTGTTGTTGTTATTGATGCAGGCAACAAATGGAATGTTTTATTAAGTAGCCAACCCAGGTTGTGCAGGGCCATAGGCCATTTCAGTAGAAGTTCCTGGCCTGTGTGGCTAGACAGGGCCTTTGGCCTAGGCAGGACAGGCCTTGGCATGGGTGGACTGTACTTGGCCTGCGTGGCATGTGCGTGTGTTATATTTGTGAAACACACGCTAGTGTGTGTTGTATAGCCCAAGTATATATTGGTGTCATAGTCTCATCTGTGTGTGTCATGCCATGTGAGTGTTTGTGTGGCAGGACCTGTTTGGCCATGTCCAGGTAAGTAGATTTGGGTGAGTATTTGCGACATAGGAAATATGGTAGGCACGCCAATTGGCCTCCTACAGTGCTAGAGACGTAAGAGGAATAGGAACTAATATATTCATTCATGTATCAGTCATGTAGAGTATCATCAATAGAGAGGAAAACCTATATCAATTAGGGGAATCATGAAAGAGTATATAGGAAATCATATATCAGTTGATAGGAAGGGGCCTTACATGTTATCAGTTAATTGTACTTAGGGGTTAGGAAGTGTATCAGTTGAATAATGGGATAAAGTATCATTCAGGCTAGAAAAAGTGGATTGTTTAAATTGTTAATAGATGATGAGTATCAGTTAGGTGAATGATTTCACTAGTGTCTTGAGAGTGAAATATGAGGCTAAGGGATGTAGAATAGGTATCCTAATTTGAGTGAATTTTATGTGAGTATCAGTGAATCCAGTATCAGTTGGTCAGGGGCTTAGGCAAACTAGTAGAGTTATAATTTGTAGGATAGATTGTGGGATAAGAAGAGAAAGGAAATCAACAGAAAGAGGGATCAGTCATGTGTGTGCTATTTTGTGCACACGACTCAGTATACATCAGTTAGAGAGAGTGAATCAGTAAAGGTTTGTGAGAGTGAGAAGTGTATTGAGGTGCACTGACATTTCAGTATTCATGTATCATTAAGGGACTGTCTTATTTTCAGTCCTGACCAAGTGTCAGTGAGTGTATCAGTGGTAAACCAGTGAGTGTTCAGTTAGAATGGGAATTAGTGATACTGTCACAATATGACAGTATATGCACAGTATGGCTAGGCCATTTGGCTACTGCTCGAGAGCAGTAGGCAGCAGGCCATTTGGCCTACTGCAGTGAGCTTGGCCTCATTGGCCAGTATCGCTTTGGCCATAGGCCAGTATTCTTGGCAGTGCACTAGCAGGGATCAAAACCCCCTTCAGATCAGTGCAATATGAGGCCTTGGTAGGCATACGTCTGTGAAAGCCATAATTTTATTAATTAATTTAGTGTTATTTTATTTATTACAAATTAAATTAAATTATTATTTCTGGAATTTTTGTGTTTAGTCAGAACCGTAAAATTTTTCAGTTAATTAATCGAGTAATTTAATTATCTTATGAATCATTATTATTGTATTTTTGGAAAAACATATTTTGAAACATTATTAAATCTTGGAATTTTTGAATGGTGGTTCAGACCATCCCTAGCCCATTTCGAACCCAAGATTTTTTCGAAATAAATTTAAAGTATTTATATATTGTATGAATAACATTTTCTTAATTAAAAGCAAATAATTGTTTCCTTTAAAAATAACTTTTATAACTCATTTAATCATTCAATTACTCTTAACTCTCTCTTTCTCTCTCTCTCTCTCTCTCTCTCTCTCTCCTGTCGTTCTGGAACATAATTTTGCTCGGCCGCTTGGCCGAACCCCTCCTGACTCCTTCATTCACCTTCCCGAACGGCCGAGGCTTCTCCTTTTTCCCTCCCGTAACCCCCTTCACTATTCCCCTATATAAAACCCATTCCCCATTCTCCATCTTCATCCATTCCCCCAAAACCCCCATGCCCTAGTTTCCCTAGCCGAGCCTTCCCGACGGCGACCCTCCGTCTGAGCCGCGCCCTTCCGGCGAGTCTCGGCCGACCACCCCTGGATCCGGCGCCCTACCCGTGCGGCTCCCCTGCGTGGCCCTCTCTCGGCCGACCAAGCCAATCTGCCGCCGCCGTCTCCTCTGTCCGGCGTGCCACCCGCGGCCACCGGCCGACCCCGCTCGGCGATCTCCTTCGCCGACGACCCCGCGCCCGTGTCCGACCTCCTGTGGTCCCCGTCCGCTCGGCCCTTTTTTGCAGCACTCCGCGGGTCCGATTTGCTGTTTCAGTATTTTCGTGGTCTGGTTTTTGCTGTTCGACCCGCTGTCTGGTTCGTTCCCAGGGGTTTCCGTGCTTTCCGCGGTCCTGGATCCCGCTGTCCAGCGCAGCCGTACCCCGACAAGGCGCTGTCTCGAGCCGATTCACCGTCCATGAGTTCCATTTCTCTATTATTTACATCTGAGAGCTCTAGCCGAGCACCTGAGGTATAATTCCTTTGACCCATTCCATTTTCGTTATTGTCGATGATGATTCTTGGTCCCCGATCCCACAACGGGATTCGGTTGTAGTTTTCGATTGTGTTCTCGGTATTTCCGAGACTCATTTCGGAATAAGTTTTGGTTGGTTTCATTTGGTGATTTCTCAAAATTCCGAGTTAGTTCTGTGGTTTTCGGGTTCTCAAAATTTTTGAAGTAATTCCGGATAGGTTCTGTCTTCTCTGTTTCGGAATGCCGATTGTGATTTCGAATTTTTTGAACATTGATGGCATGAGAGCTAACTATTTGTTGATAGTTGCATTCTATGGCTCTGTGGTTATCTTATTCTGGTTTTAGGAAGTTTTTCTTAAGTGTTGGTTGAAAACTTAAGTTACAGAAATGTTCTGTGAGTATATTTTATATAAAATGGTTACTCCCTAGTATGGGACTTATATTTGGTGATTGTGGCACATTTTCCCAGTTTTGGGTTATCCCGAAAATAGAGGAAATGCTGCCGAAATTTTTATAAAATTTATAAATGAATATTTTAAATCGGATTTCGGAAATATTTTATAAATTGGATTTTGGGCGATGACCGTACCGGTCTGCGGGGCCTAGCGAAATGCAAACGAAACCGGTCATGCCGGACGTTGAGGCATTAGCTAATTTTGTGACGATTGGACCAAGTCTGAGACTCTTAATAATATTTATTTTAATTTAATTTATTAATTTTGTTTTAGTAATTAAAGTGCAGGATATTATTTAGAGCTAACTAACCTTTTCTCTTATTTCAATTTATGTAAAAAGGTCTGTAAGGGCATAAGCCCAGCTTTCCTATTTTTCTCTGTGGCAATGTATTTGTGTAGTGTGGTTTTGGCATTTTCTGGTATTTTTTTAAATGCGTAGAATATTAAAAGAGTATTTATTTAATATGAAAAAAATTAATAGTTTTCTCACATTAAATTAATAATGAAATACAAGTTTGTATTATTTAGCAAATTCATGTTTTCTTTTTAAAAAGGAAATCTATTTTATATATATTACAAACTCACAAAGTTTTGCTAAAATAACCTGTAAATGCGATTTTCCACATAAAAGTTAATTGGATTTTACTTCGTTCATTAATAGTTTTAACTCACATCGATAATTGTGTTTCAGTAGATTTAAATAAATAAAACTAAAATTTGACTAGGGTTCTGTTCTAGAGATTTCAACTAGCACACTTAGATATGGTTCAACATTGGTTCTAAGATAGAATTCTCAACTTGTAGGATTTCAAGAACATACCTGACATCTTCTTCGGTTCAGACATCTCAATCCAGTCAATAAAAAAAAGGCAAGTACAATTTGTGTTAGTTTACCAATTGTTTAGTAATCGTTTTATTGCAAGTTTAAACCATGATGCAATACGGAACTCTCTCTGAGAGCATTGACTGATTGACTGTTGGGTATTGGGGGAGTAGTGTAATGAGTACGACCACATCCAAAGTAGTATACTGACTGTGTTAGCTTACCCCTCATACACACGGGGATAAGCCATATCGTATCAATAGGATACAACTGTACAACCCAATCCGGTCATATTCATTGCCTATTCACATCACAATATTTTAAACTGCTGGAGAACTATTTATTTCAAATTGTTTAAAAGTGCATAACTCTATTATTATTTCAATTGTTGGATTATCATGAATAGTACTTTGCTTCCTCCTAATTGGAGACCAATATTTTTAGGTGATTGCGTCGTCGAGGATCTGATGTCTAACTCTGGTCCCGCAGAACTTGGAACCCCGGAATCTTAAGGGCTGGATTAGTATTTTTTTTCTTTTGGAAACAAGTGTAATAATTGAATGTTGTATTAATATTTGTTGTATTTCAGGCTTTTCAAATTGAATAAAATATTTTTTTATATTTCGTTATAATTTTATCTGCATGTGTTTCACTGCTTGATACAGCTTACTGCCGCAGTCTCAACAACGGTGCAGGCTGGACATGATCCGATTCGACCCAAGAAATTGGGACCGGGTCGTGACATGTTTTTAGTGGTGGCCCATGCAGGTCAGATCTGTAAATTGGTCTAGTCAACTTAGTCTAGACCATCGCGCAGTTCTGTAACTTGACCCAGGGATAGTTGAGACTTTAGGAAAATAGACTTTAGAAACAACTAGAACATTTAGATGATATACACCATGTTACATTATAGGGCCGAAAATTATTTACTTAAATATATATTTTTGCCTGCTTATAGATTCGTAGGATACCTTGTTTGTGTTTGTACCTAAACCTTATCTAGATTAGGCTGATTGTACCTTTGAGTATCCCATGACTTTCGAGATTATTTTTCTACCATAATTTTCAGGTTCTAGTATACCTTAGGATTCATATTCTTTTTGGAATAAGATTGAATTCTTTGATCTTCTTCTTCTTTATCAAACCTAAATTACGAATTCTTCATTACTTCTCTATCTTTAATTGAAATCTTGATTCATTCGCTATGTAGAATTTTGAATTCTCTTAGCAACCCTGATAAATTCTTATCTACCCAATATATATATCTACAACCATTATCCAACCTTTTGCCTTGATCTCCTTTTCAATTGACTAACTTTCTCGGAATCAATCCTGAATCAAAATTCTTCTGGGATCATTTAAACCTCAAGATCAATTATTACCAGAAGAATTAGTTTAGTTCATGATTCTCTTAAAGGGGTTATTTTCAATTTCAATATTGATTGTTATCTCCTGAGTTATTCCAAAGACCGAGAATATTCTCATCTGCCGACTTCCTCCATTCATCTTGAAACCCTACTCTCTCTATGCAAATTTTTTTTATCAAATCAAAGGCCTAAAAAGCTTTTATGATTGAATACTATGAAGCAGGAACGGTCAGAAAATTGATCACATTTTGAATCCATTCTATTATTGAATTTCCTTTAGTCATGGAAATTTTGAGCTATCCCAAAGCTATTTAATTTCTTGGCACTACTAGACAATTTTAATTTGATTTCCTTGAATCAATGAAACTTACCTTCTCTCAAATTTCCAACTTTCCTTAGTTATGGAATTATTCTTCTCAAAATAATTTTCTGTATTCCCTGAGTGATTTGTCAGGAATATTTTCATTGGTTTTTTCTTACTTAATCCGAATCTGTGATGCTTCTATCTTATCTAGTGTTTGACTCAATTATTCAAAGCAAGGTTGATCGTTTCATCTTTGGAAAAGAAAATCGGATAACAGATACTCCTCTTGATTTTAGCCCCAGTCTCTTGAATCTCAAACACATATTTTGATAAATTCCTTAATCTCAGAAGAACAGTCATCTATTATCCTGTTTAGAACTTTAAACTCGTTTGAATTTTGAAATTCCTCTGAAATTCACATGGACAAAGCTGAGGAAATATTTAGCAACCTAACATGACTCCGCACATTTACGTGATAGTCATTTATCTGAATTATGGAAAACTGCAAGTTTACTGCAGTTAGTTGTGCACTGGCGAGGCATAAACTCTAAGTTGAAATAATGACAGGTAATCGTTAGGTTTCCAAATATTTTTGAGACTTTGTTCTATGTTTGCTTAGCCATGAAATGGATAAAGTTGGAAGATTACTCGGTAAATTAAATTATTCAAGTTATGGAGTCAAAAATTTATTGCAGTCAGGTGCACACTGGCGAGGCATGAATTTGAAACAAAGTGACTTGAAAATAGTAGTTTTCGAATATTAATAAGACTATATTCATATCATGGTTATCTCTAATCATTTTGAGGATTTGTATTCTAGCATTTGCTCCCACTTCCAGAAATATTCTATCGGATTATATTCTTATCATGGCTATTTTAAATCACCCTCACTATCTTAAAATCGTACAACTTGAGTCATAAACTCCTATACCTCATACCAGTTTGAATTGAAAATTATCCCTCATTTTGAAAAAAAAAATTCTTTTGATTAATGTCGTATTTTATGACCTTTCTATTTTATGATCTCATTTAAAAATTTCTATCTTATGATTATATAATTTATACCTCGATTTTACTCGTGTCTAAAATGATTTTTTATCACAACAAATATTCTAACTCTATCACAGATGATTTTAAAACATGCTGATATTTATCTTTATACCTAGCAATCACGCCTCGAATCTGATTCTGTCTAATGATGTAAACCTATAATAGTTTATAGCATGGATTTCTAGAGTACACGAGTTACGAATAAAAATGAGATGAATATGAATATATGTGATTTAAATTTATATTAAGAAAGAGATAATTAATGATGTTAATATCAAAGCAAATTGATATTTGGGATATAGGTGGTTAAATGATAAGCCTGAGGATACATTTTAGGAAGACGTATGATAAATCGGATGATCAAAAAAAAATTGAACTTAAAGGTATAACTAAGCAAGGATGACAATTGTATGAATGCCAAGATTACAATGAAAAGATTGGTTGAAATATGTAATATGATATTTTGGCAGTCGAAGTGATACAATAAAAGCAAAATGAAGGATTTGAGCTTAATCATGATAAATAAAATTTTATAAGAGTTCGGGATCAAATATATAAATAAAGAATTGAAATCAGGATATATACATGTTACTCTAAAATCACAAGAGTGATCACTCATGAGTAAGAAATGATAAAACTTTACAGATCATGACAAATAGGAGTGTTGGATTTTAAATATGATATTGGGTACCGAGGCTTGATACTGAAGTAGTAAGACAAGACATAGTCATAGAGTTAAAAATTTGAACATGTTAGAAACTGAAAGAAGTACATACTATATTGCAAGATAGATGATATGTAAAAATGTGGAAGACAAATTTTTAAGGTGATTGGCAATTCAGGAATGGAAACGAGAACTCATAATCATGGAGAACGACTTTATTCCTAAGAAGGGAAGAATGTACGATTGATATATAACAGTTAAGTCTAGTTAGACATGAAGATATTGAAAAATAATACTCAGACTGTTTGAGACATGATTGCATGATTGTACCCCTGACCTTACCTTTAAATTTCGAGGACGAAATTTTCTAAGAAGGGAAGGTTGTGAAACCCATAATTTTATTAATTAATTTAGTGTTATTTTATTTATTACAAATTAAATTAAATTATTATTTCTGGAATTTTTGTGTTTAATCAGAACCGTAAAAAATTTCAGTTAATTAATCGAGTAATTTAATTAGCTTATGAATCATTATTATTGTATTTTTGGAAAAACATATTTTTGAAACATTATTAAATCCTGGAAATTTTGAATGGTGGTTTAGACCGTCCCTAGCCCATTTCGAACCCAAGATTTTTCCGAAATAAATTTAAAGTATTTATATATTGTATGAATAACATTTTCTTAATTAAAAGCAAATAATTGTTTCCTTTAAAAATAACTTTTATAACTCATTTAATCATTCAATTACTCTTAACTCTCTCTCTGTCACGACCCGTACCCTGTTTAGGGGCACGAGCACGTGGGTACGTCCAGCCTACGCCGCAGTATCGACGGTAGAACGCTGTAAAGGTCATCTAGAATATATAGAATCTAAGACACAATAATATAACCTGTCATCTCCGTACGGAGGAATATATTCACAACTCAATCACATAATTCTAAGGAAGATAAACACGATGATAATGATAAAGATAAAGATGACATAAATAGTCTGAAATAGTGCCGAGCCACAATCACAAGTTCAGAGACCAAGACATAAAACAATATCCCAAAATAAAAACTACAAGTCTCAAAGTATCAAACTGGAATGTAATCAAGACAAAATCTAGGTGAACTAGGTCACTACTGGCGGTGCATCCTCTACGAACACCGGGTCCACAGGCTGGTCCTGGTCGTAGGCTCCATCTATGTCAAACCCGTAGTAGGTCGGGCAATCTGTATCTAAATCCTCTGAAAAACAACGGAGGTTATCGTGTCAGGATATGAGCAAGTACAAACGCCAACAGCAGTTCCATGTGAATTGACAAATACTGTAAGAGACAATCATAATGAAATACAAGATGGAATATCAAGACTGAAAGTAAAATGGTACAAGAGAACTGGATATCATGCCATGTGTGAGATATAAGATAAAACTGGAATATAAACAATGGAAAGTAAACTGAGGTATGATGTAAACATAAAAATAAAGTGCCATGAGATATTAGAGCGTTATGTGATCGGCTTGGGTCAAGATCAAGCTGTTCCATTTGACCGGCTATGCACAGGTAGTATAATAATGTAGGGATCAGGCCGGCCAAAATGGAATGCTATGCACAAGTAGTATAAGGTCAGGCTACACCCTACGTATGGTGAGGGTGGAGCTATGCCCAAGTAATAAACAAGTAAGGGTAATGATCACATAACCTCTAATAACTCTCCCATCCCCGAGTAGTATAATGAATCCAGACATGACAGGTCATGACACGGGATTCGAAGAGCAGGGGGCCAGCCCACTCCCAAATCGGTGTCTATACAAGTACAAGAAACAATACCGAACAATGTACTCATATACCAGGTAAACCAGGAATGACATCTCATGACGAGATTCACGTATACTAGTCCGTGTATTCTCGTGTCAAGAATCAAGTATAACACTACAACTGAATCGGGTATAGTAGATATCAAGACAATGAAAACTATCAGAGAATGTACTCGTCTGTCGTCCTGAGCTGAGAAAATCGAAACTACAATCCACTCAATGAGCCACGAACGGTCAACTCGCACAACTGTCTCCTAATACTGAAACAGACATTACCAACATTCTCAGAATGGTCAAATTAGCTAGAAATGCCTACCCATAAGTCCAATTCTGGACACAGAAGCAAAACGGTAATTTTGGGTCAAAATGGTGTCCGCCGTTGGACCCACTTTGCACTGAAAAATGTGCCAGAGTCTACGGTCTCTAAAGTCATCAAACTATATGTCTACAGGTCTAGTTTGATGCGACAAACCCAACGTTATGTCCAATTTTGGATTCCGGTGGGCTGCGCACAAAATCACCCGTTGAGTGGAATTGTGGGCCCGCCAAAATAGCGTCCCGATCAACGGTCTCAGAATCAGACCAAACTTGGCATACAGGACCAGAAAAATATTTTGAGTCCAATGGCGCAAGTTTTGTCGCAATTTGATTAGTGTGCACAAAGTAATTGACAAATATGCAAAAGGCCGATACGGTGAATTTTTGACGGATACGCATCAAATTCGTCGCGCACACGCGACCAATTTGAATTCCGTCAAAGCCCACACGACCACGAAGTCGAGACGCACCTTTCGATGCTTTCGGTTCGTGACCACGTCGCCCGGATTGACGGGACGGACGGCGTATCGGGATAATTTTTCTAAAAATCCACTTTTGAAAATCAGTTTTTTCTCCAACTTCACAAATCAATAACTTTCTGTACAGTGCATGGAATTCAGTTCTACAAAAAAAGTTTTAAAGCCCTATAGGCCAAGTCTCTTTAGACCGATTTTGAAAAATCACAACACGCTGGTCGCAAATCGGCCACAAATTTGGGGTTTCGGGACAGTTTCTAAACCCAACTCTAACGGTCACAACACGATATATATATATATATATATATATATATATATATATATATATATATATATATATATATATATATATATATATATATATACACACACACACGTAAATACATGCATACATACATACAAATATATATACATATATACATATATTATATATATTTACACGTATACGTATGTATTTATTTATATAAAGTAAACCTATAATATTTACCCATATATATATATATATATATATATATATATATATATATATATATATATATATATATATTCCAATAAATGAAATATTACCCCAAAATATATATATATAAATAAAATCAGAATTTATTTATAAACGAAACTAAATTTTTTAGTATATATATATATATATATATATATATATATATATATATATATATATATATATATATATATATATATATATATATTTTGGGGTAAAAAAAAAAAAAAATATATATATATATATATATATATATTAAATATATATATATTAAATATATATATTAAATATATTAAACTTTATAAATACCTATTAAAAAAATAAAATATATATATATATTAAATATATTAAACTTTATAAATAAAAACTCTATCGATAAAATACCTATTTAAATAATATAAATAAAATAGTGAAATATTATAAATGACTATATTAGCCTTATTCAGGAATGTGGGGGTGACAAATCTACCCTCCTAAAAAAATTCGTCCTCGAAATTAGAGCAAACTAGCACAATAACAGTAGCAAGAACAAAGAAAAATACCTCAAGGCTCGAAGAGATAAGGGTAACGCTCCCGCATCTCGTCCTCCCTCTCCCAGGTAGACTCTCCTGGAGAGTGATGGCTCCATGCGACACGAACCAAAGGGATAACTTGGTTCCGGAGCACCTTCTCCTGACGATCCAGAATCTCCACAGGCTGCTCTGAATAGCGGAGAGTAGGCCCCACCTCTAACTCGGAGTGATCCAATACGTGACTAGGGTCTGCCACGTACCGCCTCAACTGCGACACATGGAACACGTTATGAACTCCCTCGAGCGTAGGCGGCAAGTCTAGTCGATAGGCCACTGCACCGACCCTTCCAAGAATAGTGAAAGGTTCGATAAAGCGCGGACTAAGCTTCCCGCCTCTGCCAAAACGAATCGTGCCCCGTGTCGGAGAAATCCTCAGGAACACCATATCGCCAACCTAGACACAAGACAAGACTCAATACAAGATCCTAAAGCAAACAATCATAAACAAGCACAAACAGAAAACTGATACTAACCTCGAACTCTAACGGTCTTCGGTGGCTATCGGCCCAATGCCGCTGTCTATCCTGAGCCACCCGAAGTCTATCCCTGATCAACTTAACCTTCTCTGCTGCATCCACCACCATCTCCGGGCCAAGTAAAACTCTCTCACCGACATCGTCCCATGACAAAGGAGTGCGACATCTCCGTCCGTATAGAGCCTCAAATGGCGACATCTCTATACTGGCCAGATAGCTGTTGTTGTAAGCAAACTCTACTAGGTAAAGATGGTCCTTCCAAGATCTTCCGAAATCTAACACACAAGTACGAAGCATATCCTCGAGTGTCTGGATGGTCCTCTCTGACTGCCCGTCTGTCTGGGGGTGATACGCGGTACTGAACTTGAGCTGGATGTCCAAGCTAGTATACAAACTCCTCCAAAAGTGGGAAGTGAAACGACTATCCCGATCCGAGATGATGCTTACCGGAACTCCGTGCAATCTGACTATCTGCCGCACATACATCTCTACCAGCTTCTCCGTAGATAGTCCTACCTTGAAAGGTAAAAAGTGGACCGATTTGGTCAATCTATCAACGATGACCCAAATCGCGTCTTTTCCTACTGAAGATCATGGAAGTCCAGATACAAAGTCCATAGTGATGTGCTCCCATTTCCACTCTGGAATAGGTAGTGGCTGAAGCAGACCACCTGGCCTCTGTCTCTCGGCTTTTACCTGCTGGCACACTAAGCATCGAGATACAAACTGAGCAACATCTCGCTTCATGCCATACCACCATACATGCTCCCTCAGGTCTCTGTACATCTTGTTGGCTCCAGGATGCATAGAGTTCTGGGAACGATGTGCTTCCTACAGAATCTCCTCCCGAAGCTCTCCACTAGGTATGCACAATCTAGTATCGTGCCTCAGCGACCCATCTTCGGCTATAGAGAAATCGTCTACTAATCCGGCCTGCACCTGCTCCCTGATGCTCCTCAAGGTCACGTCATCAAATTGTGCTGATCTGACTCTGTCCATCAATGAAGACTGAATCTGTAAACCCCATATCTGAACCTCCATGCCCGGAACGATCACCTCGATACCCAAACTATCCAGATCGGCCAATAGATGACGATCTGTCGTCAAATACATAGCGACTGGATACCTGCTCAAGGCATCTGCAACTACGTTAGCCTTCCCTGGATGGTACTGCAAAGAGATATCGAAGTCCTTCATCAGCTCAAGCCAGTGCCTTTGTCTCATGTTCAATTCCTTCTGGGTGATTCAAGCTCTTGTGATCCGTGAAGATCTCCACTCGCTCTCCGTACAGGTAGTGCTTCCACAGCTTCAAAACAAAGATAACAGCTGCCAACTCCAGATCATGGGTAGGGTAGTTCTTCTCATGAGGACGTAACTGCCTGGATGCATAGGCAATCACCTTCCCATGCTGTTGAAGAATGCAACCCAAGCCTTTCCCAGAAGCATCACTGTAGATCGTGAAACCGCCAGTCCCGGATGGCAACGTCAAGATAGAAGCTGTAGTCAACCTCTTTTTCAGCTCATCAAAAGTAGCCTGACACTCCTCGGTCCAGATGAACTCCACGTCTTTCCTGGTGAGTCGAGTCATAGGCTCTGCAATCCGAGAGAAGTCCTGAACAAACTTCCGATAGTAGCCTGTCAGACCCAAAAAGCTCCGAATCTCGGCGACTGAGCTCGGTGTGGACCAAGACTCAACTGCTAAAATCTTCTTTGGGTCCACTGAGATCCCATGCTCGGTCACAACATGACCCAAGAACTCTACCTTCTCCAGGAAAAACTCGCACTTCGACAGCTTCCCATACCACTGCTCCTTCCTGAGAGTCTCCAGCACAATCCGCAGATGCTCCTTGTGCTTCTCTGGTGTCTTCGAGTAGATCATTATGTCATCTATGAAGACAACCACGAACTTGTCAAGGTACTGATAGAATACCATGTTCATCAAGTTCATGAATACCGCTGGAGCATTGGTCAACCCGAATGGCATAACAGTGAACTCATACTGGCCATACCGAGTCCGAAAAGTCGTCTTCGGAATGTACTCCTTCTTCACCTTCAGCTGATGGTAACCGGACCTCAAGTCTATCTTCGAGAATACCTTCGTGCCGTTCAACAGATCAAATAAGTCGTCAATCCTCGGCAACGGGTACTTATTCTTGATAGTGAGATTGTTGAGCGCTCTGTAGTCGACACACATGCGTACCGTCCCATCCTTCTTCGGTACAAACAGAACAGGTGCACCCCAAGGTGAAGAACTGGATCTGATGAATCCCTTGTCCTGCAGCTCGTCGACTTGCTTCTTCAGCTATGCCAACTCGCTGTTGTTGATCCTATGGACATGCTGCGAGATAGGCTCAGCGCCCGGCACCAAGTCTATAGAGAACTCAACATCCCTGTCTGGCGGTATTCCCGGCAACTCATCAGGGAAAACATCCAAGAATCTTGCTATTAGTGGATGTGGCAATTCCTGCCCCGTCAACATAGCTCCACAAAAACCATCTCCTGGCTCAGCTGCTCCCCTGGCGAACTCAAACTCTGGCTCTCCCGGCGGTCTAAACAAAACTCGACCTCCTCTACAGTCTATACTAGCATGATGTCTGCTCAACCAATCCATATCGAGTACCATATCGTAGCTCGAAAGGGGCATTACGAGCAAGGATGCACTCAAATCTCGGCCTCCCAGTGTAACTCTCCGCCCCTTACAAATATTATTGACCAGGATAATGCCTCCACCGGTCATAATCTTGCAAGTCCTACTCAGTGGTTCAGCAATAATATTGTATCTAAGTACAAAAGAGACAGATACAAACCTATGCATAGTACCAGAGTCAAACAAAGCTAATGCAGGAAATAAATCGAGTAGAACAGAACCTTCCACCACGTCTGCTATGGGCTCGGCCTCCTCGACCGTCAGTACGAACGCCCTACCCTGAGCTGCTCCCCTCTGATGCTGGGCAAAACGCTGCTGCTGGGTCGGAAGTGGCGGACCCCTCTGCTGAACAGCTGGTCCCACTGGAGCTCTAGCAGGAGGAGCTCTATCCTGACCTCCCCGAGCTGGACGAGTAGGACAATCTCTCAACTGGTGGTCGAGCGCTCCACAGAATAGATAAACGCCCAACCTCTTCCTGCAGACCTCTCGGGTGTGCCCCGGCTTCCCGCAAAAAGCACACTGCGGAACCTGCTTCTGCCCTTGCTGATGCTGTACACGTGCTGGTGCCTGGTGCTGCTGATGCTGCTGCTGCTGGTGGAACGGCTTCTGCTGAGTCTGAGGTTGCTTGGCCTATCCTGCACTGGAACCAGCACCCATAGCATCACTACTCCTCTTGGGCCTGAGACCCAAGTCCTCCTCTGCAATCTGAGCGTCCATCAGAATATCCTCAAGGGTCGCAGTACGACGTCCAGAAGTGCGTGATCTGACGACGTGGTTCAGGCCCCTCCTGAACTTGTAGGCCTTCTCTCCAGCATCCTGAACCATGCCCCGAGCGAACCGGCTCAGACGGAAGAACTCCGCCGCATTCTCGTCCACAGACATGTTCCCTTGCACAAGTCCCACAAACTGGCCTTCCAGTGCACTAAGAGCCACATCATGAAAGAATTTCTCCTTGAATAGCTTCTTGAAGTTCACCCATGTCAAGTCTGTTACTGTCACGCGAGGGTCTGTGCGGTACCAAGTCAGAGCGATATCAAAGAACTGACTAGCTGATACAGACACCCATAGTCCCTCTGGAAGCTGTGCTAACCCCAGGCTCCGCTCAACATCCTCTAGCCAATCATCGGCATGCAGGATCCCTTCTGTTCCCTTGAATTCTCAAGGAAACATCTTCTTTAAATCTATCACGGAGCCAGGTTTCACCTGCTGCTACTGTGGCTGCTGGGCTGGAGCGCCCTGAGTCTGAATTGCAGTCACCTTCTCTACAGCGGCGAGCGCTAACTGGTGCATATTCTCCATGCTCTGCCTCAAAATCTCTGTCTGCCGTTGTAAAGCCTCAGATTGCGCTCGCTGCGCCTCCATCATCTGCTGGAGGAATACGAACATCTGAGTAGTATCAAACGGCAACGCTGGTGGAGGTGGAAGAGTCCCCGACTGAACAGGTACAGTCCCCGGGACTTGTGGTGGAAGACCCCCCGGTACTATTGCCGCTACCTCTAGAATGGCAGGGACAGTTGAGTCAATCTCCTGATCCGCAGCTCTCTCAGTCAGGAAAATAGGTTACGACGGATCGAACCTCTCCGGTGCTGTACTGGATCCAGCTGCCTGAGCTCGCGTCACCGTCATCCTAGAGACATATTCAAGCAAAGAAATCAATATGGCACATGATAGGATATCATCAAGGAAGGACAATTTATTTCGAAATGCAAGAAGAGTTTGTCATAGAAATCAAAAGATTGGAGTTTTCCTAATATGTGATTGAATAATTCCTATCATAACCTAAAACCTATATCCTAAGAGCAGGCTCGTAATTAGCACTCTAAGTTGAACACCATTACGAAATCGTACTAGTTGTGAACTCTGACCTGCATGGGCCACCATAAAAACGTGTCACGACCCGTACCCTGTTTAGGGGCACGAGCACGTGGATACGTTCAGCCTACGTCGCAGTATCGACGGTAGAATGCTGTAAAGGTCATCTAGAATATATAGAATCTAAGACGCAATAATATAACCTATAATCTCCGCACGGAGGTATATATTCACAACTCAATCACATAATTCTAAGGAAGATAAACATGATGATAATGATAAAGATAAAGATGAGATATATAGTCTGAAATAGTGCCGAGCCACAATCACAAGTTCAGAGACCAAGACATAAAACAATATCCCAAAATAAAAACTACAAGTCTCAAAGTATCAAACTGGAATGTAATCAAGACAAAATCTAGGTGAACTAGGTCACTACTGGCGGTATGTCCTCTACGAACACCGGGTCCACATGCTGGTCATGGTCGTAGGCTCCATCTATGTCAAACCCGTAGTAGGTCGGGCAATCTGTATCTAAATCCTCTGAAAAACAACGGAGGTTATCCTGTCAGGATATGAGCAAGTACAAACGCCAACAACAGTTCCATGTGAATTGACAAATACTGTAAGAGACAATCATAATGAAATACAAGATGGAATATCAAGACTGAAAGTAAAATGGTACAAGAGAACTAGATATCATGTCATGTGTGAGATATAAGATAAAACTGGAATATAAACAATGGACAGTAAACTGAGGTATGATGTAAACATAAAAATAAAGTGCCATAAGATATTAGAGCGTTATGTGATTGGCTTGGGTCAAGATCAGGCTGTTCCATTTGACCGACTATGCACAGGTAGTATAATAATATAGGGATCAGGCCGGCCAAAGTGGAAAGCTATGCACAAGTAGTATAAGGTCAGGCTACACCCTACGATAGAAGCATGGAAAAGAATAAAGAAAGATCCATGCGGCCAGAGAGCCCCATGCGGCTCAGAGAGTTCATGCGGCTCAAGTATCCATACGGCTCGAGCTTCTATGCAGCTCAAACAAGTTCTATGCGGCTCAGAGAGAAGCCACGTGGCCTGCAAACAGCTCTTCCGTTTTACTGCATTAAATGCCTTGACGGCTGACAGCTCTGACACATGGCAGCCCTGACACAAAAATACAATTATGAATCCCTCATAATGACGGACTCCTAGGGAAACGAAGAAAATCTCTGACACGAACCCTCCGAGATTCAGAAACTGTCATGGGGCCTTGACACGTGGACAGTCGTATGCGGCTCAAGTAGAGACTATCCTATACGGCCCAAGCGGAGGCTCCCCCCATGCGGTCTAAGCGGAGGCTCCCCCATGCGGCTCATGAAGACTAGCCGCATGCGGCTCACGAAGACCAGCCCCATGCGGCTCACGAAGACTAGCCCCATGCGGCTCACGAAGACCGGCCCCATGCGGCTCACGAAGACTATCTTCATGCGGCTCACGAAGACTATCTTTATGCAGCTCACGAAGACCAGCCCCATGCGGCTCACGAAGACTATTTTCATGCGGCTCACGAAGACTACCTTTATGCGGTTCACGAAGAAGGCACCCATCATGCGGTCATCCACACTCATGCGGCTCAAATCATTACCATACGGTCCAAATGGTCAGGGGGCTACTCTCAGGCAGCCTTGACACGTGGCCAGCCATATGCGGCCCAATGAGGAGCAACTTTCCTGCGGCTCAGATTTCCGCTGTAGCTTGCAGTTACGACACGTGACATGATAGCAGGGCACGTGGCATCAAATTGATCGAAATCCCTCAACAAATCCTAACAAAATATTGGAATCAAATCAGATCATTTGCAAACAAGCAAATTAATGACACGTGTCGAGAAATCCGAGGTTGGCATGACAAATCATGAGGATTTATGTCAATCAGCATTAATTACCCACAAAAGATTTGATGCAATCACATTTATTCCTCAAATCTCGATAAATGGCCCAGATCCAGTGATCCTTAGCCGCCGACTTTCAAGAATGGGCAATCATTGTAAACCCTAATGAGGCCCCCCACTCTTATAAATAGCAAGGTGTCATTCCCTTGTGAATAGACACACAGAGACAGATACATAAATGGAGAGAGATATACAGAGCGACATATACAGAGAGAGTTAGAGAGAGAGAGAGCCTGAAAAGAGAGCATTTCTTCATCAACGCCAAGCAGTTCTTCTACAGAGCCAAGGCTGCACCCGATCGTCCAAGAAGTAAGACAGAGCTGCCGTCGCTTTTCCGAGCCTCTACCGTCATCCCCCAGAATCTAAAATAAACAATTGTACTTAGATTGCTGTACCTAGGTTTTCGTCCCTAGGCTTTCTTTGTACAAGCGAGTTTGTATTGTGAAGTAAAAGTCCAGTCCTCCGATAATTGTTCTGTTCTTTTATATTTCATGGCAAACACGATGGCGACTCTGCTGGGGACAAACTTCTCCACGGCTGAGGAGTTGGTGACGCAATCGGATGCAGCCAAACTTGGCTCCACGCAACAGAAAATGGTCGTCCACTTCGACCAACAGGCGTTTGAAGAAATTCTCTCTGAAGGAAGTGCTGGCCCGGTCCAGAAGCGAACCCGCACAAAGAAGGCTCGCTACGAGTGGAGGCCAAAATCATTTGCTCCTCTCCAAGCTCTGGACGGAGTACTCTCTGCTACCCAAGACGGCGAAGGCGACTCTCATACGGCTCCACTTCAAGCTATAGAGGACTCTGCTATCCCCAAGTCCGACAAAGGAAAGCACTACGATGCTGGACTTGTAGGGACAAAGAGTGATTCTACGTGCCCCAAGAAGAAGCCGAACGCTCATATGGCCAAGTCTGCCAACCGCATGCGGGATGCTCATGCGGCTGAGTCTGCCAGCCGCATGAAAAAGGTCTATGCGGCCAGATCATCCAGCCGCATGAAGAAAACTCATGCGGGCGAGACTCCCAGCCACATGAAGAAAGTATATGCGGCTATGCCTGCCAGCCGCATGAAGATCATCGATTCCAGCCGCATGACGCCTACTCCACGTGGCTATGTCTTCGACCGCCTCTCCTATGGTCCTGGTCTCTTATGCTCTCAAGAAGATATGTCTGACTCTCTCCAGCATCACTTAGACTCTTCCTACTATGTGCCCTTATGCACTAGAGCAAAGAAGTCTAGGGCAGCGCGAGCTTGGCAAGCTCGATTCGCTAATCCGACCTCTGACCATCCGAGCATCCCACATACCGTTATGCGGGCCTCAGATGGGAAGTTGTACAGAACCACTCGAGTCCAGCCCCCGGCGGCTAATGGACAGAGAGGTTCGCAAAAGTCTCCCAAAACTCAGGGAGCGAACATGGTCGATCTAGACCCATCTGACTTGCGTGAGGCCATCCTCCACAAACGCAAGGAAAGAGAAGGTGCATCGGGGTGCAAAGAGTCCTCCCACGGACGGCACTGCACCCAAGTCATTGTCAACTGCTGTTGCAGTAACACGACGATACGAGAAGACCGACAGTCCATCTTCCAAAGACTACAACAACCATGTTCAGAGGATGAAGCATTTCTCGTCGTCTCCTACAACTCTGCTCAGAAAGTCCCGGTCGATGGGAGAGGGAAGAAGACAAATGTTCCTAGCCCGAAGATTTCAACCACTATGACTAAGAGATTATCGTCTAAGCGGGTGCCCACCACCGGAGTTTTCCAAGGTACCCGTTCTAAGATGAAATCTGCCACAGTAAGAGATTCATCGTCCACATCACTGGGGGTTGCTTGGACTGGGGGTAGCACTCCTCCGAACCTCCACGACAATCCGATGTTCCAAGAAGACGAGCCGGGGGAAACAACTCTCCCATCAGATGCAGCAAACCCCGACGTCCCCGAGGACGTCCATAATTCCCAAGACGAGGCGAACTCTGAAACTGGGGGTACTGTTCCTTCTGAGTCGGAACCAGAGGAAGACATTCCCACATACCCCGATGACTTCTCACTACAGGGATATGACTCAGAAGACACGTCCTCTACCGTGCCTTCCATCTCTTCTCATGTAAGGACGGTGTTCATGACGGACAGCAGCCAAGGTGGTTCCAGTGATCGCTAACGCATTGACACTCTGGAGGCCATACTGCATGCCTTGGTCAAGTCTGTGGACGAAATCAAAGTGGCCCTCCCAACTCTGCATAGAGGGACGCCTGGACAAACAAGCACGGGTCCCGCGGTCAATGCGGATTCGAATTCAGCGGCACCGAATCCGAGCAATAATCCTCCTGAGGTAACGGCCCCCACCGCTGTGGATGAGGCCCGAGAAGCGAAAAGAGAGGTCCAAGAGCTCCGAGCCATGTTTTACGCTCGAGAAAACTCTCAAGACCTCAGAATACGACAACCGTACACTGCTGCATGGAGGGATGTCCCCTTCCCGCCAAGATATAAGCCGTTCAACATCAACCCGTATGATGGCAAGACCTCCGCAAGTTGGTACATCACTTACTTCAAGGTCACTACCGACCATCTGCCCCATGACGATGCCATCCTCATACGATTATTCATTGGGGCATTGGAAAGAGTCGCCTTCGACTGGTATCGCAACCTGCCAGACAACTGCATCCACTCCTTCGCCGGTTTAAGCGCATGTTCTTGGAGAGATTCTATGAAGTAGGGCAGGACATCACAATATCCACCCTCATGGACGTCGTCCAAGGAGAGAAAGAGCTGACAAAGAACTATATCGAGCGGTTTTGCCAAACCGCAATAAAGTTGCCGTCTGGAAATCCGGATTCCTCCGTGATTGAAATTTGCCAAAAGAGATTGCTCCCAACAATCAGTCTCTGGATGGACGAAAGTCAATTCAAGGACTGGAAGACGTTAATCATCAGTGCTACAAGTGCCGAAGAACGGTTGAAGAAGGCTCGCCAATTGGGATTGCACATCTCGGACGGAGAGAACAAGGGCAAGCGTCCTAACACCAACAACGACAATGGGGGTAGCCCCACCAACAATCGGGACAGCAGGGGTAAGCAGGCTATGGTGACCGACACAGCCCAGAAACCTGAGTCAAAATCGGCAGACAAATAATGGCCGCAAATCACCTACTCCTTCGAAGATGGCCACGTCAAGCCCATCTTGGACATGCTCATACAAGGAGACAGAATTTAGCTCTCTCCACCAAGACGGGAACCTCGACCGGCAGAAATGGAGAACCCAAAGTACTGCCATTACCATCGCTACGTCCACCATGCTACACACGACTGCTACTAGCTAAAACGGTACATCCAGAATCTCATCGATTCGAACGCTCTGGCCATCAATTTCGAAGAGGTAACCGTGGCGGCCAATATGGTATCAGTACAATTTGGCAGCTTTTCTCCAACAGAAACTCAAGACGGTGTGGTCCCCATACCTCTGGCGACAATGGAGATTGCTATTCTTCTACCTCCCCGAGATCAGGCTGCTGGTCTAGTGCCCCTCACCACATCACGAGGGGAGGTCATGTGGGTCCATCCAGACTTAGTATCTGAAGTGACTCAGTCCACACCATCTTCCATTCGCAAGAGCAAGAGTGGAAAAGTTATATCATGCCACACAATCTCGGCAGATATCGAAGAAGTCGCAGACGTCGTCACTCGGTCTAGGACACAATCCCAACCTGTGGCTGATAACTTGGCTGAAGATCATCAGCCCGCTACAACTGACGCTCCGGGACCTTCTCAGCCTCCGACAACCGACAAGCCTAGGCCGAAGGAGACTCGCTTTGACAAATCCCTCCGAAAAGAGGCACCACAGGGGCTGGAGAGGCCCTACAACTTTGACATCTTGGCACAATTGGCCAACACACCGGCTAAGTTGTCATTATACGAGCTTCTGAGACTCTCAAAGGATGTTCATGCGGCTTTGAGCGATGTACTCCAAAATGTCGACGCGTACCTGGATCAGGTCAACCTCACGGGAGAGAACCCGCCTGCAGATCTCCAAGACAGTGCTTGCACGGGAGCAATGCCCAACATTGTCTTCACTCCGCAGGACATGCTCATCAAAACTAACCTGCACGATCGTCCGTTATACTACACTGGACACATCGGCGACGTAAAGGTGGATCGAATGCACATCGATCCTGGCTCTTCCATAAGCATTATCCCGAAGGGTCTGTTACATCATCTTCGTATCCCTATGTATCGCCTGACGCCTGCAAGCACCGCCATCAGCGGTTTCAATTCGGGTAGGAGCTACCCAATTGGGAAGATTCGTATGAAGTGTCAAATTGGCGATCTCCAGTCGAAAGTCACCTGTTACGTCATAGATGCAGACACTTCTTATAACATCCTCTTGGTGCGCCCTTGGATACACGATTATATGATCGTGCCTTCCATGCTGTACCAATGCTTCAAGTATGTCGACAAACATGGCTTCGTGAGGACAGAATTTGCCGACATCGATCCCTTCAAAGGGGTCGAATCCTACTACTCAGACTCCTGCCTGTACGAAAAGTCGAAGAGGCACCTTGGTGAAGGAGATGTGCAAGCTCGTACCGAGACGGCCACAGGATCAGAAGAACCTCTGACGATCCACCTCCAAGCTCGCAAACCTGGCAAGTCCGTACCCCTTACAGCCACTCTGCGTAAGGACGCAATCAGCCTCTCGGCACAAGAAGATCAAATGATAATCCGGCTGCCAAGGTCTGGCCAAGTGCCAAGGCCCACAATGGAGCCACTTACAATCAGACTGCCAAGAGTCAGCCAGCCACAAACAGATAAGCTCAATCCCTCCGACAAGCCAATGACGATACGTCTTCCCAAGAAGAGTCGTCACCCCGATGCAAGGCCTGGGACTTCTAGCGAACCAACCACTCCCCGCCCAGCATCGAGTACCAAACTAGGGTCGCTAGTCTACTGACAACTCCACGCTCTGCTCCACCAGTTGAACCCCTGACGATCAAGATGCCTAGGTCGTTTTCTCAGTCTTCATTTATACAGGGGGTAGCCGAAGAGGAACCGGAGCTAGCCAAGTATGTGGCTGCCCACACTGATGTTCCCTCCACAGATGATGTAATCCCACTAGAAAAGATACCTTACTTCATCAATAAAGGGCTATCTTTGAACTACCTCGAGCTTAACAAGCTTTGTACAATGTATGCTATGGAACACGGTATAGGCACTCACCTACACACACAGGTGACAAATGTGTACACCGCGAACCAGCTTACTCCAGTGGAAGGCGCTTACCGCATAATCGAGGAAGGGGACCATCTAATCATCTTCGGCCAGAAGGACGATCCGCAGCCCTTCCCCATAGAAGAAGTCGACCTTGAATCAGATACCGGGAAACTGCATCTGTATCGTTACAGCCCTCAATCCAAGTATCTCATGCAAAAATAGGGGTATGATCTGGAGACAACGCCAGGCTTGAACTACGGCATCGGACGATGATTATCTTTGAAGACACCAGTCCCGGCTGGCAAACCACGGGACTACTATAGCAAAACTCGATGTAGATTAGGGTATATAACACCTACGATGACCCCTGAGAGTTCAGATGAAGAATATGACTGGCATTCACATTCAACCGGGTCACCAACTTCTGACTCGGATACCAGCATCGGAGACGTATTCAGACAAGTCCTGTCAGTCAACATGGCATTCGCCGACGCTTATGAAGAAGATGAAGACATTCCGGAAATCCTCGAGCTAGAGCCGTGGGCCCAACAGTTGGATGCACAATAGAAAAAGTGGTTCGAACAGAGAGAACCTCCTACTGAAGATGAGGTTATACAGGTCGACCTCGGCAGCAAATCTTCTCTAAAACCAATCTTCGTCAGTAAAAGCCTGACAGACGAAGAGCGAGAATCGCTACTGGAGCTCGTCAAAGAATATATCGATGTGTTCGCCTGGAGCTATGAAGACATGCCAGGACTAAACCCCGAGGTTGCTCTTCACAAACTCAATATTCGGTCAGATGCAAAGCCAGTCAAGCAACAACAACGACGCTTCCGCCCGGGCATCATGGATACGATCGAAGCCAAAGTCAACAAACTGATAGCCAGCGGCTTCATACGTGAAGAGCAATATCCAGACTGGGTCACCAACATAGTGCCCGTCCTAAAAAAGAATAGAAAGATTCGAATCTGTATCGACTTCCACAATCTGAACGAGGCATGCCCCAAAGATGAATTCCCCCTCCCTATCACAGATATCATGATTGACAACACCTGCGACTTCAAACGTATGTCATTCATGGATGGCTTCTCGGGGTACAACTAAATCAAGATGTCTCCTGACGATGAAAAGCATACATCATTCCGAACATCGATTGGCACATACTGCTACACAGTCATGCCTTTCGGTTTGAAGAATGCCGGTGCCACATATCAAAGAGCTATGAGTATCATCTTCAGAGATCACTTACGCAAGATGGTGGAGTGCTATATTGATGACATCGCCGTCAAGAGTCGCTGTAAGGAAGATCATCTGCAGGACCTGAGGACGATATTCGACCTGATACGAGCGCACAATTTGAAAATGAACCCTACGAAGTCCTTCCTGGGCGTATCCAGCAAGAAGTTCTTGGGTTTCATCATCACCGCCCAGGGTATTCATGTAGACCCTGAGAAGACGAAGGCAATTATGGAGATGGGTCCCCCGAGAAATCTCAGCGAACTCAGAGGCCTTCAAGGGAGGCTAGCTTACATCAGGAGGTTCATTTCTAACCTCTCCGGGCGATGTCAACCATTCACCCATCTCATGAAGAAGGGCGTCTTATTCGTATGGGACGAAGAATGTTAGCGTGCCTTCGACAGCATCAAAGAATATTTGTCGAACCCTCCAATCCTGGTAGCCCCGGTCGCTGGAAAACTATTTCTGCTCTATGTACGAGCAATAGAACATTCCCTTGGGGCTCTGCTGGCATAAAACAACGATGCAGGTCATGAACAAGCCATATATTACCTCAGCCGAATGATGATTGGGCCAGAGCACCGATACACCGCTGTGGAGAAGGAATGCCTCGTCCTGGTGTTCGCCATTCAGAAAATGCGATACTATATCACTGGACAAACCATACATGTGATCTCACGAGTCAACCCTCTCAGGGTCCTCATGACTAAACCAGGGGCACTCAGCTCTTGTCTCGCTACATGGGCAATTTTACTGTTCCCCTATCATATGATCTTCGTCCCATAAAAGGCTGTTAAAGGTCAAGCTCTGGCAGACTTTTTAGCAGCCCACCCAGGCTCGGAGTCGTCCAGAATATATGAAGAAATCCCAGATGAGGTCGCCGACTCGCATGCAACCTCTCACGATGATATATGGCGAATGTTCTTCGACGTCGCCTCAAGGACCGGACCTAAGGGCAACATCGTCGTCGGAGTCGGGGTGGTGCTGGTTTCCCCTTCCGGATTGGTGATCAACCGTGCTTACTCTCTCACAGAGCCCTGCTCTAACAATGTGGTCGAGTGCAACGCTCTGGTCATTGGCCTCCAACTTACAAGAGAGCTGGGGGTAGAATACCTTGAAGCATACGACGATTCTCAGTTAATTGTCAATCAGATCCGGGGCTCATACGAAATTCGCCACGAAGACATGATCCCTAATCACCAAATAGCGATCGACATCATCTCATCGTTCGAGGGGTTGTTCATCGAACATGTTCCCAGACTTCGAAATATTGAAGCCGATGCCTTAGCAGGCCTGGCCGCTTCCCTAGCAGTGCCAAATTATACTCATCAATCGGTGGACGTGATAGGCCACGAACTGGTCTGTCCCAAGAATAACGTTTAATTTATGGTAAGTTATTCCACTCAGACGGTCGACGATCCCAGATTGGAGCCAACCATTCATTGACTTTGTCGTCTACGATATCCTGCCCGAGGACCTAAAGGAAGCCACCTCCATCAGACGGCGTTCTCTCAGATTCTTCTACGATACAGAGAAAAAAATGTTGTATCGCCGATCCTATGATAGATTATTGCTTCGGTGTCTGTCAAACGCAGAAGCCAAAGAAGCCGTACGAGAAGCTCATGACGGTGTCTGCGGGGCCCATCAGCCTGGCCCTAAATTACAAGACCGTCTTCGCAGAATAGGATACTACTGGCCCACGATGGTAGCAGATGCGATAGACTATGCTAAAAAGTGTAAAGCTTGCCAAGTCCATACGGACTTCATTCACCAGCCATCCGAATTTCTACATCCGATAGTGGCGTCCTAGCCATTCGAAGCATGGGGGATGGATATCATTGGTCCAATCACTCCACCTTTCTCCCGAGGACATCGCTTCATACTCGCAATCACAGATTACTTCTCTAAATGGGCGGAAGCTGTCCCGCTTGCAGAAGTAAAGACTTCAAACGTGATCAGCTTCCTTAAGCATCATGTCATCTATCACTTTGGACTGCCCCGAAGGATCATCCACGACAATGGTCCGCAGTTTGCAAGCCACGCTTTCTATCGGTTGTGCGACAAGCATCGCATCCAGAATATTGCTTCAACGCCATACAATCCAGCAGCGAATGGGTTAGCAGAAGCATTCAACAAAACCATCATCAAGTTACTCAAGAAGTTTGTGTCGTCCAACAAACACGACTGGAACGAGAAGCTTGGTGAATGCCTATGGGCGTACCGTACCACAGTCCGAACGGCCACAGGGAATACACCATTCTCCCTGGTGTACGGGAGTAAGGCAGTTCTTCCATTGGAGACTCAAATACCTTCGCTCCGTGTCGCTCTCACTTATCAATTAACGACGGACGATAACTACCATCACCGACTACAAGAGTTGGAGGCCTTAGATGAAAAGTGCCTCCTGGCTCAGCAGCGAATCGAGCTATACCAAGCACGCATCTCCGGAGCCTTCAATAAGAAGGTTAAAATCAGAACATTCCAGGTGGGCGATCTCGTTCTGGCAGTCCGGAGGCCGATGGTCATGACTCACAAGACCGCCGGTAAGTTCCAGCCAAAATGGGAAGGTCCATTTATTATCGAGGCTGTATTCTCCAACGGTGCTTACCGCCTCGTAAAACAAAATAGATACTTGCTCATGTTGCCCATCAACGGCAAGTTCCTGAAGAAATATTATATCTAAACGACACATTCTAGATTACTGAGTCATGTACCCGCTGGTGCCGCTGAACTCACATCCACAACATTCCAGATTATCGAGTTATGTACCCGCTGGTGCCGCTGAACTCACTTTCATAATATTCTAGATTATTGAGTCATGTACCCGCTGGTGCCGCTGAACTCACATTCCCACATTTTAGATTATCGAGTCATGTACCCGCAGGTGCCTCTGAACTCACATTCTGGTCACTCTTTTAGATAGCAAGTCATGTATGACCATACCTCTGAACTTTCTTCCTAAAAGAGATCCTCCCTCAGGATCTACTACCCGTACTCCCCAGTGCACAAAAAGGGTAACAGATCCACAAATTTCCAAAACGGCCATGTCATCATTACCTCTGAGTCGTTTCACTTCCGCCAAAAATAAATCACCCCTTTACATAGAACTTCCATGTCCTCATTACCTCTGAGTTGTTCTATGTACCCTCCTTCATTGAGCCCACTCATGCCATGTCCTCATTACCTTTGAGTGGGAAGGCTCCGTCGAAGAAACCTTCATGCTTGCCATGTCCTCATTACCTCTGAGTAAGTATGATGATTCCTTTTCGACTTATTATCTGTACCCACTACCGGAGTACGCCAAGGATAATAGGTCCACAAATATTCTTCGCTGAGTCCGCTCCTGCCATGTCCTCATTACCTCTGAGCAGGAAGACTCCACGGTAAAATCTCCGTACTTACCATGTCCTCATTACCTCTGAGTAAGTATGTTGGTTCTCTCTCATCTTATTATCCGTACCCTGAACCAGGGTACGCCAAGGGTAATAGGCCCACAAATGTCCTCTGTTGACCACAAATATTCTCCGTGGAGTCCACTCCTGCCATGTCCTTATTACCTCTGAGTAGGAAGACTCCACGGTAAAACCCTCATACTTGCCATGTCTTCATTACCTCTGAGTAAGTATGTTGGTTCCCCTTCATCCTATTATCCGTATCCTAAGTCGGGGTATGCCAAGGATAATAGGCCCACAAATGTCCTTTGCTAAGTCTCTTAGTACAGGCCTATCATTCCTCATCATGCCCCGGGAGCCCAGCTGCTCCATGGCATTCTATCTCCCGATACTTGGAACGTCCACAACAATATGACCATGGAACCGTTCTAATTATCTCCAATCAAACTTGTTATCCGTACCTAAAACCAAGGTATGTTAGAGGTAACAGGTCCACAAACAAGTCCCCCATGCGGGGCCCACATCACCACAATACCACAGGCACAAACAAGCAATACAAATGAAGGGTAGAATAGAAAGTACTCTTTATTTGATAGACAAAAAAGGAATTACATATGGTGGGGACCATGTCCCTCTCAAAAAAAAAGAAAAGAAAAGGAAAATAGGAATAAAACGAGAAAAAAAGGCCGACTATAGTTCGGCATTACACAACTCCAAGAGGCGATTTCTCACTAAGGCAGCACCCCGCTCAAGCCTCTGTCTAGCTCAGCGCTCAGCCTCTTGGGACAACCGCTCCCCATTATCTAGGTCCATGAGTGCCTGCCAGTCGTCATCCAACCTCTTCAGAGCCACTTCTAAGTCAGCCGAAGCTTTATTGACTTTATCAGCCTCCTGGATAAATAGCCCTCTGTCGATCCTGGCAGCTTCAAGCTCAGACTCAAAGAAAGTTAACTTCCTCTGGAGCTCAAGGATCAGCTCCCGCATGTCAGTAATCCCGTGGGAGGCAATCGCTTCCCGAGCTGTAACGTCTTCACTCTCATGGCTCAATTGATCATATCGGTCAGACAGAGTGCGGAGATCCTCCAGTATGGCCGGCCTGGTTTTATCCTGAGCAGCCCTCGCCTTCTCTATAGCAGTTGTGAGGGAGCCACGCTCCTGATCTATAGCGGCAGATAGATCAACCTGCCGCAGTACCTGAAGCTGGGCCACCAGCTGATCAGTCTCCAGCAACTTCGCCTCCAGAAGTGCAGCCACTCCTGTGCCACCAGGAAGGGCCTTAAGGATATCAATTTGACCCTGGGTGCATTGCCGGGCCAAGACGAAAGAGGTCCCTCTCTCCACAGCAGCTTCTATCCTCCTTTTCAAGTGACGATAAAAGCTATCGACCACGTCGTGTAACGCTTCGTCCAGTACCTCTGTAGAGGACGGCGTCAGTGGAAGCGTAGCCGGCAGCACCGAAGAAGTGGTACTAGAACTTGCCACCAGGGGGCAACTTTCGAGCAGAACGATGCACGGATAGCGGCTAACTTTTCTTCTGCCACCCGAAGAGCCTGGACGCTTGGCAGGACGGAGTGGTCGACTCTCTGGGCCGTCCGAGCAGAAGAAGACACAAGGACCATCGTCCCCTGCCCCGGTTGCCCCATCACCGGACTTGCCGAACTCGAGCCCGCAGGAGGCCCATCAAGACAAACCGGAAGGGAAGGAGGTACGCTCCTCTCCGCCAGTGCCCCTTCGACAGAATCTGTCTCAACAATGTCCATCCTCGGCACTGGAGAGGCAGGACCTGCATATCCATGACAATGATCAATTGACGTGACCCGAAGGATGTGATCATAGAGCAGATAGGCCTCCTCGCAAGTTAAGATTCGGCTTATCTTACCGGGAGAGGAAAATGGAGGTTGCAGCTCGTTCGCAGCTGGCAGGGTCTCCTCACCTGCGATCTCCAAATTAAATTTGGCCAGCTCCTCTGACCCAGCCACCTCAGAGGGAGAGACAACTCGATCAGCATCATCTTGACAAAATTTAGCAATTTTCGGGGCAGGCTCACCGGAGCCCCCGTCATCCCGAGTCACGACCTCTGCAACTCGAGAGTCCTCTTCTTCTGGCGCCTACAAGAGGGAAGGAAGATGATTAAAATCAAAGCTAGAAGAAAGGAGGGACCAGTAGTAACTTAATTACCTCTTATACGGGGTCAACTTTTTCGCCTCTTTCTTTTATAGTTAGCCCGCGGTGTCTGGTCGCAACCAGTTTCTGAGAGCGAGGAATGCCGCCGACAGGAAAAAGTTGCCTGCTACGCTTTCGTGCAGGGCCGGGTGCAATGGATGGCTGATCTACCACCATCTCATCTGGCAAGACAGACGGCTGATCCGCCCCTACATCTGCCACCGGAAGGGAAGAGTCATCTCCATTATGTTCGTCGCCTTAGTCATCCGTAGCAGCAGAGTCCGAATCCGGCACTTCGACTCTGTTCTTCCTCTTCCTTGTCTTGGCCCCCTGGGAACTCTCATCCATGCCGGTACCAACGATGAAACTGGTACCTAGGTTAAAACCGACAGGGGGCTTGTTCGCCATGACATGGTACAGAGCTGCCATATACAAGATCTCTACCAACGCCTTGATAGCAGGAACTGAGAAAACGGTACGGGTATGGAATGTGTCATAGTAATGCCAGGCCCGGATGCCGTCAAGAAGGCTACCTTCAAAGCCCAGACAAGAGCTGGGGCTGTCTAGAAAAAGCTGACTATATCCAAATCGTCGGGCGAACCTGCTAGGCAGATAAGGCTCCAGGAAGACAGTATTACGGTTGCAATACACTAAATGAGCGGGGCGGATGTTACGCAGCCACAGAAGCATCGGGCCATCCAGAAGTTGTGGGGGCCCAACCCCGTCGAGATGGACAGCCGCTATTTCCTCATCAGTAAAACGAGGGACAGATACAAAAATGTTGTACATGTCTGCCCTCGCCAGTGCCATCCGGCAAGCACACATGGTCTCGAATTCCCAAGACTCATTACGATAGCGGAAGACAAAAGTGTCGTCATCAGTTACGCCGTCTTCAGAACCCGGTCTCATCAAAGACGGATAATGCATCAACAGCCACCCCATCAAATAATGATAGGACAGCTCAGTCCGTTCAAAATCTTTTGTCACATCGCAGACAATGACCTTGGATGTGAAAGTGCGAAGGCCACGGTGTATGCTGAACACCATGGCCGGGAGGAGAGCTAGCCGGACTCGCAAAACTAACCTCATAGTCGGAAGGATGAAATTGCGACTGATCCTCTCGATGGAACCTGCTCCGCCCGAGACTACACAGTTTCGCAGCTATATCATCAAGAATCCCGCCAGGAGCGCCTTCTCTGACAACTCTTGGGTGTCCTGATAAAAATAACCGAAAGAGTCGGTCTGACTCCCGAATCTGTCACTAGAGGTGGCCACCCTCTTAGCTGACGACACTAAGGCTTTCACCGCCTCCCGGGATTGAGGACGGCGGGGAGTAACTTGACCTGAAGCATCCGTCGTGAAGAGATAGCACACCCAGTCCTTGGTATGAGGGGCATTCCCTTCCGAGCTGTTCTCCTTTTTGGCTATTTGATGACATGTGCAATAATGGCACAATATCTCTTGATAAAGAGCCACGAAGTCTGGATACCGTCTTTCCAACTCTTCGAACTCCTCATTCATGGGAGTATACGCCTCAAAAGCTTCGTCCCCCCAAGGAAGCTTGGAGATCGCATGCATTTCGTGGAGCGCAAGCCCCATTTCCCCTACGGGCGTATAGAAAGTTCCCGTACGACGATTATACATCTCCAGCAGAGATATAAACAATCTCTTGTTTATAGGCAAACCATGGCTGGTGTCTCGAATAGCATGGTAAAGACCAATCTCACACAGAAAGGCCTCATACTTTCGCAAAATCCACATAGATAGATTGGTCCACGAGGGAATCGGATGTATCCAGCTGGGGAGCATCAACTGACCAATGGGATAGGAGCCCTTCCGAGCGTGTTGGTTCATAAAAGTGTCGGCTGTAGAAAACGTGAAATTAGGACCCGACACATTCAAGAAAGTACCCGGAGCCAATCCCATTACAGAATGGCTGGTGTGCACCTTGCCCGTGCACACTGACTTCAGGCTGTTGTTATAATAGATGTCTCCCACAAATATCCCACTCCGGGTAGGAGTTAAAGAATCTTCCATCCTCCGGTCCAGAGGGAGCATATTGAACCAAGATAAAGGAAAGTGACACTCCATCTGGGGGATGCGGATCGCCATCCCGTTAGAAACAAAAACTTCAGTTCTCTGACACCTCCAGAATCTGACTGTTCTTCACAGTCAAGGCGTCTCCAAAGAAGAATGCGGGCTTCAAGTATTCCCCTTCTAATTTTCCCGAGTTTATCATAGCATTAAGAAAATAAAAAGGCTGATTCTTGAGGGCATTCGATCTCGCCGGAGGCTCGTCACTCGGAAACTGGTCCGCCATATGTTGGACTGTATGGTCGTACCTATAGCCCAGAGCAGCTTGGGCGCTGCCTACCAGGAGCTCTCCAGCAGCATTAACCAAAAAATTTACTGAGAAGAAGACAGAAAAAGATAAGTTAAAAAGATGGACAAAAAGGAACTAACGGGTACTTTTGAGCTTATGCGGCTCCAACTTGACAAAGCCTCATGCGGCTCAGGAGAACACTTATGCGGCTCCAACTTACTGAAGCCTCATGCGGCTCAGGAGAACACTTATACGGCTCCAACTTACCGAAGCCTCATGTGCCTCAAGCTCAGAGGAACATTCATGCGGCTCCATTTAGTGAAGGGTCATGCGGTAGTGCTTTCATAGGACCCGCAGGGATCGGATAAGTTCATGCGGACCACATGACAGACAAATGTGTGTAAATCTATACGGCTCAGTGTGGCTTATGCGGCTTCGTTGGCGAAGCATGTATACGGCCACAGTGGCTATTCTTATGCGGCTCACGGCTCAGCCATAGGACGAACATGCGGCTCACATAAAAATAAAGGCTCGTGCATAAAGCATGCGACGTAGCCATAGCAGTTAGGGTTCTTTAAACCCACATAAAGTCCTTACCAGCAATAGGGGATGAACGTCAGGGTGAGCTGCGGACACAACGGCCGACGAAGGAGCGGCCGCGGTCGAAGTAGAGGCAGTCGTCTTGACCTTCACCGACGACGAAGATGCCGCCTTTTTGCCCTTCGCCGCAACGGTCTTCTTGGGAGCCATTGATGATTAAAGAAGAGGATGACAATGGGGTAGAGAAAGTTCGAAGTAAAGGAGAAAGTAAAGAAGTTTTCTCTCTTAAACTCCTCTTATTTATAGGAGGACAAGAGAGGGGGGACACGTAGACTAATAACTGCCTCGGAAAAGGCAAAACTGACTCCTCGGATTTTGTCCCCTCTCTCATAAAGGAGATTCACCCAGGGCATAAAATTCAAAGATTTAATGAGCCGACCCTTGGAATTTCTCCAAAAGGCGGCACTAAAACGAATTTGAGGCAATTAATGACACACACACGTGGCAAGGAGCTATGCGGCCCGGAAGTCCCTACGGGTGATTGACTCAAGACAGCTGAGACATCCATGCGGCTGAGACATCCATCGGACGAGACATCATATGCGGCCAGGAGAATTTATACATGGCCATGCTTCTTATTCAAAGTATTTAAATTTTACAAATTGAAAACTTTGAAATGGATCTTGTAGAAGCATGGAAAAGAATAAAGAAAGATCCATGCGGCCCGAGAGCCCCATGCGGCTCAGAGAGTTCATGCGGCTCAAGTATCCATGCGGTTCGAGCTTCTATGTAGCTCAAATAAGTTCTATGCGGCTCAGAAAGAAGCCACGTGGCCTGCAAATAGCTCTTCCGTTTTACTGCATTAAATACCTTGACGGCTGACAGCTCTGACACATGGCAGCCCTGACACAAAAATACAATTATGAATCCCTCATAATGACGGACTCCTAGGGAAACGAAGAAAATCTCTGACACGATCCCCTCCGAGATTCAGAAACTGTCATGCGGCCTTAACACATGGACAGTCGTATGCGGCTCAAGTAGAGACTATCCTATGCGGCCCAAGCGGAGGCTCCGTCCATACGGCCCAAGCGGAGGCTTCACCATGCGGCTCATGAAGACTAGCCCCATGCGGCTCACGAAGACCAGCCTCATGCGGCTCACGAAGACTAGCCCCATGCGGCTCACGAAGACCAGCCCCATGCGGCTCACGAAGACTATCTTCATGCGGCTCACGAAGACTATCTTCATGCGGCTCACGAAGACCAGCCCCATGCGGCTCACGAAGACTATCTTCATGCGGTTCACGAAGAAGGCACCCATCATACGGTCATCCACACTCATGCGGCTCAAATCATTACCATGCGGTCCAAATGGTCAGGGGGCACTCTCAGGCAGCCATGACACGTGGCCAGCCTTATGTGGCCCAATGAGGAGCAACTTTCCCACGGCTCAGATTTCTGTTGTGGCTTGCGGTTACGATACGTGGCATGATAGCAGGGCACGTGGCATTAAATTGATCGAAATCCCTCAACAAATCCCAATAAAATATTGGAATCAAATCAAATCATTTGCAAACAAGCAAATTAATGACACGTGTCGAGAAATCTGAGGTTGGCATGACAAATTTGGAGGATTTATATCAATCAGCATTAATTACTCATAAAAGATTTGATGCAATCACATTTATTACTCAAATCTCGATGAACGGCCCAGATCCAGTGATCCTTAGCTGCCGACTTTCAAGAATGGGCAATCATTGTAAACCCTAATGAGGCCCCCACTCTTATAAATAGCAAGGTGCCATTCCCTTGCGAATAGACACACAGAGACAGATACATACACAGAGAGAGATATATAGAATGACATATACAGAGAGAGCCAGAGAGAGAGAGCCTGGAAAGAGAGCATTTCTTCATCAACACCAAGCAGTTCTTCTACAGAGCCAAGGCTGCACCCGATCGTCCAAGGTGTAAGGCAGAGCTGTCGTCGCTTTTCCGAGCCTCTACCGTCACCCCCCAGAATCTAAAATAAACAATTGTACTTAGAGTGCTGTACCTAGGTTTTCGTCCCTAGGCTTTCTTTGTACAAGCAAGTTTGTATTGTGAAGTAAAAGTCCAGTCCTCCGATAATTGTTCTGTTTTTTTATATTTTATGGCAAACACCTACGTGTGGTGAGGGTGGAGCTATGCGCAAGTAATAAACAAGTAAGGGTAATGATCACATAACCTCTAATAACTCTCCCATCCCCGAGTAGTATAATGAATCCAGACATGACAGGTCATGACACAGGATTCGAAGAGCAGGGGGCCAGCCCACTCCCAAATCGGTGTTTATACAAGTACAAAAAACAATACCGAACAATGTACTCATATACCAGGTAAACCAGGAATGACATCTCATGACGAGATTCACGTATACTAGCACGTGTATCCTCGTATCAAGAATCAAGTATAACACTACAACTAAATCGGATATAGTAGATATCAAGACAATGAAAACTATCAGAGAATGTACTCGCCTGTCGTCCTGAGCTGAGAAAATCGAAACTACAACCTACTCAATGAGCCACGAACGGTCAACTCGCACAACTGTCTTCTAATGCTGAAACAGACATTACCAATATTCTCAGAATAATCAAATTAGCTAGAAATGCCTACACAAAAGTCCAATTCTGGACACAGGGACAAGACAGTAATTTTGGGTCAAAATGGTGTCCGCCGTTGGACCCACTTTGCACCAAAAAATGTGCCAGAATCTACGGTCTCTAATGTCATCAAAATATATGTCTACAGGTCCGGTTTGACGAGACGAACCGAACGGTATATCCAATTTTGGATTCCGGTGGGCTGCGCACAAAATCACCCGTTTAGTGGGATTGTGGGCCCGCCAAAATGGCGTACCGATCAACGATCTCAGAATCGGACCAAACTTGGCATACAGGGCCAAAAAAATATTTTGAGTCCAATGGCGCAAGTTTCGTCGCGATTTGATTTGTGTGCACAAAGTAATTGACAAATATGCAAAAGGCCGATACGGTAAATTTTTGACGGATACGCATCAAATTCGTCACGCACACGCGACCAATTTGAATTCCGTCAAAGCCCACACAACCACGAAGTCGATACGCACCTTTCGATGCTTTTGGTTCGTGACCACGTCGCCCGGATTGACGGGACGGACGACGTATCGGGACAATTTTTCTAAAAATCCACTTTTGAAAATCAGTTTTTTCTCCAACTTCACAAATCAATAACTTTCTGTACAGTACATAGAATTCAGTTCTACAAAAAAATTTTAAAGCCCTATAGGTTGTCTCCAAGTCTCTTCAGACCGATTTTGAAAAATCACAACACGCTGGTCGCAAATCGGCCGCAAATTTGGGATTTCGGGACAGTTTCTAAACCCAGAAAATCGAGTTTTTTCTCGATTTTGGAACTCGTTTTTCGTCGCACATGGTGCGAATCGGCATGAACTATTTGAAGGGAAATAAAGGTGTATATGTTAGGATCATAACGGAAGAAACGGCTCGAAAATTGATCGAGCGTGCGTGTAGAAACGAGACAGAGAAGATGGTTACCTTGAAGTGGATTTCTGTTGTGGTTGATGTTGCGTGCGCGGGATCCGATGGTTATTGGCCGTCCTCCGGTGGTCGGCTGGCCTCACACGATTGCCGGAAACGTCGGGGAGGTGTGCGACTAGGGTTTGGGTTAGGGTTTATGTGAAAATTTTCTTTCTCTCTCTCTCTAAAAATATGTATATATACATATATACAATCGGGTTGGGTTCGCTCGGTTATACAAGGAAACGCGGGGGAGGGCCACTTGGATTTGCTACTGCTGCTGGTGGTTTCTAACGTGGGGGTGCTGAGTGCTTTTGTTTGTTTGGTTTTTTTTTTTTTCTTTTCTTTTCTTTTCTTTAATACCTTAAGCTATTATTATTATTATTATATATATATATATATATATTTATACACACACACATAAATACATGCATACATACATACATACATACAAATATATAAACATATATACATATATTATATATATTTACACGTATACGTATATATTTATTTATATAAAATAAACCTATAATATTTACCCATATATATATATTTATATATATATATTCCAATAAATGAAATATTACCCCAAATTATGTATATATATATAAATAAAATCAGAATTTATTTATAAACAAAACTAAAAAATTTAGTGTATATATATATATATATCACTACAACAAAAAACCCTTTTAATGACGGCTAAAAAGCGTCATTAATGACGAACCATGTCGTTTTTTTTCCACAGCAACCGTTATGAAAACGGGTGTTATAAATATTTTTTAAAAGCGTCATAAAATAACCGTCATGAATAGTTTCTATAAAAACGTTATGAATAGTTAATATATAGTGCACAATTCAGAACAATTTTAAAACGTCATGAATAGATAATATGTATAGGCTCAATGCAGCACATTTATAACACTTTATACTATTCAAATTAGCATATTTATAATGCTCTATACTGTGCAGTATATATTACATTCCAAAAAGTTAACATTATATATCACCATCTTTATTATATTTCTCAAAATAGAGTACATATCAACATCTTCATTACATTATCAAAATAGAATATCCAAATACATGTATATATTTACAACTACCAAAATTGTCCACATCAAAACTTGGCCACATAACCAATAATCATGAAAGATCAACAACAGCCGGAACACCAGTGAAATCCTAAGAAAAAGAGAAAACCAAACCAGTCCATATAATTGTCAGGCCTAAAAATCAAATCTAATCATGAAATATCAAGAGAAATGAGTAAAACAAACTAGGTCATGATAGGGATCAGGTATTTGTCCCATATCCACTACAACAAAATAATACATATTTTCACCTTCTTGAGCATTGTCTCAGGTTAATCAAATAAGCCCCAGGCAACCATACTAATGAAGTCTTTTCAAATGATCAAGAAAGATCATAAAAATTATGTACACAGTAATGGAAATCGTCCACAATAATAATGAAGTAATGGAAATCACTAAAGAAAGTAAAATAAATAATAGGAGAAACATATAGTAGATAGAAGGAAACCTGGAACTCAGGGGAAGCGGCTACTCCCCCTAGGTGGGCCTATGGTGGGGGTCCGTCCATTTGGATGAATAAAAAAACTGATCAATCCTTTTACATTAGTGGTTTAGTGTTCAAGATTATACAATAATACATATGCTCGATGCTAAGTTTACCATTGATATTGCATTGAAGACCTATGACAAAATTAATTGATATAGGATTCACTGACAAATGACCAATGTAGGCAATGGCTAATCTGGATTGTCTATAACATGAGTGGCCGACATCTTCCACACTTAAATCAAGAAGAGCACACATCATATTTCCAAAACTATCCAATTTTCCCTTTATTAACTTTTCTACAGTCAGATATTTAGAAGATTACTATTGAAAGAAGATTACATTTTTGAATAATTCATTATCTTTTGGCTACACAAGGACTTATATAGAAATTTAATAGTGCAAGAACGCACTCAGTAAATATGATGGTAACCATTTTAACTTACAAAGAGTCCTCAATTACAAGGCAGTTTGAAGGATTGGCACTCATCCTTCTAGCAGCTTCCAAGAATCTGAAGTATATACACAATGAAATTTTATTGTATCGGTACGTATCGGACTATAAGTATCCAATACAGACCGATACGGACACCTTGAATAAGATTTTTGACAAAAATAAATTATTCTTATAATCCTGTCAAATCCAGCAAAAAGTAGGAACAAATTATTTGAGGTTACATTTGGACTGATAAAGAAAAACAAGAGCAACAACAAAGCCTTCATTCCAAAATTTTGAGGTTTGGTAATTTGACTAAATAAACAAAAATTAAAGTCTGCCATTGGAATGCTTAAAAGACAAAAATGTCATGTGAATATCCTCTGCTGGTTTATGTTTTGTGTGAAGCGGACAATCAAACAACAAAAAGTCGGTATCAATCTGTTACGAAAAAAAGTTTAGGGTATCAACTTGAAAAAGTGAGATAGTTGAGGGTAGCAATTAGCAATTTAGCCTAAAAAAATTAGAGTTCAAAATAATCATTCAAAATCCAGTTCAACCTCCATTTCAAAATAACAATTCAATACCCTTCAGCATAGAACAAATACATATAATGTTACAGAAAAACGAAACAAATACGAGGATTTTTGACTTGAATAGAGCATACAGGTTAAAAAGCTACAGAATTTTTTTTGCTGAGAATAAAATAACCATTCACAATCCCTGACAAATCCAAATTTTGCTGAGTATAAAATAGTCATTCACCATCCATTATGTTGATAATAACTTATAAGTTACAACTGGAAAATATTTAAGTTCTGTCACAAGCAATTGAGTTGGACATCCAAATTTCCCATTCCACAAAACATGTCGGCTTATCAACAAAGTTTAATACATCTTGATAACCCAAACAATATATCTAAAGTTGTGATAAAATCGGTGTAGCAGTATTAGCCCACCAGCCTTCATAAATGCTTATATTTTTTAACAGGACAAATCCCAAATCAATAGGAAGTGCATGGTGGGAAGGTTGTGTTTGAGTCCTTTACACCAATTTTATTTACCTTTAAATTTAAGAAGTATCAATGCCTATATGCTAAATTTGGCTATAAGGACAACATATCCAAATAGATTCAAACTGCAGAGAATTAGTTAATACAACCATATAAGAGTGTATACCGTCAAATGTTCGGTGGCATGAGGGAGTAATTCCAATGTTGACATTATCCCTTGTAAATAAATTCCACACTTCTATTTGATCAATAATTAGTAGCACTTTAAGTGATTATATATTATGTAGGGCTTGAATATTCATCAGTGATAGCCATTATGAAACAATTGATTAGTAACTTTTATTTTTTGCTAAGAACCCCCGTAAATGGAATGCAAATTTACAAGTGAGGTCAGGGAGAAAGTTTCTACTCCAAAACCTAAACTCCAGTATGATAGTATTCAGTAACTTATAATTCGCAAAATAGAGGGAGTAGATACCTAGATGGGGTTTGTGATCCAGCGTCGATGCCGACGTATCTCCGTGCCGAGGACAACCCCGACCGGATCCCGAGCCCACGCCTTCCCGAGCCCTTCTCCGACTCCACTTTCTGTTCTCGACCGAGCGTCGTCCCGCTCATCATGAGCACCGACCTCTCCGATCTTCTGAACCCGAAGCCACAACGCCTGGACGACCTCGACCCACCACATCGTTCCCGCCGCCGCCGCTTCCGTCGACGAGCGAGGGGTTGGGAGCTTAGGGCTTAGGGTTCGTGGGAGGAGGGGTTGGGGGCTTAGGGCTTAGAGTGAGACCTAGAGCTAGGGTTTAGAGTGAGACCTAGAGTTAGGGTTTGTGGGAGATTGAAAGGAGGAGATGGAAAATTTCAGGGTTTGGAGAGAGGAGGGAAGAGGGGGCAGAAGGAGAGCAAGGAGAATGAGACTTGTTCTGAGTAAAATCGGAGGGGGGATGGAATATATTACAGAAAGTTTATTACAAGTTTGCCACCGCTCTAAACTATTAATAACGCTTTGTTTTATAAACGTTATAAAAAGCCCAGAATTAGCCCAAACCGTCATAGAAAAAAGGTATTTTTCAACTTGATAATGCTTATGTATCAGCCGTCATTAAAACTCCTTGTCGAGCGTCATTAATAGGTCTTTTTGTTGTAGTGTGTATATATATATATATATATATATATATATATATATATATATATATATATATATATATATATATATATATATATTAAACTTTATAAATAAAAACTCTATCGATAAAATACCTATTTAAATAATATAAATAAAATAGTGAAATATTATAAATGACTATATTAGCCTTATTCATAAATGTGGGGGTGACTCTCTCTCTCTCTCTCTCCTGTTGTTCTGGAATATATTTTTGCTCGGCCGCTTGGCAGAACCCCTCCCGACTCCTCCGTTCACCTTTCCGAACGGCCGAGGCTTCTCCTCTTCCCCTCCCGTAACCCTCTTCACTATTCCCCTATATAAACCCTATTCTCTATTCTCCATCTTCATCCATTCCCCCAAAACTCCCGTGCCCTAGTTTTCCGAGCCGAGCTTTCCCGACGGCGACCCCCGCCTGAGCCGCGCCCTTCCGGCGAGCCTCGGCCGACCACCCCTGGATCCGGCGCCCTACCCGTACGGCTCTCCTGCGCGGCCCTCTCTCGGCCGACCAAGCCAATCCGCCGCCGCCGCCGCCTCTGTCCGACGCGCCACCCGCGGCCACCGGCCGACCCCGCTCGGTGATCTCCTTCACCGACGACCCCGCGCCCGTGTCCGACCTCCTGTGGTCCCCGTCTGCTCGGCCCTTTTCCGCAGCACTCCGCGGGTCCGATTTGTTATTTCAGCGTTTTCGTGGTCTGGGTTTTGCTGTTCGACCCGCTGTCTGGTTCGTTCCCAGGGGTTCCCGTGCTTTTTGCGGTCCTGGATCCCGCTATCCAGCGCAGCCGTACCCCGACGAGGCGCTGTCTCGAGCCGATTCACCGTCCGTGAGTTCCATTTCTCTATTATTTACATCTGAGAGCTCTAGCTGAGCACCTGAGGTATAATTTCTTTGACCCATTCCATTTTCGTTATTGTCGATGATGATTCTTGGTCCCCGATCCTACAACGGAATTCGGTTGTAGTTTCCGGTTGTGTTCTCGGTATTTTCGAGATTCATTTCGGAATAAGTTTTAGTTGGTTTCATTTGGTGATTTTTCAAAATTCCGAGTTAGTTCTGTAGTTTTCGGGTTCTCAGAATTTCTGAGGTAATTCCGGATAGGTTCTGTCTTCTCTGTTTCAGAATGTCGATTGTGATTTCGGATTTTCTGAGTATTGATGGCTTGAGAGCTAACTATTTGTTGATAGTTGCATTCTATGGTTCTGTGGTTATCTTATTCTGGTTTTGGTAAGTTTTTCTTAAGTGTTGGTTGGAAACTTAAGTTACAGAAATGTTCTGTGAGTATATTTTATAAAAAATGGTTATTTCCTGGTATGGAACTTATATTTGGTGATTGTGGCACATTTTTCCAGTTTTGGGTTATCCCGAAAATAGAAGGAATGCTGCCAAAATTTTTATAAAATTTATAAATGAATATTTTAAATCGGATTTCAGAAATATTTTATAAATTGGATTTTGGGCGATGACCGTACCGGTCTGCGGGACCTAGCAAAATACAAACGAAACCGGTCATGCCGGACGTTGAGGCATTAGCTAATTTTGTGACGATTGGACCAAGTCTGAGCCTCTTAATAATATTTATTTTAATTTAATTTATTAATTTTGTTTTAGTAATTAAAGTGCAGGATATTATTTAGAGCTAACTAACCTTTTTTCTTATTTCAATTTATGTAAAAAGGTCTGTAAGGGCATAAGCCCAGCTTTCCTATTTTTCTCTGTGGCAATGTATTTGTGTAGTGTGGTTTTGGCATTTTCTGGTATTTTTTTAAATGCGTAGAATATTAAAAGAGTATTTATTTTATATGAAAAAAATTAATAGTTTTCTCACATTAAATTAATAATGAAATACAAGTTTGTATTATTTAGCAAATTCACGTTTTCTTGTTAAAAAGGAAATCTATTTTATATATATTACAAACTCACAAAGTTTTGCTAAAATAACCTGTAAATGCAATTTTCCACATAAAAGTTAATTGGATTTTACTTCGTTCATTAATAGTTTTAAATCACATCGATAATCGTGTTTTAGTAGATTAAATAAATAAAACTAAAATTTAACTAGGGTTCTGTTCTAGAGATTTCAACTAGCACACCTAGATATGGTTCAACATTGGTTCTAAGATAGAATTCTCAACTTGTAGGATTTCAAGAACATACTTGACATCTTCTTCGGTTCATACATCTCAATCCAGTCAATAAAACAAAGGCAAGTACAATTTATGTTATTTTACCAATTATTTAGTAATCGTTTTATTACTAGTTTAAACCACGATGCAACATGGAACTCTCTCTGAGAGCATTGACTGATTGACTGTTGGGTACTGGGGGAGTAGTGTAATGAGTATGACCACATCCAAAGTAGTATACTAACTGTGTTAGCTTACCCCTCATACACACGGGGATAAGCCATATCGTATCAATAGGATACAACTGTACAACCCAATCCGGTCATATTCATTGTATATTCACATCACAATGTTTTAAACTACTGGAGAACTATTTATTTCAAATCGTTTAAAAGTGCATAACTTTATTATTATTTCAATTGTTGGATTATCATGAATTGTACTTTGCTCCCTCCTGACTGGAGACCAACATTTTTAGGTGATTGCATCGTCGAGGATCTGATGTCTTACTCTTGTCCCGCAGAACTTGGAACCCCAGAATCTTAAGAGCTGGATTAGTATTTATTTTTTTTTCTTTTGGAAACAAGTGTAATAATTGAATGTTGTATTAATATTTGTTGTATTTCAGGCTTTTCAAATTGAATAAAATGTTTTTTTTATATTTCGTTAGAATTTTATCTGCATGTGTTTTACTGCTTGATACAGCTTACTACCGTCGTCTCAACAACGGTGCAGGCTGGGCATGATCCAATTCGACCCAAGAAATTGGGACCGGGTCGTGACAGTGTCACTATGGCACCAGACCATATTGGCTAGGCAGAGCCATAAGGAGGCTCTACCAGTGTGCACAGGTAAGTGTGAATGATTAGGAAGGGATGAGTGAAGTGAACTGTGACAGAAAATAAGAGAATATATGGGAGTTCATGAGTGGCCTATGTAAGTTTTTAGTTAGAATGTTTAGAGAGGGCAAGAGTTGTGTCTAAGAGAGTGAGAGTGAGTGAGTATAGATAGGTTATGAGAGGTAGGTAGTGAGATTTACCTACCTATTAGCATTAGAGGATTACCTAGATAGGTGATGCACTTGAGTAGGTAACACACTTTGAGTAAGTAATTAAATAATTACCTACATTAGGTAATATGATTAGGTAAATGAGAGTTTACCTATGGAGACTAGATAGGTAAATAACATTGTAAATAGACATTTAAGAATAGGGTTTTACCTCCCTACTAAGGTGAAGTTAATTACATAGAGAAGGTAACGAACTATAGGAGTTTACCTAGGTTGGTAATGCATGTATAGGTAAATGAGTTTTACCCACATATTATGGTAAGTAGAAATACCTATAAACTAGGGTAAGGTAAATATCTAATATAGGTAGTATATATATATATATATGAAATGTATCTAGGTAGATAATATATTGAAATAGGTTAGCTTAACCTGGAGTTGACTTGAATTGACCAAGGTTGACCAGTTTGACCAAAAAGTCAAACTTTAAGTCAAATTGACCTAGTTGACTTCCATGACTTAGAGAAGGCCTAGAAGCATGTAATTAATACATTTAAATTTATTTTTACTCTAGAACACCAAGTAACACTGTATATCTCATATATAGGTTTGTGTGACACCACTTTGGGCATTGATCCATATTTATTGCTCAGGACCACAGACGAGTATATTCTCTGATATTTTTTATTTAACTGATGTAACGCCCCAGTCCCAAAATACTTAGGACTAGGTACGTATTCATGCCAGCTGCATACATACGAAGTATACCCCAATATATAAAAACTCGTATGTATACATAAGCTGTAAAATGCAGTAAACCAAGAGTAATCTAATCTCATCCACAAATGAAGAATAAAAGATATCATATAATCAACTGTAATAAGTCTTGTACAGTGCATTGGGCAGAGACAAATCCACTACTAACAAGTAAGGAAAAATATACATGAAAATGGAAATTATTTGGCGGGAGTAGCAAAGAAGACCCAAGACACGTCATATCCGAAAGAGTAGAGAAGATCGCGACCTCGACTAGAACACCTGCAATATCACAGAAGCACACGCACCTGGAGAGATAACCAGGTCCTCAGAGGGACGTAACAAGATACAGGAAGAACATGTCATATGAACTGAATATAAATGCACCATAAAATAAAGATAAAGTAAAAGTGTCCAACCCATAACACGGCTTAATATCCCATCATCGAAACAGTAGGCTACCCCTACAACCAAACAAGGACAAGGGATAACTTACTATTCTGCGATGTGACATTTTTTCCTGCCATGATTGGAACATGAAATTTGCTAAGTTCTCCTAACCTTTCTAGTAGGCAATTTAGAAGACATCTCGATGTATGGGCAGGTGAAGGATGACTCCCCCAGGATAACTCATAACATGCATACGTCACGTACCAATACTATCAGCCGGCATAACTCGAGGCTAGCGGCCCACGTGACTCATCAGTCCACATAGCTCGAGGCTAGTGACCCTCGCGACTCGACTACCGTAATACGCAGTTACTACAGCTTTTGGATTTGGGTAGCCCATACATTTAACTGTCTTCTCCCTCCCAAGGTCCCTAACAGAAGGTAGTTCACTAAGACTAGGTCCATATGCATACAAATGACAAGAAGGAAAAATAACCGAAACAAAATAAAGTGAACAAAATAGCAAATAATGGATCCATCTAGAAACAGATAATAAATAAGCAGTAAATAAATAAATAAAGATGCATCTAATTATAAACAGTAAATAAGGCAAGGTATCTTGCCTGCGGGTGGTGCGAGAAGCAGCAAAATCCAACAATCAGAATCGTCAACACGAAAGTCAAAATCCACAAGAAGCTCCGGATGCTGAAACAAACATCACGAACGAGTTTGAAATAAAAGATATGCCTAGGAAACGCCTGTCCAAAAGTCAAATTCTGGAACAGGGGCAAAATCGTAATTTCGGATCAAAACGATGTCCGCCGTTGGATCCGTTTTGCACCAAAATGCATGCCAATATCTACGGTCTCTAAAGTCATCAAACTACATGTCTACGAATTTGTTTTGATGAGACGAACCCAACGGTATGTCCAATTTTGGACTCCGGTGGGCCGTGCACAAAATCGCTCGTTGAGTGGAATTGTGGGCCCGCCAAAATAGCGTCCCGATCATCGGTCTCAGAATCGGACCAAACTTGGCTCACAAGACCAGAAAAATATTTCGAGTCCAATGACGCAAGTTTCATCGCGATATGATGAGTGTGCACAAAGTAATTGGAAAATTTTGAAAAGCCCGATACGAAAAAAATTGACGGATACGGGTCAAATTCGTCGCGCACACGCAACCAATTTGAATTCCGTTAAAGCTCGCACATCCGCAAAGTCGATACGGACCTTTCGGTACTCTCGGTTTACGACGGGGTCGCTCGGTTTGTCGGGACGTACCTCGTACGGGATTTTTAAGGTTTATAAAAACTAATTTTTTTAAGATTTTTAATTTAATTAAAACTGAAATTTATTGCATAATAAATAAATCTATTTGAAGGGGATGATAGAGGGTCATGTGGGCTTTCTACACGAATTTACGGATCTAAAAACGGAGTAGAATTGACTGAAAAATTGATCGAGGAAGTGGGATACCTTAAAGTGGAAATCTGTTGTTTTATTGTTGTTGTTGTCGTCGTCTCCGTCGCCGCTGTCGCGGGGTGCTGCTGTGCTTGCGGAGGGGAAAGTTGGCCGAGAGTGGAAGAGAGAGGAGGAGGGAGGTGGAGGAAGAGAGATTAATTAGGTTTTAAATATATATATATATATATATATATATATATATATATATATACATATGTGGATGGAGGGGGGGGTTCGGCCATAAGTAGCTGCTAATGGGCTTGGGTGCACGCAATGCTTTATGCTGCTGCTGCTCTTTTCTTTGCACACGCATGGGTGGTCGGCCAGGTAGTGGGGCCGACCACCCCATGCAATACTTTTTTTTTCCTTTGTTTCTTATCTTAACTAATCTAAACTTCTAAATATATATATCTATATCTATATATGTATATATGTATATATATATATAAAAAAAATCTATATCTATATATGTATATATCCATAAATATACAAAAAAATCTATTTAAAAATCCAAATACCATTTAAAAGTCAACTATCCAATTATTTAATATATTTGAGCATATCTACATATATATATAAATTCAATCCTTAATAAATCAACTAAAAATAATAATAATATTTAAATAGGAAAAGATGTTTATTAAATTTTTACAAAATAACTTTAATAGTAATAATTTTATAAAATCGTCCCAATGGGTGAACTCATACCGTACACCCTCATCCGGGTCCAGAAATTTTGTACGAAATATTGCAAAATTATTTAATAATAAAATACCAATAATTGTACAAATAATTAAATAATTAGAAATTATACCTAAAATTCTAAAATAATTTAGGAAATATTCGTACATGCATAAAATATGCCTGCATGGCCACATTTGGTCACCCCACATGTCTACATAGACTTGGGTTTGGTCCAGGCTCAGTTCGGGCTGAATTGGCCAAACCGGGTCATCAAAAAAATAAAAAAAATAAAACCATAAATTATATAAATTCATTTTTAAGTCTAATAAATTAATAAAAAAATATATAAAATAGGGGTTTTACATCCTACCCAACTTACAAGAATTTTGTCCTCGAAATTTAGGAATAATAAGGTAGATAGGGTGGAGGGGTAGAAATGAGTTATCAATTCCAACTTACAATTAAATTTGGGTGGAGACGGTAAAACGGCGTTCAACACCACCATACAATGGAGAATTGTGGAGTCGATATATAGAAAAATATATCATGGTTATGAAATTGAATAAGGGTTGCCAGTGAAGGTAGCAAAATTTCGATAATCCAAATTGGAGAGTAATAAGGGATTGAGTAGATCAAAGAGAATAATTAGACGTTTGGGAGATATGGTTCCTTGAGAGAAACTGGAGACTAATCGCCTCGATTGAGAGTTTGATTTAAGTGAATGATTAGAATCATTCTCGAGTGCTCAAGAACAATTGGAAGGACACGATAATAATTCTAGGGTTGAGAAATGAAGAATAGTTAAAGGCGAGGATTCAGCCACATGAGTCGGTCGGTGGCTATCTACATATATATATAGATAACTGATAGGGCAACTAGAGATGATACCTTGAGTCTATCTTAGCAAGTACAGTGCCTTGTCTTTCCAAAATGAGTAAAAGACAATAACAACAAGGTTTCAAAGACGGTGTTATATATTGAGTACGAATTACGGGGTTCATAGACGGTGAAAATAATTCAAAAGAGAATTGTCAAGGCTGTCGCGGATGAGACTCTAAGGCAAGTTTACTATGTCTTCATCCACGTAGAATAATATGTGATAAGCGAACCAAAGTACAATAGGTTGATCAGACCACATGCACCGGTTCTGATTTGACAATATGTTAGTGGGTGCACCCAATAAAATATGTCATAATCAAGCTCGAAAAGAATAAGCTTGCAAAAACTAAAGCTAATTTAGCAGCATGAGATTGTCAAAATATGAGTAATGGAGGTAATGATGAAGGAAATTAAATAGTCCAAGATATTTTAAAATTGAGTCTTGCCCGAAGTGTGGGCCTATACAGTTGTCCTAGTTTTCTTCATTTATGGCTTCGTTGACTAGATAAGGTAGGGTCCTTTGAATTTAGAGTCTAAGTGAACTTACCAATGTGGTTCACAAGGAAAAATATTTGTTAGATGGCGAGGTATTCTACCCAACTTACAAGAGTTAAACTAATAGTATCATAGGACAATGGGTCAAGCAATCAAGATAAAGTACAAATTTAAGCATTTAAAGAATTTAGTAGAACATAATCACATATCGGGTCGAAAGAATTGAGTCGAGGTTGAATCCCTATCCGTGGTCGAAAATATATTGGTATCATGATAAAGATTATAGTTTGGTCATTTTGACCATAAGGTCATATCAAGAAATAGAGTACAAGAAGATGGGTTTTGGTGGGACATGATATGTCCACATAAAGGTGGGCTCGTCTAGGTCTTACATATGAAATTCGTTAGAAGGAAAAGTCTAGTGTTGTGCTCCAAATATCCAAGTCATGGTAAGGGACCCCAAAAGATCTAAAATAGAAAGTGGGAGTTCACGAGGTGATAATTAATGCACAAAAATAAAGAAGATCAAGTTAAAGCATGAAATAAAATTAATTAGAGAATCCAGTAAAAATAATTTAAGAACACAATTCCGGAGAGAAGATAGTCTCCTAGATGAATAGGAGTTAAGGAACCATTAACTCATTATTCAAATTGCAAATAGGTTAGAAGGTCGCAATTAAAAGATCTAGAATTGAAGGAAGGTCGAGTAAGTCGAGGTGGAAATATAATCACATAGCTGGGTAGATGACTAACAACATTTGTGTATATACTACTATCATGGTCATAAGTGACATGGCAATTAGTGTGGAATACTTCTAACTTATTAGGGCTACCTTTGTGGCCTACCATTAATATTTCTACTCGAGTTTCCTCCAAAAGTTTCAAAATTAAACTTTCAAAAATAAACCACCAAAATTTGTATTCACTCCAAGCCGTTCAAATTTATCATAAAAATTTAAATCACTATCATAAATCTCAAAGAAAAATTTTATCACGTTACTACTAACCTTTTTCCAAAATTAACGTTTAAATTCAACTATTTAACTCAAGAGTTCATAATTTACGAATCCATAAAATTTTTACAATCAATCAAAAATTTAACACTCTAAAATTTTCCAATAACTCATAATAAAACTCTTAGCATATTAAAAGCAATCTCAAAAATTAAGCTCAATGCTCTCATCAATTTTAACTTCTATTCATGCTAAGTTATTCCAACAAAATCGCAACTTTTAAATGGTAACTTCCTTTAATCAATCAAAATAACTTTCCATCACATCCTTCGAAATTCTCCCAAAAATTTTAATATTAGCAATCCCTCATTAAACTAAACTTTTCAAATAATCTTATCAGTCAAAATCTATTTTTTTACCAAAAATCTAAACAGATTTGTAAATCCTCAATCATAGGACACCATTTAAAATACAAAAAAAATTCAAAAATCGTTTTCATAACTTTCAAATATTTTAAACCAAAATTCACCGTCATTACTTCCACTTAAAATTTAAAATTTAATAAACACGAAAATCGCAAGTTGTACAACTCAAATTTAAATAATTTCTACAACCATATTTGAAATCTAAGATCATTTTCAAACCAAATCTATAACTGTTCAAAGGTGTTTAACTATAATCCCATAAATCATAAATATCACAACTCAAAATTCCAATCAATTTCTTAAACCAAGTATGAAATTCTATAAATCCTCTGGTGTTTACTATTTAGAAATCTCCAGGTTAAAGCTTTACGTGGTAATATCCTACTTTACCAATTACTAATCATTAAATCACACTAAAAAGCCTTTTTTAACTCAATTAGAGTTTTAAATGTATTCCAATTGCCAATATAACCATTCTAGCCTTGTGTTTGACCTATGAGCATATACTAGTGTAGTCATCTTCCTAGTTGACACTAAGCACGAAAATAAGAATCAACGGTAGAAAGGAACTAAGCAAGATGCAATTCAAGGAAGTCGAACGAGAGTTCAAAATTTGAAGCCAAAGGAAGAGGTCAAGCTGTATGGATGAGATTCCTATATTCTAATCCTATGTTGCAGGCTCACATCGGTACAGTAATGTAACCGAAGTGACAAACTCGACCTGTATGGGCTACCACAAAAATATGTAACGCCCCAGTCCCAAAATACTTAGGACTAGGTACGTATTCATGCCAGCTGCATACATACGAAGTATATCCCAATATATGGAAACTCGTATATATACATAAGTTGTAAAATGCAGTAAACTAAGAGTAATCTAATCTCATCCACAAATAAAGAATAAAAGATATCATATAATCAACTGTAATAAGTCTTGTACAGTGCGTTGGGCGGAGACAAATCCACTACCAACAAGTAAGGAAAAATATACATGGAAATGGAAATGATTTGGCGGGAGTAGCAAAGAAGACCCAAGACACGTCATCTCCGAATGAGTAGAGAAGATCGCGACCTCGACTAGAACACCTGCAATATCACAGAAGCACACGGACCTGGAGAGATAACCAGGTCCTCAGAGGGACGTAACAAGATACAAGAAGAACATGCCATATGAACTGAATATAAATGCACCATAAAATAAAGATAAAGTAAAAGTATCCAACCCATAACACGGCTCAATATTCCATCATCAAAAAAGTAGGCTACCCCTACAACCAAACAAGTACAAGGGATAACTTACTATTCCGCGATGTGACATTTTTCCCTGCCATGATTGGAACATAAAATTTGCTAAGTTCTCCTAACCTTTCTAGTAGGCAATTTAGAAGACATCTCGATGTATGGGCAGGTGAAGGATGACTGCCCCAGGATAACTCATAACACGCACACGTCACGTACCAATACTATCAGCCGGCATAACTCGAGGCTAGCGGCCCACGTGACCCATCAGTCCACATAGCTCGAGGCTAGTGACCCTCGCGACTCGACTACCATAGTACGCAGTTACTACAGCTTTTGGATTTGGGTAGCCCATACATTTAACTGTCTTTTCCCTTCCAAGGTCCCTAACAAAAGGTAGTTCACTAAGACTAGGTCCATATGCATACAAAAGACAAGAAGAAAAAATAACTGAAACAAAATAAAGTGAACAAAATAGCAAATAATAGATCCATCTAGAAACAGATAATAAATAAGCAGTAAATAAATAAATAAAGATGCATCTAATTATAAACAGTAAATAAGGCAAGGTATCTTGCCTGCGGGTGGTGCGAGAAGCAGCAAAATCCAACAATCAGAATCGTCAACACGAAAGTCAAAATCCACAAGAAGCTCCGGATACTGAAACAAACATCACGAACGAGTTTGGAATAAAAGATATGCCTAGGAAACGCCTGTCCAAAAGTCAAATTCTGGAACAGGAGCAAAATTGTAATTTTGGGTCAAAACGATGTCCGTCGTTGGACCCGCTTTGCACTGAAATGCGTGCCAATATCTACGGTCTCTAAATTCATCAAACTACATGTCTACGAATTTGTTTAGATGAGACGCACCCAACGGTATGTCCAATTTTGGATTCCGGTGGGCCGTGCACAAAATCGCTCGTTGAGTGGAATTGTGGGCCCGCCAAAATAGCGTCCCAATCATCGGTCTCAGAATCGGACCAAACTTAGCTCACAAGACCAGAAAAATATTTTGAGTCCAATGACGCAAGTTTCATCGCGATATGAAGAGTGTGCACAAAGTTATTGGAAAATTTCGAAAAGCCCGATACGAAAAAATTTGACGGATACGGGTCAAATTCGTCGCGCACACGCAACCAATTTGAATTCCGTCAAAGCTCGCACGTCCGCAAAGTCGATACGGACCTTTCGGTACTCTCGATTTGTGACGGGGTCGCCCGGTTTGTCGGGACGTACCTCGTACGGGATTTTTAAGGTTTATAAAAACTAATTTTTTTTAGATTTTTAATTTAATTAAAACTGAATTTTATTGCATAATAAATAAATCTATTTGAAGGGGATAATAGAGGGTCATGTGGGCTTTCTATACGAATTTACGGATCTAAAAATGGAGTAGAATTGACAGAGAAATTGATCGGGGAAGTGGGATACCTTAAAGTGGGAATCTGTTGTTTTATTGTTGTTGTTGTCGTCGTCTCCGTCGCCGCTGTCGCGGGGTGCTGCTTTGCTTGCGGAGGGGGGAGTTGGCCGAGAGTGGAAGAGAGAGGAGGAGGGAGGTGGAGGAAGAGAGATTAATTAGGTTTTCAATATATATATATAACTATATATATATATATATATATATACATATGTGGATGAAGGGGGGTTTCGGCCATAAGTAACTGCTAATGGGCTTGGGTGCACGCAATGCTTTATGCTGTTGCTGCTCTTTTCTTTGCACACGCATGGGTGGTCGTCCAGGTGGTGGGGCCGACCACCCCATGCAATACTTTTTTTTTTCCTTTGTTTCTTATCTTAACTAATCTAAACTTCTAAATATATATATCTACATCTATATATGTATATATCCATAAATATACAAAAAAATCTATTTAAAAATCCAAATACCATTTAAAAGTCAACTATCCAATTATTTAATATATTTGAGCATATCTACATATATATATATAAATTCAATCCTTAATAAATCAACTAAAAATAATAATAATATTTAAATAGGAAAAGATGTTTATTAAATTTTCACAAAATAACTTTATTAGTAATAATTTTATAAAATCGTCCCAATGGGTGAACTCATACCGTACACCCTCATCCGGGTCCAGAAATATTGTACGAAATATTACAAAATTATTTAATAATAAAATACCAATAATTGTACAAATAATTAAATAATTAGAAATTGTACATGAAATTCTAAGATAATTTAGGAAATATTCGTACATACATAAAATATGCCTAAATGGCCACATTTGGTCACCCCACATGTCTACATGGACTTGGGTTTGGTCCAGGCTCAGTTCGGGCTGAATTGGCCAAACCGGGCCATCAAAAAAATAAAAAAAAATAAAACCATAAATTATATAAATTCTTTTTTATGTCTAATAAATTAATAAAAAATAATAAAAAATAGGGGTTTTACAACTGATAATTATTATGATTCAGCTTCTAGTATAGTATTACCTGATTCTTTGACATAACACAGATTGATATTTCTGGATTCATTTACTTGTGACACCCGCATCTTACTTGTTTGGTCTCTATTTTTGGAATCACCTACTGGAACCACCTACTAGAAACACCTACTTGCATCACTTACTATATGGCTGGACTCGTACTTGATTTACGTATCGGGATATGGATTCACTCGTACTAGTCGGGGCGGAAAAATACTCGAGTAGACATGTAAATATTTCTAATCATGCTGGAATCACTCCTACTGGTCTAATCTGGAAAGATAGTTGTAGTACGCTTGTCAAGTGTGCGATGTATCGTATTTACCACCTAGCTGTTTATATGTCGAAAGCGGTATTTCAAAGCACACTGGTTTAGTGCTTTCTTGCTAGACTCATATTATACTTGTTGGATTCACATTATACTTACTGGACTCACATTACATCTGTTCTAGTTCAGTTGTCTTTATTACCTTGTTCTTCTGGTTCACCATATTTACTTTCCTTGTACTTTAGTTAGCTGTTGTTCTATCTCATTTCTTGACTCATTTTTTCCATGTTCATCAAGTATTACTTACTATAACTTTTTGTAGTCTTTGTCATTTAATTGGAATTGCTAGAAGATGTGTGCTCGTTCCCTCCTAACTAGATATATTTTTCAGATGACTGCTCAGGGGACTTGTGTCCCATATTCTACAAATCTGAGGAGGGGATAGCAACCATGGGTCCTAATACTCAGGAGTGATTACCGAGAGACTTAGTTACTATATTAGCTTTGTGATAGATTCACTGTTATAACTCTTGGCATGTATATATATAGAGGAGATTTTGCTATTATATTTTAGACTTGAATTTTGATATTGTTTTAGAAGTTGTTGATATTTTAAACTTTGTAGTTTATTAGAGTTCATTGATATCTTATCGTGCTTTAGATTGTGATTGAGTATTCAGTGTTATCATTTGGAGTTGAGATCTATGAGAGGTACATTATATTACTCTGTGAGATTGATAGTTAGTGACCAAGACAGCGTTCTACCGCCGATGCTACGGCGTAGGCTGGGCATTGTTCATTACTCGTGCCCCTATACCGGGTGCCGGTCGTCACAGATTCTATGCTTGTTTGTTCATCATGTATTTTATTGCTATTTACTGTTTTATAGACTATCAATTATTGGAACTGCTGATAGAGATGTATTCGTTTCATTCCTGACTAGAAACCTATTTTTCAGATTAGTTATTTGCTACTCTATGCAGTGGATCCTTGGGAGGGATATGGTCGTGTTTCAAAGGCCGACCCTAGAAGACTAGCTATATAGATGAGTTGATCATAAGTTTTAAATAGTTGTTTTCTAAATTTTGTGCGACATTGTATTTTATCCCAATGTAATCTTTGAATATTGTAATTTGATTTAGTAGTGTGAATGAACAAAAGAAATTAATTATGAGTAAATATTGTGACTTGGTCATTGAGGTTTAGATAACGTTCTACTACCGATACTGCGGCATAGGCTGGACTTGCCATGCACTTACATTCCGAAAAGCGAGTACAGGTCATGACAGTCAAAGACACATATTAATAACATATCAAAGCATGTGTAGGATATCCTTATCAGTCTAATCTTATTCGTGGATGATATGAACCTCTCCTAATATTATTATAATATCTAACTTCAACTCTATCTGCAGGCCCGTAGTAATACGACTAACTAAAGTACTACCATGAGTTTGCAATCTTTTACAAAATTGGACCTACAACATAAAAACTTATCACGACTCGCTCCCAGATAACCGAGTACGAGTACATAGCCAAGCCTGGCCTATGTCACAGTATCGACGGTTGAACACTGTCTAGTAACACATAATAAAATTTCCACATATACAAGTGATCACAGATACAAAATGTATGCAGCCACAACACAAATCAAGAAAATTAGAGTATGATAGATAATGAAATAATAAGATCCAAATTCAACAGTAAAAAGACTAAATCCGGAATAGTAATATGGTCCATCCGGAGACAAATTCGGTCTAACTATGAAAGTAAAACTAAAGCATACTAAAAGGTAAATCTAGATCCCTCCAAAGATCGATCATAGCTCCTGAGTCTCAGTACCTGCATCGTCAACACCAGCCTCTGATAGTACATAATAAGAAGAATAGAGATAGTCATCATCCTCCTATATATTGTCAATAATCCAGTCAAAAAAGGAGCAAAGTACAACCATATTGCATTTAATGTAATCAGCACAAAATAAGTTAGAACGATAAGAAACAGTAATAATAAGGACATGTGAAGAACTGGCAGGATATGAACTATATGAGAAAAATAATCGTGAACGAGTAAGCTACTAAAAAAGAAACATGTAAACAAAGGAACTGGACTGTGATCATGAGCAATGAAAACAGATTGCGCATATGTAATACCTTTCGACATATGAATGACTGGGCTAATACGGCACATCATATTGATGGCTATCCACATTTTTAAGGTACGACTAACCCATACTTGAGGTGTATGACTTAGCTATCCACATCAAACATTAATTAGGTTTGTTCACATACCTACCTAGTATTTTCCCTCCCGACTCACTAAACAATAACAACGATCAATGATACAACAAGTATATCGTGTCACCATCATGTCTCAACTAGATACCAAAACGAGAACACAATAAAGAAAGCATTATAATGTACTAAAAATGTAATACAATATTGTACTTACCTGAACTCCTGAACAAACTATTTTCACAAGTCGAGGACGAGAGAAACTCCGACCTAGAAGCTATCAACCCATATCAGATCATCGTACCACGAACCGTGCACGAAAACCACAAGTCAATTCTAAGATTCTAATTCTAAAATCATGAATAATGGCTAATGGGTTAACTTATCTAATATTATTTAATTTTGAAATAAATTACTCAAAAATATAGTTTAAACTAGTAATAATCTGAAATATAATTTAAGTAAAAATTTTGGCTATAGAAAGTCACGGTTCTAATTTTGGAATCCATAGCACGCAAATCGAGACATACCATTGACTAACTAGGCAAACATTACGAACTCTCTAATTTGTGAAAATCTTCATAGATTTCAATGCCATGAGTGTATTGGAATCGACCGTGCCACAAAATCACGATTTGGTCAAAAGTTATCGCAATTATGATTAAACGTGACGAAATCGATGAATTATAGGTCAAATTTGAGTTTAACGAATTAAATAAAATATTAAAAAAATTTATGAATTTCTAGAAAAATTATATTTGTAGAATGTCAGCTTTCCAAAACTTCAAACGGATCACAAAACGGAGTTAGGGACCTCCTGGAATCTCGAAAACCGTACGATGTATCGAATTTTCGATAACTGACACTCAAATAAATCTCCAAAAATTCACGTAAATAATTACATAAAATAAAAAATATATTTAGAAAGCTAACCTAGATAAAGTAGAAAAAAACAGCACATGAAAAGGACGTCGGAGTTGATCACAATCGCTCCGCGAAGCTGAGGAATCACCAAGATCAATCCACAAAGGAGGAGGCTGAAATTAATTAGGGTTTGTGAATGTAAATGTACTTATATAGGAGAGAGAGAGAGAGAGAGAGAGATGGTTACTGTTGGACGCCGATAGGTGGGCCTGCCCGGGTGGGTGACTTGGTAAAAGCTTTATTAAATTACACAAAAATAAAAAAAAATTATTTTAACTCCAAGTAAATCCAAATAAATCCCAAAAACTCCAAAAAATTGTATAAAATTCTACAAAATATTTCTAAGTGTCTAGAACATAAATAAAAAGTTGTCTCAAAATATCATAGTGTGACCCCACAGTAAATCCCAAAAGCCTATGAAAACATAAAATATATGGGTTTTAATTATCTAAAAATTTCCAAAAATTTTAAAAAAATCAAAAAAAATCCTAAAGTATTCTAAAAATATATTTGTAGTCATTTAGAACCCAAATAAAAATATTTGGTCTCAAAATACTCCTGAATGACTTTACAGTAAATCCAAGCAGTCCTTAAAAATAATAAACCCTTAAATATTAAATACTTAAAAATATTCAAAAATTCTAAAAAATATAAAATAGATAAATAATATATCTATGACTACCTGGAGACCAAAGTGACCATAAGTAACATACGACCTCCATGTCATTCCAAAACAAACCCTAAATAAAAATAAAAAAAATTCGGAAGCAGGTGCTACAATTATGATTCTAAAATTTATAGTAGGCGATCTTGCGATTGCGCGATGAAATAGACACACAAAATTGAGGACTAAGTTAGATTGGAATTTTGAGAAAAGTTACGATTGAAGAATTTAGCATGAATATGTTATGACTCAAAATTTGGTATAGATGATTATGACTTATTTTTTGTAGTCGAGGTATATGAGTTTGGATTTATAGGTCTGTTGAACAAATTAAGGACTACAAGTTTGAGAGTTGTGAGTTTGCGTTATTGAATCATTGTGTAATCGAGGATGATTGTGAAATGATTTACTCTAGGAATGGCTTTGATGTATGACTCGAACCCTTTGGACTGAACGTTACAAGTGCGAATAGGAGAAATCTATGCTCGAAGTTTAGAAATTAGAGTAATGCGAGCTTGGGTAGGATGACCCTATACTATCGACTATGGTTTGACCTTAGGATACCTTAGGATTGAAGGTGATTATTTAATATTGGTTGCACGGGATGGTGCATGAATTTGATTTTGACTTTGACTTGGTGAGTTAGCCTAGAAGTTAGGTAGACATGATTATGTCGAGAAATATATGTAGTGTGATCGACCTTAGTGAGAGACGCTTGGGTAGATTATAGACCTCGAGTAGCTAATTATAAGAGTTGAGACGTGAATATTGATGGATGTTCGTAGATAGTTTTAACGATTAGTAGGAATTGACTGGGCGGCGATATTGGATATTTGTTTGGATGGATAGATGTTTTGCGAATCGAAGAAGTCAAATGAGTTCTTGAGGATAAAAATTGCACCTGTCAATCTCGTTCGGATCCTCTATCACGAGGCTTGGCTGATATGCATATATTTCTGGGATGCCTTAAGTATGTGCACAATCCAACTCAAGTGATATGTTGAATTCAAATCAGACTGAAGGAAAGATTAGGATGTGATAAAAAATTTGTGAAATCGTATGCTCAAAAAAAAATATTAATGAAGGATGGACCGGATGAGTTATCATATGTTGATTGAACTTGTCGAATTTGTTGGATTGGGTTTTGAGTATAGAGGAAAGTTAGTGATCGAAAATGAATTCATTTGTCGATGAAATTAAACGTGTTTCAAGGATAAAATGAAGCAAGATTATACTTGGTTAGATTGAAACGATATTATCAAGATTGAAAAATCGTATTTGAAAGAGCGTATTCGAGATGTGCATAATTAGAAGAATCGAATTTTGATTGATTGTTCAAAGGGTTAGGAAAATTTTGAAAGACAGAATGTAGATGATGTAAACGATAACTTCGAAAGATAGTCAAAATTTGTTAGCAAAAATTGACTATCGATACGTGTGATTTTGAATAAAGCATTAATTGGTGTAGTCAGGTTTGGAAATGATCGGTTGGAATTTGAAATTAAAGACTTGAGGATTATCGGAATTTGGTTAAGGGGTAACACTGTGTTTCGAATAGTAGTATGGTTATGTTTTGGTTTGGAATGTTAAGAATATTGCTCAGGTGGGGTTCACCCTAGAGTTAAGTTTCCCGTATGTGCGGTGAGTATATGTTATCCCATGTTTGAGTAGTGCAGTCTACACGAACATAGTGTGAATTCAGATGGATGAATTAATGGTTATGTTATGGATTTGGGTCAGATTAATTTGGATGATATAGTTGTTCGATGAAATTGACTAAGGCGTAGAGCGCAACCCTAATAGATAAAATGTATAGGAAGTGTGTTCGAGAGATTTTTAATGTACGCCAGTTGAGTATGAGTGGTAGAAAAAGGTGATTTAGTTGATGAGTGTATACTCAGTAAGTTTTAAGGAAGAAAATTTTCTAAGTGGTATATTATGTAGTGCCCCGCCTCGCTCGTTTCAACCGAAGGAATCGAAATGCAATGGCGTTTGGACTTAGCATGCCCGGCTTGCTCAATGTCCCGCTCGGTCGAAGCAACTCCTCGCTCAGGTGGGTGGCTTCAATAAACTTGCCTCAGCTTGGCCTTCACACTAATAAATAGAAGTTTTTATTTCACTAAATAAGCTTGATAATAAAATAGATGAATCCACATAGCTAAAAGAATAATCCATTGTATCTAATGTGTATAGAACTTGAAAGTATTAGCATGTTGCCTAGATATCAACGCACGAGGGTTTTCAAAGTGGTACTCGGTCTTTCGACCGCATGTATTAATTTAAGCAAAGTGATACCACGGGCTATCGACTTGATGTCATAGCAGGCACGCCCCCACGATTCCACTGCTTGTCATAGTATTACATTCTACGAGCTCAAAGTTGGTCTTATAAGAAGATGGTGCGTTTCCACTATTTCACGGTTGATTTAAGTGATATGTCCCCACGGTCTCACAGTTTGTCATATAGAGTATGACACTGTCTATGGCACTTATGGAATATGTTTTGTTCAAGTTAAGTAGGAAGGCTATGTAGTAGCCATTACCTGGGTTTCAAAAATGGAAAGTTTACGTGACCATTTTTTTGTCGAGACGGTCCCTCGTTTGGGAGTCTCCAATGAAGTATGGAAAGTATGGTTTATGAGCACAATTTGCAAAAGATTTGAGTCATACCACAAATTAGTCCATGCATTTACGTGAGTGTAGATGTTCTTGTAGATGTGTGGTCGTGGACAACTTATGCACAAGGACGATGTTTCTTCGGACGACAACCTGGGCCACATGACCGATCCGGCCATAGATGAAACACGGTATAACTGATGCTGGGTAGGCGACTAGGAATTCGATGGACTTTCAGTAGGGCTAGCTACCTGCATTGATCGACCCACCATCTCTTTTAGCTATGTCCAAGATGTCTTGTCATGCTAGTGACCTTTCATATAGATGAGTCAGAGTGCTAAGTGGAAATCCGCATGCATGGTGTCGGTTGAGTCACAAGAAGTATAAGCATGGCACGGATGAGTCAAGATATGTGTGCATGTTTGCAACACAACAATTATCGAGCTAAGATTTTGTTATAGCAGAGACAAGTACTTCGGCACGAGATGTGGTGTCGTATGTTTGAGTCATTACACAAGTTCATGAGTTTATGTTTGAATTATTTGAAAGGGCAAGTAAAATAGTATGATTCATGTTGTTGTGAGGCATGGCCACGATGTTGCACAAATAGATTTTGTAGCACGATTACAAGGATTTGGAGCACGATCACGTTAGTTGCAAGACGAGTAGACCATGAGTCTATATGATCGAATTGATTGCCAAGGTTATAAAAACCACAAAAGAATAAGTTGTACTCACTAAAATAACGTATTGATTTAGTATGGGTGGGCGAGAGACGCACTCACCAGTACGATTGTGTACTTATACCCCACCAATCTTTATGTCCAAGTTCAGGTATCAGCATGCTCGGAGCGGAGCTCGCTTGAATGCGTTGAGGCATCGAGTTCCTTGGCATTTTGAGACGTGCGGTCGCATTGGAGTCTTCACCTATATGGGACATAATGTATGGATATCGCCTTCTATAACATCCGCAAGTAGCAAGCCTTGAACTTTTGTATTAGGAGATAAGGGAGAGAGAGAGAGAGCTGAGTGATTGTATTCAGAGATTGTGAGTCTGAGTGATTGTAATCTTGGCTTCGTGCCTTTGTAATTTTATTTTTGTAAACCCTTAAATTATTTTAGATTTATTACTATTTTTTAATATAATTTACAGTATTTCTAATTTATTTAAATAAGCTTGATTTTTAAACTATAATTTTCTTAATACTAAGGGTAGCAAGTAAATGCTACATTATATGTACATAGGTAATTTATACAAGATGATGTAATAAATATTTTAGAAAATATTTTTTAATTTTTGAAATTGTTAGGAATTTTTGTCAGATTTTAGGAGTATAAATAAGTGTGTGTATGTGTGTGTGTGTGTGTGTGTGTGTGTGTATATATATATGTACGTATATAAATAAATAATAAATATATATATATATATATATATATATATATATATATATTTTTTATATATATATATATATATATATATATATATATATATATATATATATATATATATATATATATATATATATATTTTATATATATATATATATATAAAATATATATATATATATATATATATATATATATATATATATATATATATATATATATATATATATATATTTTATATATATATATATATAAAATATATATATATATATATATATATATATATATATATATATATATATATATATATATATAATATATATATATAAATATATATATATAAATATATATATATATATAAAAAATATTTTATATATAAATATATATAATATTATATATATATATATATATATATATATATATATATATATATTTTTATATATATATATATATATATATATATATATATATATATAAATATATATATATATATATATATATATATATATATATATATATATATATATATATATATAAATATATATATATATATATATTACTTTTATACATATATATAGATATTTAATATATATATGTATAAAAGTAATATATATATGTATATGTATACATATAAGATCGCCAGCCGCTAGGACCGCCCTGAACTTCACCAAAGCGATACTCAAATTCCGGAGTGGAGACAGATTTTTGGAAGCAGAAAGCGAGGCTTAAATGGGACAGCGAGGGGTGACAAAACCTCGAGCTTCTTCCACGCCTGCGTCAATGGTCGTAGACAGAAACTCTCGCTTCACCAAATAACCGACGAAACCGGGAACATTATCAACGATCAGAGTGGTATCCAAGAGGCGACGGCTGAGTTCTTCTCCAAACTGTTCTCCAAGGAGACAGTTCTCAAGGAGAAATCCTTTCTTGAGGAGATACCCCACCTTTTCTGCGACTGTGATAACATCCAGCTAGAACTTCCCATATCCGAGCAAGAGGTCAAAGGCACCGTCTGGGCCCTGGACGCGCACAGTGCTCCCGGGCCAGACCGGTTTTTGGGGGTATTTTTTCGCATATGCGGGGACATCATCAAGGCGGATATCCATGATGCGGTGTCTGCTTTCTTCCAAGGAGCCATATACCCTAGAGCCATCTCGAGCACCAACCTGATCCTCATCCCGAAGAAAGAGAACCCGAAGACATTCTGTGATTTCTGTCCATAAGTCGTTGCTTTCTGCATGGCGGGTCTCCTTCCCAAGATCATCTCGGAGGAACAGAATGGTTTTGTCCGCGAAAAAAATATCCAGGATAACATCATGCTGGCTCAAGAGTTAATCACCTGCATGAAGTTCCCAGCTGGAGGGGGCAATATTGCTATCAAATTGGACATGGAGAAAGCGTATGATAGGCTAGATTGGCAATTCATGATCTGGGTTTTCAGGACTTTCGGATTCTCCGAAACCTGGACCAACATCGTGTGGAGATCGATCAGCAACTCGTGGTTTTCAACAGTGATCAACGGTCAGGTCGATGGATTCTTCAAATCGACTCGCAAGGTTAGGCAAGGAGATCCTCTTTCATCCACCATCTTCATTATTACGGCAGATGCCTTGAGCCGGAACCTTAATAAGATGGCTTGCACTACTAACTTCCACCACTATCATACAGCCAGCGGCTGCCCGATCATCACCCACCTGGCATTTGCTGACGATATCCTGATTTTTTTTTTCTCCGAAGACGTGGGGTCCGTAGAAGTAGTCCACCACACTCTCCAGAGATAAGTCAGATTCTCGGGCCAAAAGGTCAACCCGGCTAAAAGTGTCATCTACACCCAACACAATATCAAGAGAAAGCACGTGGACGTTATCTCCAACACCGCCTCCTTCCCTATCAAGCATCCACCGTTCCAATATCTGGGCTGCCCCCTCGTGTATGAAAAATACAACGCTGGCATTTTCGAGGACCTGACCAACTGTATAAGGAAAACTTCGAGGATGGCATAATGCTACTCTATCCCCAGATGGCAAGATGATCATCATCAAGAACGCCCTCACATCTATACCTATCTATACCCTGGCAGCATGTCCCCCCCAAGAAAGTGCTTTCTTCGGTCGAGAGCATCTTTAGTAACTTCTTTGGGGCACAGTGTCACGCCCCAGAACCAGAATACTGGAGAGCGGGGGCGAACATAGCCAGCTACGTATATTGAAATGGAATTCATCTCGCTATACGATCACGGCTGTCTAGAATATGAGGGTTTACTACAAGCCAACGGTCTCTTATGGTCAAGCCTATTGTCTCAATCTCAAGCAAATAATATAATTACAAGATGTTTGACCACCAAATATACAATAAAAGGCGTCCCAAATATTACATATCAGCTGATCATGAAGCTAGTCGTACAAAATGCTAGGACTAGGGACGTGGAAGTAAGTAAAAGTGCATCGAGCTAACAGGTGCTCGTCGGCTAAACGCCTCAAAAGAATAACTTTACAATAGAGTGAGCGAAACAAATAGAAAACCCACTCGTAGCCCGGGTTCTTTCTAGTCGCCACCATCGGGCTGGAGGTTCGAAAGATCCTCGGGAGCTGCTCCGAAATCTGGCCACACAAAACCAGCTGGGTCAAACCCCAGAAAGAGCAAGTGCCACAAAGGTGGCCACAAAATAAGAACAAAAGCCAGCATATCAGAACATAAGAAATGAAATAAAAGTACAAGTAATAAAGAGCATGTCAGGACAATAAACGACTAGGGACGTGAAACCATTCTGGAAACCAGGTTACAACCCGTAAACCAAACAAGGATCGGGGTTGTAACCCTTCGCCTGAATAGCACTCTGTCTCTACCCATTTATTGTTAGATAAGTAAAACAAGCATGTACAAGAGTTCCAGGTACAGGGGCTAGACAAGACTTAGACAAGGCTGGACTCCATCCATTCATAAGCGGCCAAGCAATTACTATGGCTTACTACTTTAACTAACTAGGGTTATCACAAGCCTAATTACTAATAAGATGCAATGAGAATTTCCCAGTCCCAAGCCCTGCAGACTATCCAGTTATCCTTCCGCGGGTTGAGAGTATGGTTGGGTACATCGCCCCGGAGACGATATACCCTTAGGTGACTTAGAGGGTGCAACACATGACAGTGCGCTGGAAATGTGCTCTACTCGTCGGTAAGCTACAAGTCCAATTAAGAGCGCCCAGATAACGAGATTGACTGTGACTAGAAATTCTCCATGAACTATAGTTTGATCTAGTCATTAGCCTAATCCATATTCAGTATGAATCCTTGACCGTGGGAACCAGGGAGTCACGTCCTAGACATGATGCAAGACAAGACAAGTGGATTGCACAAGCAAGCAAGCAGGAACACCCACGGTGTCAAGTTGATTATACGAGTCAAGTTACAAGTTACAAGTCAAGTCAAGTCAGGAGTGCGCCGCCACGGGCCACTAACAAGTTATCAAGATAAATCATGTCAGGGTACTTGTCAGGAGTGCGCCACGACGGGCCACTATTATGTCAGGTGGTCATGTCAGGAGTGCACCACTACGGGTCACTGTCGTGTTATGCTAGTTCCTTGTCATACCATGCCATGTACAATAGTCATTCCAAATATATTAAGTAAAATCAAGTTCATGACAAAAGGCGTAAGGATATAAAATGGACGTAAAATATCTAATAAAATATCAATATACAGGGCTATAGAAGAGCCAAGCTTAAAGAAATAAAACCAAAACTCCAAGAGCCAATGGATTGTGCAAGGGGTCAGGGGTTGGATTGTGCAGGAATAGTTGGCGCAGGCTGCGAAGTGCGCAGACTTAGACTACGCAGGCAATGGATGGCGCAGGATGCAGACTGCGCAGGCTTAGACTGCGCAGGCAATAGATGGCACAGGATGCAGACTGTGCAGGCTTAGACTGCGCAGGTAATGGATGGCGCAGGATGCAGACTGTGCAGGGGTCAAGCGCGCAGGAGCCGATGGCGCAGGGTTGGTTGCGCAATCGGGCAGCGGCCAGGCTGCGCAGTCAGCGACCAACGCTAAAGAGCGCGGCGCGGGGAGGCTGCGCGGTTCAGTACTGCGCTAAAGAGCGCAGACTGTAGATCTTCTTCTCCAGGCCGAGAGGAACATCAAGAACACCCAAAATTCAATCTTTCATATCTTAGTCAAATCAAAGCCAAATCTAGATTTTCAAAGTTCTAACTTGAGTAAAATTGAATTCTCTTCCACATGGAAGCATCAAAACCCATAAAATCCAACCATAATAGATCAAAACCATGTAAATCCGAAAATAGTTAAAACCTAGATCTAGAACAAGGAAGACTCCAAATCACAAAATGTCAAGTTCTAATGTTAATCTCCATGGCCTAATCTAGCTAATAGACAAATAAAAAGTGGTTCACATGTGGTGGCAAGGTGCACTTGTCTATGGGTGATGGTGTTGTGTAGAGTAAGGAAGAAGAAGAAGATGGAGAAATAATGAGAGAATTATGGAGGAGAGAGAAAAGTAGGTGGAGTTTTAATGAGGGTGGGTTGTGTTGTGTTGAGGGTGGAGTATAGGTTAAAGTGCTCCAATACATTTTAAACCGAACCAAACCAAACCAAACCAAATCAAACCAATTCTCCTCCACAAAATAAACAAGTCATGTCAAACCCGTTTTATGAAAAAACCCAAAATTCCACAAGTCGAGCCAAAATACAATTACAGGCCAGAATCTGAGAAAATAAAATATAGGTCCAAGGTACATGCAGGCTTAACCAAAATACGTGTTCTGAGATATGGGTGTTACACACAGTGACGGCCATGACAAGCATCATTGGGCTAGTTGGGATACCATGGCACGTCCTACAGAGGGGAGGGCCTGGGGTTCACCAAACTATCCCACATCGTTAAAGCATTCTCGATAAAATTGTGGTGGAAGCTCTGCACGACTCAGAACTTATGGACCAGGTTCATGAAGGCCAGATATTTCAAGCACATCCACCCTTTGACAGCCATTTGTTACAGCAGATCCTCCGTGGCGTGGCGACGCATGCTCAACGGGCGTTCCCTAGCCGAACCTATGATGCGTCTTCATATGGGCGACGGGGAAGCGTCGGCATTTCTAGAGAGATGGGTTGGAGAATCCTTACTTACTAACCTCTCAGAAGCCCACAAAAACTGCAAGATCAAGGACATGTGGGACCCCCAACGATAATATATGGAGTTAGAATGAGCTCCGGGACTGGAACGGCCCAGAGGCAGTCGAGCGTATCCGCCAATACGGAGTGACGGTCGGGGTCCAACGCTGACGAGTTCTACTGGTCGGCCGATGCTTCGGGTTCTTTCTCGGACAGATCTGCCAGGAGAGTGGTCCATAGTACTGTGGCGCCCTCCCCTAGCATTGTATCCTTCTGGCAGACATGCATCCCCAAGAAGTGGTCCTTCATCATTTGGAGAGCCTGATGCAAGATCCTCCCCACCGATGACACTTAACACTATCGGGTTCAGTCTTGAATCCGTATGCACATGCTGCACGGATCGTCAACCGAAAATGGTAGACCACATCTTCTGTCAGGGAGACCTCCGGTCAAGGTCTTGAGTGTTCTTTCCAATCACTGCAGGATGGTTCCAGGGGGCGGGTGCTTCAACGACCTTGTAGCGGCATGGGGATCTGTGTCCCATTGCCACCAAAACATAGCTGCAGGCGCCACGTGGGTTATCTGGAAGAACCGCAACAAGGCTAGATATGAAGGCCATCATTACTCCGCAGACCAACTTATTGGGGAGACCATTCGGCAATGTAGCAAACGGAGGTCCCTCTGTCATCACTGACACACGGTTTTTTGGAACTCCTTCTCTCCTGGGACTAGTCGTTTGGGTTCCCTTCTACCCTCCTTTTGTTAGTATACGTGTATAGGCTTCAATATTTTGCACCTTCTGGTATACTTATATAGCTCAGGCTTTTCTTTTCATGGAATAATATGGAGAGTGTTTTGAAAAAAATGTATGTATTATATATATATAAAGGATGAAAAAAGAAAAAAAGAAGAAGAAGAAATTCAATTACTCACGATATTTTGAAAATCTTGTGAGTTGACCAACCCAGAAACCCCCGCAGCCATCCAAATAGAGAAGCCTCTGTAGGAAAGGAAAAGAAAGGAATTCTTTTCTTAATCAAATCTTGATCAGATTTGATTAAATTCGATTCAAATTTCTTTGTTGTCATAGGATTTATATCATCCTCCCCAAGATTGCATAGAATCGACAACTAATCATTGTCGAATTTGGTTAGAAATCGAATTGAACGAAGGTTATAAATACAAACACATCCGTAGAGTTTTTATCAAAAACCCTAGAGAATTTGTCTCGTGATCGCCCCCCCCCCTAATTCATAGAGAACCCTGGACGACCTGCTCCCCCATCGAAAGCCTGCAACCGGCCGTAGACGCCGGGGAATCGTCGAAGAGCCCCATTCGGCAGAGACAAGGCACTGCTCTGTTTCATGAAACGTACCCCAGGTACCCCACTTCGTGCCCAATTTTCTTCATATAGGATCGAAAGTTTTTCGATTTTCTTTTTTGGTAGACAACCTAGTTGATCGACTTTGAACCTAACAATTGTATTGCCCCGCTCCGCGAAGGCACTCGATAAATTGAGAGATCGAATTGCTGGCTCTGCAACAGAAGGCGATTGATCTAAGTAAGTGTACGAAGACTCATTTTCTGATTCGCTTATGCCTAATAAGAATCTGAGTTTTTGGAATGAATGCTATGCTAATAACAAGATTGTAATCAATTAGTATGCTTTTAAGAGAATTCATATATTGCTATGAAGTAAGATTGTTGCCTGAATAAGAAATGAATGTTGCCTTGAACAAGAGAACCTTACCATGCTAATAAATAAAGAAAGAGATGCTTTCATATATGTATCATATGCTATCAAGAGTATGTTTCAATGCTTAATGATATTGAACTATTGTAATGCTGTGTAATTAGATGTTGCATGTTATCATTTATTACAAAAAGATAGGAATGCTTGATAGAACTGCTATCGTGTAAGAGTTGCCAGAAAAGAAATGGTACGACTTGTCCATAGAGAGAAAGAGTAGAGCTGCTAGCTCGATTATATGAAAAGAAGAGATGGATGGAAAATGTCTACTGATCGATAGATGAATTGTTAATAAGAAGAGTTTAATTGATAGATTTTGCATTCATAGAGTCAGTCTGGACAAGTGGTGCACAAGGATGTAATCTTTCGACCAGTTCCAGGAAACTGGGATTGTTCTGCCTAGGAGAAAATAGGACACCTGGGGCCAAAAGTCTCCGCGATCAGGGGATGTCAGTCTATTAGTGAGATGGGCTATAACGTCCCAACTGCTAATAATGGGGAGTAAAACCCTGATTCTAAATAGATTAATTAAATTGGGAATTGCAAAAAAAATCATTTGGCTTTTACTTCCTATTTTAGTTTATTATTATTATTTTATTAGTCAAAAATTAGATTTTGATTTTTAATATTAATTATTTGATGGAATTCGTATCTGGACCCTTCAACCAAAACCCTTTAACCCAAATCCTTTAACCCAAACCCAATAAACTAAACCCCTACACGTTCAACCCCACAACCCCAATCACTCGACTACCCGTACGAAACCCCCACTCCCAGATCTATCATCCTCTCTCCTCGCACAAACTCTCAGAAACACTCAAAAACTCTCAAATACTACACAAAGACTCTTTCCTATACCTTCATAAACTCTACCATAACTTCCTCTACACTACTCTCTAAAATTTTGATTGCACCCCGACGCTCCCTACGATGCCCCGAATATTTCAATATTTTGGGAGTTTTCGATGCATCGCCCGACCGCCCGACCGTCGATCGGCCTCCCGTGCGTGACCCCGGCCGCCAGTGCCCTCGCATGGCATCCCCTGGTGCGCCAGCCCCCGTACGGTATTCTCAGGTGCCACCAGTGCTGTCGTGCCGCACCCGCGTACCGTCCGTGCGCTTCCCGCGTGTCCGAGTACCGCCTGTGCGTGCGTCAATCCCGCTCGCGTGCACCCCATCTGTGTGCTGAGTTTCGTCGCTTTGCATAATCGAGGCCGAGCCACCCTTCTGTTCTCCTTCATTAGTCTTTCGTAGACCTTCGGTTCTCTTTCATCGAACTTCCGGTAGATCTTCTGTACTTCTGTATTTAATTCCAGTAGTAAAACCCAACTTTCTACCCGACCGAAATTGACAGAATTAAGCTCTGTCAATTTTGGGATAGTTAGTTTTCTAAATTGTGTCTGTGTTTGTTAATAAGATTAGTTAAATCATTTGATGCATAATAGTTAGATTATTAGTACTAATAATAATATTGATGTCGTTAGAATCATCGGTTTATGTATATAATTATTCAAATAAATATTAAATTTTATTAATAAAAGACTGTGATTATTTTGTTAATAAATTATAGGCAGAATTAGATTCATTAGTAAGTTAATATTTTTTAGAAAATAAATGTTAGTTATATTCCTTAATAAATTATTTAATTATTTGTGTAATTAAAATGTTTCTCATTAATTATTAATACAAAATACTTTTTTTTGTCATGAACTCGCTAAAAGATTTAGTTAGCTTTAGTCTCATTAAAATAAGATTTTAGATGGTATTTAATTACTACCTTAAATATGTTTCTAAAATATTAGGTATTATTAAAGATTCTCGTAGTATATTATTAAATGATTTTTCTTTATATTTAAAAATATCTATTATAAATACATAGCTAATTTATGTAAAAATTTCACCTTATATTAGTAATGGGTCATAGTTCAATCATGTTATTCTAAACTTATTAAATACGTTATGGTTTTACGTAGATAAAATGTTATTTAATTCCCAAAATATATTTTATTACCAAAAGAATATTTGTATAAGTTCTACCTATAAAAAAAATATATTATTATTTATATATTTTAATTAAAATAGTAATTTTCAAGTTACTAAATAAATAATTATTTATTTAAAAGTTTGTTTATTTAGCAGTAGCTAATTATGTATATTTTGCTAAAAATTAGTAAAAGAGTATTTTTACATAAATTATCATCATAATCAAAATATCTACTGTGTTGTACGAATTCATTATTAATTTGAGTATCGATAAATTTATTCAAAGAAATCATAAATTTTACTATTTTATTACTAAAACCGTTTTTCTTATATTACCAGTTAGAGCTCTCTAAAATACTTTATAATTACATGATTGCTTTATTGTAATTATCGGTGATTTAGAAACTAGACATTTATCTTATCAATAATAAGTTATTAACTAGAATTGTAGTAACCTTAGATTAGCAACTAAGTCATGTTTCGCTAATGTAGGGTTCAGTTCTGGGACTTAGCCTGACTTTTCTCTGTCGTCACTTACAGCACCGGACACACCAAGGCAAGTATCATACTATTCATGTCGTATTTTAATCAATAAATAAATGCATTACATTCAGTAGGACTATGTATATTGTATCAACACCGATTCACGGGGTCCCTCTCGGACCCCAAATTGATTGCTTGATTGACTCATTGACTCGGGGATTGGAGGAGTAGTATAGCAACTCGGTATCACTATTGAATATTGTAGATTGCATCATTGTAACTCTTAAGATTTCATTGCCCTGTTGTTTCCTTTATTATTATTTTAAAAAATATAATAATACTTTAAACTGACCTTGCATTATTTATTATTATTTAGAATAGATAGATATATGTTCTTGCTCTCCTCCTAACTGGAGACCAATATTTTAGGTGATTGCGAAGTCGAGAAGCTTGCCTTTAGTTCCTACTACGGACCCGATCCGAGTTCTGAAGAGGTAGCTGAACCTGACTAGGGAGTCCAGGATTTCTAGTTGTACCTATTGCTTTACTTTCTGTTTTCTAGTTGTAATAAAGAACAGTTGTAATAACTATATGTTTACTTGCTTGTGTGTTTGTTTCATCTAGACATTTAGCTTTAATTTTTAAAGCTCAAATAAATATTTTTTATTTTCGTATTTTAGAATTATTTGCTTGTGTTACTACTGTTTGATACAGCTTACTGTCGTCGTCTCACAACGGTACAGGTTGGCATGATTCGACTGGACCCAGTATATTGGGATCGCGTCGTGACATATTTTCAGTGGTGGCCCATGCTAGTCCAGCTCTAAAAATTGGTCTAATCAACTTAGTCTAGACAAACGTGCAGTCCTGCAATCTGACTTAGGTCTAAGTATGACTTTAGAAAAATAGACTCTAGAAACAAATTAGAACACTTAGATTATTTCAACCTATCGCAACATAGGACCGAATTTATCTATTTATAATCTATTTTTGCTTGATTATAGTTTCGTAGGTTACCTTGCTTATGTTGTTACTTAACTTTCTTCCTTTCATTCCAGAGAATAGTTGGCGAAGGCTTACTCGATCTTGATTAACTAGAAACCGTACCCAATTAGGCCAAATATTTTAATTGTTTTTGATATTATATTCTTAATAATAATGTTGTATAAATCATATGATTAATTGGAAGTTGAGGCTATAGTTACCATCCTAATTGTCTTAGAATCCATACATGTCATTAATTCCAGTCACTAAGCTTTAACCTATTCCTTCTACTTTCTTCAATCAGATTTTATTATCAGAATACCTTGATCAAATTGTGATGTCTTCATTTTGACTTATGAAACATAACCTTTACCATATTTGACTTAATCAATCTAGAATCCTTTCAACTACTGGTGTATTCACATTAGTATGATCTTTATCCATTTCAGACCATCAACTTTATAATTTCTACAAACATTTTTGCTTCGGATGTGACATTCCTATTTAACCCTAAGGAAAAAGTTACATTCATCATGTAATATTTTGTTGATGCGTTTACCCTTTGAAACTCTTATGGATTTAGTTGAAAGAGTATTCGACAAACAACCATAGCATTACAGATGTGCACTGTAGCCATTTACCCAATTTACGAAACTGTAAGTTTACTGCAACCAGATGCGCACTGGTGAGGCATAAACTTTAGTTAAAGTGATTACATGTACATTGGTTTCTTACTGCAGCTAGATGTATATGCACTAGCGAGACATATGTTCTTAAGCATTATGGTAATAGATTAAAATATGATTACTATCAGTTTGTATCACTTTCAGACAATCATTGACTTCTTGGATCAAACTCTTATTCTTATAATTGGTCCTTTCATCTATTTTATGAAATTTATTATCTCAATAGTGCCATTAGTATTTCAGATTGCAAATCATTCATAACATTACTGAGTTCGAACTTTCTTAGCACATTTATCATTTCAAACACCCTTGTATTATAATTAGACCCTATTATCTACAGTAAGAAAATGGGACCCAAGTTCAATGGGATGTGGAAGAAGATGAAGCAGTTGAGACTGTCCCACACTAAGGACCAAGACTTTGAGAACTAGTGCTAAGAAAATCTAGAGTTATTAGTAGCACTAGATGGTTCTTTGTGAAGTTGAAACTGAATAACTTTAGAAGAAGTCTAGGAGAATCTTCCTATAATTTTCTAATGATGTTAAATGAATCCTTAGTTACACTCTTATTTTGGCAAATGTCTTTCATGATGTCATATTTTTTCTACAATACAATTTCTGAAAACTTGAGGATTTCAATTTTAGGGAGAAGGTTGGTAAAAATTATTGAGATATGACTTGTCATAAATATGTTAATGTTAAGGTTTGGAAGAATGTAATTTTGAACCCTTAGATATATGTTGATATGTGAAGGTACTCATGATTATTGGAGGCGATATCATATTTTCAGTAGCACCATTCTTGTGTGGATTAGTGACAAGCCTATGACTATAATTTTTCCAAATCAATATAACTACTATTTAGTTTGTCTTTTTTAATTCTTGGATATTATAGCAATGTTGAGTTTTTCAGAAATAGGATATTGGTAGAGGAAGAAAGACTACGACAAGCAAGAACATGTATGAGCATGAAATAATTTCGACAATGACTGTTCACCATGATATTTAAGGATTACCACTTAGAGAAGAAATCATACGAGTTTAAAAGGTGATTATGAATTGATTAGGATGTTATTGGTAAAGGGCGAATGTCACATCATTGAGAAAAAAATTTGAGGACATCATATAGCATGTTCTATTTCATTCTCCTCGTACTACGACATGATGCACCCCATAAATTTCCCTTAGTTAAGACACCTTTAGGCATGTTTTGTGTTACATATATTGTTATGTGTGTTGTGTAGTTAATAGTCAGACTATGTCATTCCTTGGTGGGATTAGCATCTTTGAAGATTTAGAGCACAATTGATGTTCGGATGGAACACGGATATTAGAAGAAATCTTGATCGATAAATATAACATTCTAGAGTGATTGGAGAAAAAATAATATTGCGAGAATATTATGTATGCTTGGTAAGAAATGATAAAATGAGTAAATTTGCACAATTCTATAGGTAATTGGTAATTCAGAAATAGAAGCAGAAATCTACAATTGTGGATAGTGATTGTGTTTCTAAGGAGGGAATAATATTATTTTAAAGATAGTGCATGAATTGACCAAGATTTTTCTATTATAGATTAACCATGGGACAGCTAACGTAGTTTTGTTTGAGGCAGTTAAGAGAGTAATATCTTTGCTTGTTGAGACTTAATTATACCCCAAACTCTACCTATAGAATTTCGAGGACGAAATTTTCTCAGGAGGGAAGGTTGTAAAATCCTGATTTTAAATAGGTTAATTAAATTAGAATTTGTAAAAAAAACTTTTATTTCCTATTTTAGTTATTATATTATTATTATTATTATTTATTAGTCAAAAATTAGAATTTGATTTTTAATATTAATTATTGGATGATGTTCTTGCCCGGACCTTTCAACCCAAACCCTTTCACCCAAACCCCTGCCCGTTCAACCCCACTACCCCAATCACCCGAATACCCTGTACGAACCCCCCACTCCCGATTCTATCATCTTCTCCCTCGTACGAACTCTCATAAACACTCAAAAACTCTCAAAAACCATAGAGACTTTCTCCTATAAACCTTCACAAACTACCACAACTTCCTCCACAATCCACCTCTTCTAAATTTGATCACACATCGGCGCTCCCCGCAATGCCCCGAACATTTCAACATATCTCTTGGGGTGTTTTCGACGCGCCCGACCACAGATCGGCCTCTCGCATACGAACTTCGGCCGCCAGCGCCCTCGTGCGGTGTCCTCCGGCGTCGCCAGCCCCTGCGCGGCATCCTCCTGCGCCGCCAGTGCCCGCTAGCGCTACCGCGCCCCCCGCGTGTCGTCCGTGTGCTTTTCTCATGTCCGCGTGATGCCTGTGCGAGAGTCGATCCGTTCGTGTGCACCCCATACGTGTGTGCCGAGTTCTGTCGCTTTGCACGACACCAAGGCCGAAGCTACCCTTCGGTTCTCCTTCGTCGGACTTCCGGTAGACCTTTTGTACTACTGTATTTAATTCCACTAGTGAAACACAACTTTCTGCCCCGACCAGAATTGACAGAATGATGCTATGTCAATTCTGGAATAGTTAGTTTCCTAAATTGTGTCTGAGTTTGTTAATAAGATTAATTAAATCATTTGATGCATAATAGTTAGATTATTAGTACTAATAGTAATATGGATGTCGTTATAATCGTCGGTTTATGTATAATTATTCAAAATAATATTAGATTTTATTAATAAAAGACTGTGATTAGTTCATTAATAAATTATAGGCAAAATTAGATTCATTAGTACAGTTAATATTTTTTTAGGAAATAAATGCTAGTTATATTTTCTTAATAAATCATTTAATTATTTGCATAATTAAAATATTTCTTATTAATTATTAATGGAAAATATTTTTTTTGTTAAACTCGCTAAATGATTTAGTTAGCTTTAGTCTCATTAAAATAAGATTTAGACGGTATTTAATTACTACCTTAAATATGTTTCTAAAATATTAGGTATTATTAATGATTCTCGTAGTATAACTATTAAATGATTTTACTACTAAAACCATTTTTTCTTATGTTAGGTATTATTAATGTTTCTAAAATATTAGGTATTATTAATGATTCTCGTATAGCAACCTTAAATTGGCAGCTAAGTCATGTTTCGCTAATGTAGGGTTCAGTTTCGGGACTTAGCCTGATTTTTCCCTGTCGTCACTTACAGCATCGGAAACTAAGGCAAGTGTCATACTATTCATGTCATATTTTAATTAATAATTAAATGCATTGCATTCAGTAGGACTGTATATTGTATCGACACTTATTCACGGGGTCCCTCTCGGACCCCAAATTGATTGCTTGATTGACTCATTGACTCGAGAATTGGGAGAGTGGTATAGCAAATGTAACCAAAATCATGTTACTATTATTGCCTCTTTCGTGCTAACACTTATTGTACGGAGGTTGAGCCGTATCGTATACTAGCATTTGGCCAAAATATTAATACACATTGATTCTACCAGTCGGTCAAAGATCTGCTATATGCTCAAATTACTATTGAATCATTGTAGATTGCATCAATGTAGCTCTTGAGATTTTATTGCCCTGTTGTTTCCTTTTATTATTTAGAAAAATATTATAATGCTTTTAAACTGCCCATGTATCATTATTATTTACAATGCTGGATATGGATATATGTCTTGCTCCTCCTAACTGGAGACCAATATTTTAGGTGATTGCGAAGAAGAGGAGCTTGCCTTTAGTCCTACTACGGACCCGATCCGAGTTATGAAGAGGTAGCCGAACCTGATCAGGAGCCCAGAGATTTTTAGTTGTTCCCGTTACTTAACTTTTCTGTTTCCTAGTTGTAATAAAGAACGGTTGTAATAACTAAATGTTTACTTGCTTGTTTGGTTGTTTCATCTACACATTTAGCTTTAATTTTAAAGTTCAAAATTCTTTTTTATTCTCGTATTTTAGAATTATCTGCTTGTGTTACTACTGCTTGATACAGCTTACTGCCACCATCTCACAAGGGTGCAGGTTGGACATGATCTGACTTGACCTAGTATATTAGGATCGGGTCGTGACATGGGAATACCCGTGGACCATCATATAGATTATTGCCATTAAAATTCTTTTATTGAAAATTTCAATACAAACAGAACAGTGTTACAATATAGGACTTAGATGTAGTCCTAGGAGTACACTTTTGTTTATCTGGATCCCTTGTGCCGATGGAGGAGTGTGGTAATGCGTTGACTCCGTTGACGATCTGACGACGGTTATCGGTTCTCTGAAGGTCTGGATTGCTCTGGGTGCTGGAGCTTGCTGAGAGGAGGAAGACGTTGAGTGTCTGTATCTTCCTCTCTGGTGGGTGTTTGTTCATTTTTCCGTTCGTGGGTGAGAAGGAAATGATCCCTCTATTTATAGCTTTACAGGCTGGCTGCTCATGCGCGCATATGTAGGGTACGCCTGGACGCGGGGACGCCACGTGGTGATTGCTGATGGAGGCGTATGGATGCTGCGCCCTGATTGAGGGGTTGAATTCTTATGCTGCTGTTGTGAGCTGGCACTTAGCAGAGGAGAAAATCTTTCTGTTGCTGAGATCTTGGGTGAGTTGAGTCAAAGGACATGTGTCATCGACCCATAGCTCAAAGATCTCGGATTTGATGGGGAATGATCTGGTAGGATGCCTAGTATTGGGCGCATGAGGAGGCTCTGGCTCGTAACCTTTGGGAGTCACGAACCATTCGGGGCGCATGGCTTTTGAGGTGCATGCGAGACTTCAGTAATGACTTAACTCCTGTCTTTTGGGATCAGAGAGAAGTCTGGGGCGCATGGCTTTTGAGGCGCATACAGAGCTTTAATGTGACTTTTCTTCTGTCTTTAGGGATCAGTGAAAAGTCTGAGGCACATGGCTTTTGAGGCGCATGCAGATTTAGGCGCATAGCTACGGAGGCACATGCGAGATGATAGGGTGGCCGCTGGCAGTAGCCGTCGGAGGAAAGTAATGATGATGCTGACGTTGGCGATGCTTCGTCTTCTGAACTGTTCAGACTTCGGGAGACGTGCTGCCAACTCTGTCAGTTCAGCATTTATGTTTTTGATATTAGATGGACAGTTGAGTGGGCGCATCGGTTGGCGTTCCACTTGGCGTATGGGGACGGATGGGGGCACATCCCCTGTGATGCGCTTGGTGCTGAAGGGCGCGTCTATGTGATGCGCTTGATGTTGAAGGGCGTCTGTGTGATACGCGGTCTGGCCGGCGCATCCGCTTCGTGACACGTCTTTAATGGTGCGACTGTTACGATCTTCGAGTGCTTTAAATAGCCGTTTTGACTTGGCTGAATTCGAAGCGTCCGGTTTATCCATTTAATGCAAATTCATTGCACGAAATTCGGAGAGCCATCCACTTGGCGCATGGGTTTGATTTTCTCGGCCTATAAATAGTGGCATGGAGAGAGTTTGCTTCTCGTTCTTCCACGTTCTTCCGACAAACTTGTTTACTCGGATGCATTCTGTTGATGACATGCTCCCGAGGGTGAAGATGCGACGTAATGTCTTCATTAATGCACTTGAAGGTGACTGTTACATCCAAAAGTCGGAGTCAAGGGCTTCTGAGGCAGGCAGAAGGTGCCTGTTGCATCCAAAGATAGGGATACCCGAGCCTCGTCTCCGTTATTCTGAAGAGCCGTAGATCGGAATGGCGGTGCTGTGGCTTTCGGGGCTCTTTCTTTCTTCAAAGTGGGTATTGCCCACTCTGGTTGTGTTGAAAGCTGCTCCTTTAGCCGCGATTTCGATTACGGTCTTCCTTGGTCTTTGGAGGCTCTTTCGAAGCCTCCCCTGGTCACAGGTTGGCTTGCGGTGCACTTCTCTTCCTCGGTTTGGGGAGCACTTCCTCCAGCTAGAGGGTTGATTGCCACCCTCGTTCTGCCCAATGAATGCTTTATTAGTCGAAGCATTTAGACGGCGGTGAGCCTGGCTGGAAGAGCGGCACATAACTGGGCTGCTGAAGGGATGCACATAACTGAGCTGCCAAAGGGATGCACATAACTGAGGATGCACATGACTGAGCTGCTGAAAAGGATGCGCCCTGCTGAGGGAGCATGGTGGGATGCGCCTGACTGAGGGCGCATGGTGATCGCTGTGCCTGGCTGTAGACTTAGGGTCTTTTCTTTTTGTAGAAGTTCTCCTTTGTACAACCTTTTCTAGACATGTAATAGACTTTATATGTAATAAAAAGTCCTCTTTCGAGTCCCTATTTGTTGTTTTTGCTGTTAAAGTACTTTGTCCAAGCTCTCTGGCGCATGTAGGGTTTGGCGTATAGGATTTCTGGTCCTGAAATTCCATGCTTCTACAAGACTCCCTTCAAAGTTTTTAAAACTTTTGGACAAGTTTTGGAATACTTTGAATAAGAAGCATGGCGGTTGGGGCGCATGACTGTCGGGGCGCATAGATACTCCGCGCATCAGTGACGGGGCGCATGCTACGCTCAGTTAATGTAAATGATAACGCCTCGATAGCCAAGAAAAATTAATGATGATTTTTGTTTTATTTGCGGTTATCTTCACAGAACCCGAGGCGACGACTGAGGTCACACTTCATCGGTTCACGCGTGCGACCATGCCTATAAATAAGCGTGAGATGGAGAGAGAGAATTCTTCCTCTCCTTGCCTTTGCTTTTAGAGTTCTTCTTCACAAAAACCCTAGCTTTCTTCCCTCAAGGAATGGCTCCCAAGACTCCTCGCGGCGGCAGATTTGAGGCGTCGAATTGAAGAGCTTTCAGCCAACCCTGGGGATGTTTAGGGCTTGTAGTCTCTTCTTTTTGTGTATTTGCAACTCTTGCTGGGGATGGTGTAGTCCTTTACTCTCTTTTTTAGAAAATAAAGAAGTACACAATTTTTTGTGATGTGTTCACTTTTGCTTGTCAGAACTTTGATGATTTGTGTGGACCGATTATCTTTTGTACACCTTGGTTTTTAGGTACAGATAATAAGTTTGAAAGAACCAACATGTTTGCTCAGAGGTGATGTGGATGTGGCAAATATGGGATTCAAATGATAAAATCTTCCTACTCAGAGGTATTATGGACGTGGTAGGAATGACTCTGGGAAATACGCGGAACTACTCAGAGGTAATGTGGACGTAGAAGTTCTGCGATCAATGTACGGCAACGCAGGGGTTGTCTGTACGGGATGTTTACTCCGAGGTAATGTGGACGTGGTAAACATGATGGGTAGCGTAGTCTTATGGGATATAAGATTCCGCTTTGTAGGGTGTAGGGGACAACTCAGAGGTGATGTGGACGTGGTTATCCTTCTACTGGAGGATGCGGAACAGCTGGGTTCCGAAGCGTATGATTTTGTGGAAGGGAATTGTCTGTGAGCCCTGATGATTGGGTCCACAGATCCCCTGATGGAAGCACATGTCTGAAAGATGTCAAGAGTAGTACTTCTTTAGGAACTTATCGTTGATGGGCATCATGAACAAGTCCCCATTGGGTTTGGCGAGGCGGTAAGTACCGTTTGAGTATACCGTCTACGATAAAAGGTCCTTCCCACTTGGGCTCGAACTTTCCTGGTGTCTTGTGAGTCAACACCATCGGCCTCCTGACTGCCAGAACCAGGTTGCCTACTTGGAAAGTCTCTGCTTGACCTTCTTGTTGAAAGCCTGTGATATACGGGCTTGGTAAAGTTCGATGCGTTGTTGAGCTAGGAGACGCTTTTCGTCAAGTGCCTCCAGTTCCCGCAGACGACGACGTTGATTGTCCTCTTCTGTGAGTTGGTTTGTGATCGCTACACGGAGAGAGGGTATCTGGATCTCGAGAGGTAGTACCGCTTCACTCCCGTAGACCAGGAGAATGGCGTGTTGCCCGTCGGGGTCCGTACCATTGTGCGGTAGGCCCAAAGGCATTCGCCGAGCTTTTCGTCCCAGTCGCGTTTGTTGGATGATACGACCTTTTTGAGTAGCCTGACGATAGTCTTGTTGAACGCCTCGGCCAATCCGTTTGCTGCCGGATTGTAGGGGGTTGATGCCATTTTGAATGTGATTCTTGTCACAGAATCTGTTGAAAACATGGCTGATGAACTGAGGACCATTATCGTGGATGATCCTCCGGGGTACTCCGAAATGGTAGATGACGTGGTGTTTGATGAAGCTGATCACCCTGGAGCTTTTCACTTCTGCCAGTGGAACTGCTTCTGCCCATTTGGAGAAGTAGTCAGAGATGGCTAGGATGAAGCGGTGTCCTCTCGATGAAGGAGGGGTGATTGGTCCCACAATGTCCATGCCCCAAGCTTCGAAGGGCCAGGAGGCGATTGTAGGATGTAGTGGTTCTGACGGTGTATGGATGAAGTCCACGTAAAGCTGGCACGCATGGCACTTCTTAGCATAGTCGACAGCATCAGCGGCCATGGTTGGCCAGTAGTAGCCTATGCGTCGCAGTCGGTCCTGCAACTTAGGGCCAGCTTGATGGGCCCTGCAGGTTCCATAGTGAGCTTCTCAAAGGGCTTCGGCTGCTTCTTCGTTGGACAAACATCGAAGGAGAAGTCCATCGTAGGAGCGTTGGTACAGCATTTTAGTGGCTGTATCATAGTAGAATCGAAGAGAGCGTCTCCTGACTGAGACGGCTTCTTTCGGGTCTTCTGGGAGAATTACGTAGACAGCGAAGTCGATGAACGGGAATCTCCAATCTCGAACATTAACACCAGCTCTTGTTGACATAGCATGGGCTACTCGTGAGTACAGGTTGTTTTTAGGATAGACCAAGTCTCGACCCACCACTGTGACGTAGTGTTGAGTCCCGAGGGGTACTGCCAATGAGGCTGCGAGGCCAGCCAGAGCATCAGCCTCCAGATTTTGTAGACGAGGTACGTGTTCGATGAAGAACTCGGTGAAGGTTGAAATGATGTTCAATGCAACTTCATGGTAGGGGATCAGATCTTCATGGTGAACCTCGTATTACCCTCTGACCTGGTTAACGACGAGTTTCGAGTCGCCGTAGGCTTCCAGATGATTCACCCCCATCTGTTGCGCTAGCTGGAGTCCCATAATGAGCGCGTTGTACTCAGCAACATTGTTGGAGCACGGCTTTGAAAGGGAATAAACATGCTGGATGACCAGCTGATCGGGGGAGACTAATACCACCCCCACTCCAGCAATGATTTGGCCTTTGGGGCCTGTTCTTGAAGCACCATCGAAAAACATCCGCCAGACGGAGCTTTCTTCGGTGACGTTTGATTCTTGGACCTCATCCGGGATGTCTTCGTAGAGTTTTGAGGACTCTGGGATGGGGTGTGCAGCTAAAAAGTCGGCCAGAGCTTGACCCTTAACAGCTTTTTGTGGAACGAACACCATGTTTTATGGCGTTAGCAAGATCGCCCATGTGGCAAGCCGGGAGTTTAATGATCCTGGCTTCGTCATGAGGACTCTGAGCGGATTGACTCGGGAAATGACATGAATTGTCTGGCCCGAGACATAATGACGAGTCTTTTGGATGGCAAATACCAGAGCCAAGCACTCCTTTTCAACAGGGTTGTACCGGTGTTCGGCCCGATCAGAGTTGAATGAGGTAGTAGATTGCTTGCTCATAGCCTGTATCGCTGTTCTGAGCTAGCAGAGCACCGAGGGAATGATCCATGGCACGGACGTAGAGGATAAATGGTTTGCCGGCGACGGGTGCCACCAGAACTGGCGGGCTTGTCAGATAAGCCTTGATGTGGTCGAAAGTCTTTTGGCACTCCTCTGTCCAGACGTAAGAGACTCCCTTCTTCATGAGCTGAGTGAAGGGTTGACATTTGCCAAAAAGGTTTGCTATGAACCTCCGGATGTATGCCAGACGCCCCTGTAGGCTTCGAAGTTCTTGAAGGTTCTTCGGAGGGTCCATGTCGAGGATGGCTTTGATCTTCTCGGGATCGACATGAATGCCTTCCGCCGTGATAATGAAACCTAGGAACTTTCGCTAGAAACTCCCATGAAGGATTTAGCGGGGTTCATCTTGAGTTGATGCGCCCGCATGAGATCGAAGATTGTCTTGAGGTCTTGCAGGTGATCTCCTTTGAGACGGCTCTTGACTGCAATGTCGTCAACATAGCATTCGACTGTCTTGCAAAGATGCTAACGGAAAATGGTGCTCATAGCTCGTTGGTATGTCGCACCAGCATTCTTCAAGCCGAAGGGCATCACTGTGTAGCAGAAAATACCCTTCGGAGTCCTGAATGACGTGTGTTTTGTGTTATCGGGAACATCTTGATCTGGTTGTAGCCTGAATACCCGTCCATGAAAGACATGCGTTCGAATCCACATGTGTTGTCGATCATCACGTCGGTGATTAGAAGTGGGAATTCGTCCTTCGGGCAAGCAGAGTTGAGGTCCCTGAAGTCGATACAAACTCATATCTTCCCATTCTTCTTGGTGATGGGGATGACGTTGGCTACCCAATCTGGGTATTGTTCTTCACGGATGAAACGCTGGTCAAGAGCTTGTCCACCTCTGATCAATGGCGTTCATGATGTCCGGACGGAAGCGTCGCTGTTGTTGTTTGATAGGCTTGGCATCAGGTAAGATGTTCAGCCTATGCATCATGATCTGGGGGTCAAGTCCGGCATATCTTCGTAACTCCAGGCGAAGACGTCGATATACTCTTTTGCCAGTTGGATTAAAGATTCTCGGTCTTCTCCTTTTAGGCTTTTGCTGACGAAGATGGGTTTGGAAGAAGATCCATTCCCAAGGTCGATCTGCTCGACCTCGTCTTCGGTGGAGGTTCACGTAGTTCAAAATGAGACTCCCACTGTTCTCCCAGGCGTTGAGCCCAAGATTCTTCTTCAAAGAATTCTGGCGTTTGGCCTTCATCTTCTTGAGGTTGTGCTGATGTCATGTTGGCTGACAACACTTTTTTGAAGACTGATCCGATGCTGGTATCAGAATCCCAGGTTGATGCCTCGGACGAGTGAGAATGTTCTACCTCTTCCGCGTCTGAACTCTCAGGAGTTGACGATGGCGTGACGTAGCCTACCCCCCGTCGAGTTCTATTGTAGTAGTCCTGCGGCTTTCCTTTAGGTGTTGGAAGCCGGAGAGGGAGACGTCGACCCTTGCCGTAGTTCAGGCCTTTGTTGCTTTTTAGGTCGTAACCCATCTTTTGGATGAGGTACTTTGCCTTGTCCGTGTACCGATAGACTTGTATTCTGCCGGTATCTGGTTCTGGCTCGAGTGGCGAAGGTCTTGATGACGCTCAACTTTGTCGAAGATGATGGATTCTTCATCTCGATTCCGTGGCGGGACTATGTAACAGACCCCTTGGGACGGGACTACTCGATTTACATGATGGACGGTCGTTATTTGTGTTTACAACGACCGTAGAGCGTTATCTAATGTATACATGGCATTCCAATGTGGAAGACTAGAATAATTAAAAGACACTCTATTATTGATAAAATACGAGATTTTATCCCACGGGATTACATTGTCCAGAGAGGGTGCATCTACATCAGCAGAGATATATTCCCCTAGCTCTTCGTCTGTGAGTACTGGAGTAGGATTGGAAGAGTCTACCACAGCGTTGGTCTTGGAGTCCGAAAGGACTATGCGGGCCTTTTCTGGCAGCTTGGATGGCGACGGCTTGCCTTTAAACGCACCTTCAGAGGTGCCACCACTGTACCTTCGGTGATTGGCGCCTTCCCCTGTAGTTTTGACACAAGGGGAGCCGATGTTTGAGGCGGCTTTCCCTTGAGCCGTATCTTCAGGGGAGCTTCAGGAGCAGCTGGTGCTTTCCCGGCAGTTTAATGCTCATGGGAGGCAACTTCTGAGGCGGTTTGCCTTTGAGCCGGATCTTCAAAGGAGCGTCGGGAGTGACCTCATGCTCCATGTCCGGCTCTGCTGCTATTTCTGCCTCATCAGCATCACTGGCTTCCTCCTCGTCAGGTGACTTGTATAGGTCGGAATCGGTAAAGTAGGCTTCAATCCCTTTGAAGGGGTCGATGTCCGCAAACTCCGTCCGGATGACGTTGTTGGTGGACACGTACTTCATACATTGGTGGATCGTGGATGGCACCACCATGTACTCATGCAGCCATGGACGACCCAAGAGGTTGTAGTTGACGTCGGCGTCCACGACATAACAAGTCACCTCAGTTCTGAGGTTACCGATATGGCACTTTAGTCGTATCTTTCCCAGTGGCTCGCTTTTGCTAGCATTGAAGCTACTGATAGTTGTATTGGAAGGCGCCAACCGGTACATTGGGATCCCCAGTGTTGAGAGCAGCGTCTTCGAGATGATGCTGAGGGAAGACCCCGGATCGATCTGAATCTACTTCACCTTGACTGAACCGATATACCCTGTATAATATAGCGGCCTGTTGTGTCGGTTGTGCTTGAGCAGCATGTCCTGTTGGGTGAAGGTTATATTGGGGATAACCTATCTGCATAGTGGCAGTACGTGCATGCAGTTGGGAGATCTTCAGGCTGCTTGACCTGACTGATGAAGGACTCAGCATCCTTCAGGGCTTCACAGAGAGCTTCGCGAGTGTCTTTGGAAAGACGAAGGAGCTCAAACAGAGAAAGGCGGGCAGGAGTACTGGCCAGTTGTGCCAGTATGTCGAAGTTGTGGGGCTTGGCTAGCCCCGAAGCATTCTCCTTTCGCAGAGGCCTATCGAAGCGGGCTTCTATCTGCTTCTGCTTATTGGCTGCTGGGGGCTTAGACGGGCCCTCCTTCTGGACAGCAGGGATGGTGCAAGGAGGCACCACCTCGACGGCAGCTTCGTCGGGTTGGGCGTTCTGTTGTGAACGCGTCTGTACAGGAAGTGCCTCTTCCGCTGAGGAAGAGACCATACGACAAGACTTGATCTTCCTGCCTTTGGATTTGGAGGTAGGGCATACCTCCGGTTGAGTCACCTCGGAGACACGATCAGGGTGAACCCATAGGATCTCTCCCCGAGATGTGGTGAGTGGGATGAATCCACTCACGTTGTCACGAGTAGGTGGTATGTTAACCACCTCCATTGTTGCCTTAGGGATGGGAACGACGCCATCTTGTGTTGTAGTTGGCGGCAGGGTGCCGAACTGGTGTGAAACCATGTTGGGTGACACCGTCTTCGCCTTGTAGTCGACGTATATTACATCCGCATTGATCATGCGCTGGATGTAATTCTTGAGGACATAGCAGTCCTTGGTTGGGTGTCCGACAAACCGATGGTAGTAAAAGTACCTCGGGTGGTCCACTTTTCCAACCTCGTCGGGACGCTTCGGGTCCGACAGCTTGATCTTGTCACCCTGCTTCAGTATCTCAAAGAGTTACAGAGTGTCTTCGTCGTTGAACGAATAAACCTCCTTTGGCCTTGGTGCAAGTAGAGGCTTCTGAGTAGGTGCTGACGCACCTTTTGAGGCATTGACAGTCAACGCCTGTTTCCCCTTTGTCTCTCGTCCGGGGTTGTTGGCTGCAGGCCGTTTCCCCTTGTCCTCAAAGGCAGGAAAACTGACTCCCAGAAGATGAGCATTGGCCGCCTTCTTTTCTGCGGCCTCTCCTTCAATGATCAAGGAGCTCCAGTCGGGAGGAGGGAGTAAAGTTGAGCCAGAGTTTGACTGCAGCAGCATGTTCACGCTGCAGGAGGAGAGGAGTGCATGTTCTGGCATGCCCGGGGGCAGTCTGAAGCAGGCCTGTCAGAAGCGTTCGATGAACACTCGAACCGTTTCCTTCTCCTTCTGGCGTATCTCTATAAGGGACGCCATTGTCATGTCCTTTCCGCCGTCGTAGAAACGGTCGAGAAAAAGGAGCGTCAGGTCATCGAAGGAGGATATGGAATTATCGGGGAGGCTGCAGTACCAGTCGTACGCCACTCCTTTCAGTGCCCCGACAAATATGCTGGTGAGTAGCGCGTCCTCCTTCGGAAGATGTCCTATCTGAGACTGGAAGTACGTCAGATAGCGACGAGGAGAGTCCTTCCGTCGTATGGCGTCAGTGTTTACGGTTTATACTTAGGAGGATAAACCACTTTGTTCCACTCGAGGGGATAAGGCTGGGGAATCCCCATCTTTTGGCGCTCCTCTTGTCTCGTCTTGGACTCAAAGCGCTCACGCAAGTCCCTGATCATCTCGACCACGTCTTCCGTGGAGCTGGGAGTCGGGAAAGGTGGTACCACCTGAAGTTGAGTATTTGAGGGCTCCGATGTCCGAGGTGCTTCTCGGCGATCCGTATCCAAGGATACCCGTTGAAGGGGTACACTTGATTCTCCATTGGCCCCTGGGTCAGGACCGGTAGAAGGTGTCTCGGCCAAAGCTGACCGTATCTCAAATACTGCTTGAGTCAGTATTTGCATAGAGGCAGAGAGGGTTTTGAGTCCTTCCTCTAATGTGTCCATGCGCTGGACGAGGTCTGGTGGCGGTGCATCAGACTCGGAATCCCCCAGCCATGTATACTGTCATTACACGGCTGGAAGTGGATGGATCGGTTGAGGCTTCACTCTCGGCTTCACTCTCTTGTAGGGGAGTTGTCTCTCCTGGAGATTCGTCCTGGCCACCCCTGGCTATGTTCTGGAGAACATTCTCGACGGGAGCATCTGCAAGGGCCTGATTATCCTTGGTTCCGTCTTGAAGGACTTCTTCGTCTCCGAGACTCAGATCCTGGGGGCTAGACTTTCTTCGGCTGTGTTCTGGGGGACACCCTTATTTTGAAGGACATGGGCTAGATGACCCTCAGCCATGTCCGGAAGGCTAACTTCAAAAAGATCGGCCTCAGCTGTACTTTGGATGACAGCTTCATCTTCGGAAGGAGGCTCGACAAGGGTCTGACTACCCCCAGTTTCCTCCAAGATCTTCTTTCTCCCCCGAGTGCCTTGAAACACTCCGGAGGACGAGACACTTGCCTTGGTTTTCCTCGGCTGGCTCTTGGACGAGGATGAGGAATTGCCAGTCGTCTTTCAGACTGACGAGGAGTTAGAGATCACGTTACATGAAGTAACCCTTGGCTCTTCTTTTGTTGACACCTCCTTCCCGAGGCGACGTCGAAGGGGTGTCGATGATTGCAGCCGCTGGAACACTGACTGCCTTAGTGGGACTGCCGCCTTGCAACAGCAGTTGATGGTGACCACAACACAAGTGTGCCCTGTGAGGGGCGCATCGTGCTTGTCAGCCGACTCTTCTGATCGGCGCTTGTGAGTGATCACGTTGCGCATATCGTTGGAGGAGAGTGCCACCTTCGCACCCCCTTCAGGCGCATGGCAAGGCCAAGCGCCGGGATGGTCAAGTGAATGCTGCCCCCTGATCTAACACCAAACAGGCATCCCGATCAGTAGTGGGGGAACAACATTTGAAGTGACTTGAACGGACCTCAGACGCACAACCAGAGGAAGCACGGGAGTTCAAGACCACTGGATTTGCCTTACTCGACTTAGTTGTACACGCAATAGATGCGCCCAAGTGAGACAAGGACTTTGAAGGTCGGCTCGTTTTTGGCGCAGAAGCACCTGAGTCGACCTTGTACAGCTTACCATCAGCAGCGCGCATGATTATGAGCGTATGCTTCTGGCTCGCTGCTGGTATAGTACATTTGGGGCACATGGCCCGTACTGCCTTAGATTTCTTTGTACCAGTCCGCTGAGGCACATAGTACTCAGAATCTAAATTCTTCTTACCATTACAGCGAGTGAGTCTGTCAAAGACAGAGACCTTCTGTGGCGCATCAGAGGTAATGCGTGGGGCATTGGCTGCGCCCCTGCTCCGTCGACGCATCTTCCTCGTCTGAGAGGGAGATGGCTGGGGAATGTGGTCAGCCGCACGTTTCCCCGAGAGATGTGCTGCACCAGTGGGCACATCTTGGTTGCTGAGGACGTCAGCAGAAAGATAAGACTGGATCGGCGCATCCCCTTCGGTGGTGGTGCCCGAGGCGTCGACCTTGCGCACCCAGACTCGGGTCTTCTTCGGCTTTGGCAGCCGCTTCGAAGGACTCGCACTTCCTTCAGAGATGAACTCCTCATACGCCTGTTGATTGAGGCGTACGACAAGCGTCTTGTGGGAGGAGCCCACCTTCACATCGTCGGATTGCGACACAGCTTTCTCGGTGGAGGAGAAAGAGGTCCCCAGCAGAGTCGCCAGCTTGTTTGCCATTAAAATTTTTATTGCAAATTTTAATACAAATAGAACAATGTTACATATAGGACTTAGATGTAGTCCTAGGAGTACACTTTTGTTTATCTGGGTCCCTTGTGCCGATGGAGTGAGTGGTAATGCGTTGACTCCGTTGACGATCTGACGAAGGTTATCGGTTCTCTGAAGGTCTGGATTGCTCTGGGTGCTGGAGCTTGCTGAGAGGAGGAAGACGTTGAGTGTCTGTATCTGCCTCTCTGGTGGTGTGTGTTCGTTCGTTTTTCCGTTCGTGGGTGAGAAGAAAATGATCCCTCTATTTATAGCTTTACAGGCTGGCTGCTCATGCGCGCATATGTAGGGTGCACCTGGACGCGGGGACACCACGTGGTGATTGCTGATGGAGGCGTATGGATGCTGCGCCCTGATTGAGGGGTTGAATTCTTCATGCTGCTATTGTGAGCTGGGACGTAGCAGAGGAGAAGATCTTTCTGTTGCTGAGATCTTGGGTGACTTGAGTCAAAGGACACGTGTTATCCACCCATGGCTCAGAGATCTCGGATTTAATAGAGAATGATCTGGTAGGATGCGCCTAGGATTGGGCGCATGAGGAGGCTCTGGCTCGTAACCTTTGGGAGTCACGAACCATTCGGGGCGCATGGCTTTTGAGGCGCATGCGAGGCTTCAGTAATGACTTAACTCCTGTCTTTCGGGATCAGAGAGAAGTCTGGGGCGCATGCAGAGCTTTAATGGTGACTTTCCTTCTGTCTTTAGGGATCAGTGAAAAGTCTGAGGCGTATGGCTTTTGAGGCGCATGCAGATTTAGGCGCATGGCTACGGAGGCGCATGCGAGATGATCGGGTGGCCGCGTGGCAGTAGCCGTCGGAGGAAAGTAATGATGATGCTGACGTTGGCAACGCTTCGTCTTCTGAACTGTTCAGACTTCGGGAGGCGTGCTGCCAACTCTGTCAGTTCAGCATTTAATGTTTTTGACATTCGATGGACAGCTGAGTGGACGCATCGGTAGGCGTTCCACTAGGCGTATGAGGACGCATGGGGGAGCATCCCCTGTGATGCGCTTGGTGCTGAAGGGTGCGTCTGTGTGATGCGCTTGATGTTGAAGGGCGCGTCTGTGTGATGCGCGGTCTGGCCAGTACATCCGCTTCGTGACACGTCTTTAATGGTGCGACTGTTACGATCTTCGAGTGCTTTAAATAGCCATTTTGACTTGGCTGAATTCGAAGCGTCCGGTTCATCCATTTAATGCAAATTCATTGTACGAATTCGGAGAGCCATCCACTTGGCGCATGGGTTTGATTTGTCCGGCCTATAAATAGTGGCATGGAGAGAGTTTGCTTCTCGTTCTCTCACGTTCTTCCGACATGAACTTGTTTACTCGGATGCATTCTGTTGATGAGATGCTCCTGAGGGTGAAGATGCGACGCAATGTCTTCATTGATGCACTTGAAGGTGACTGTTACATCCAAAAGTCGGAGTCGAGGGCTTCTGAGGCAGGCAGAAGGTGCATGTTGCATCCAAAGATAGGGATGCCCGAGCCTCGTCTCCGTTATTCCGGAAGAGCCGTAGATCGGAATGGCGGTGCTACAGCTTTGGGGGCTCTTTCTTCCTTCAAAGTGGGTGTTACTCACCTGGTTGTGTTGAAAGATGCTCCTTTAGCCGCGATTTCGATTGCGGTCTTCCTTGGTCTTTGGAGGCTCTTTCGAAGCCTCCCTGGCCACAGGTTGGCTTGCGGTGCTTTTTCTTCCTCGGTTTGGGGAGCACTTCCTCCAGCTAGAAGGTTGATTGCCACCCTCGTTATGCCCAATGAATGCTTTATTAGTCGAAGCATTTAGACGGCGGTGAGCCTGGCTGGAAGAGCGACACATAATTGGGCTGCTGAAGGGATGCACATAACTGAGCTGCCAAAGGATGCACATAACTGAGGATGCACATGACTGAGCTGCTGAAAAGGATGCGCCCTGCTGAGGGTGCATGGTGGGATGCACCTGACTGAGGGCACATGGTGATCGCTGTGCCTGGCTGTAGACTTAGGGTCTTTTCTTTTTGTAGAAGTTCTCCTTTGTACAACCTTTTCTAGACATGTAATAGACTTTTATATGTAATAAAAGTCCTCTTTCGATGTCCTATTTGTTGTTTTTGCTGTGTGAAGTACTTTGTCCAAGCTCTCTGGCGCATGTAGGGTTTGGCGCATAGGATTTCTGGTCCTGAAATTCTATGCTTCTACATAGATAGGCGTAGATTGGTGAGGAGCTGAACCAGGAGCCATAGCTGCTAGTATGTGGACATATCAGTGTAAAGGTGACCTGGAGAGTCACAACTATTGATATGTGCATGTATTAGTGCAGAGCTGAGCCTTGAGTCATATATGCCAATCAGGATGCATGAGTCAGAAAAGATTTTGCTAAGATCTAACAATGCAGAGACGAACAGAGAACAAATGTTAGTTATATTATGTTTATGCTAATCCTTGTCTTTTGCAGGGATGGACTGTCGGCTATGGATAAGAATCACTACATAAGTGAAGTCCATAATTGCTTTACATTTGCATCATAAACTGCTCTTAAGAATATTTGTCCCATATGAAATATTGCTTGTCCCTAAAGAATGAATGATATGTTATGCAAATAAACATTCTAAATAAATGAATTGCTATGCTCCAAAGAATAATTGTGCAAGATGTTCCTAACGAAATGATATGGCTCATGAAACATGCTGTGCACATCAGATGAAATGAATTGTCCTTTGAATGCTTGGAAATAAATGAACTGTTGCTTTTTTAAAGTGTTTTCAAAAGAAGTAATCTGATTTTGTACCATGAAATGAACATAGGTAAAAGTAGCAAGATCACATCATAAGAAATGTTTTCTCACTAAATGAATTAGTGATCATTTTAGACGATGTAGCCTTTGTTCACAGTCACCAGAATGTTGATATACTGACCCACCATCAGTCTGCAAGCAGGTGCAAGATGAATCGGGATGGATAGTCCGAAGCGATAGCCCGAACCTCATCCTTAGGAACCAATAATCCGAAGAGGTGCCAAGAGATGGACATTCGTTGCAAAGAGTTGGTTTTGTATAAAAGGATGTTATATATGGAACGGGATCATTGTACTTTTATAAAGTTTTGAGAGATTGTTGCCATATGGCATTGTATTATAGAGAATTGAGGGCTTGTAATCTGTTCAAATGAAATCAATAAAGAGATTTGTTTCTGCTACCTTGTGTTCAATTATATTCTATAATATCTCCACTGCTACTTCAAATATCTATATTATGTTCTGCTGTATTATTGTCAATCTTGTCTATTTTGTCATTATATAAGTCTTGGCCTTGTGCAAGCGCAACTTAGGCTTGCTCGACATCACGTCTAAGCAAGGACGAACGGTCTCACAGAGTCCAAAGCAAAGATGAAAGGAATCTGCGAGATCAGAGCATGACAACAATTGGGTTTCGATGATAAACAAAACTGTCCCAAAAATTGATGAAAAGATCATGGAAAACCTGTTCGAAAACAAGGCACAAACAACCCCAACACCCTATTTTGGATAGACTTTTTGGAACAATATTAGGAATTTCAAAAATCTAATTAAAGATAGTTTTAGACAACCTATACCCCTTCGATACCTTTTTTATAGAATTTTTTGTCGACTGAGCATCGAGAAATCGGATTCCCAAAAGTGAGAAAAACATTTCTCAAAACAGTAAAAAAATTAGAAAATTTACTGACACGGAGTGTGCCCCGACAAACCGAGCGATGTGGTCGTAAACCAAAAGCATCGAAAGGTGCGTATTGACTTTGCTGACGTGTGGGATTTGATGGAATTGGATTTCATTGCGTGTGAGTGACGAAATTGAGGCGTATCGTTCGAGGTATCATATGTCGGCCTCTTTTGAAACTAGCCCACAACGCACGTTCGTCATCTTGAGATGAAACTTGAGCTACTAGACTTGTATCGTTTTCTTGTCCTGAGCCAAGTTTGGTCTGAATCTGAGAAGGTCGATCGGAATGCTATTTTTGCGAACCCACGTCCCGATCCAACGGACAAAATTATGTACGACTGATCGGAACCTAACTTTGGACATACAGTTGAGTTCATACCGTCAAACCGGACCCGTATACATATAACTTGATGACTTTAGATACCGTAGGTATTGGCAAGCTTTTCGGTATGAAGCAGGTCAAAGGACGGACATCGATTTTGTCAGAAATTATGATTTTGCCCATGTGTCCAGAATTAGACCTATGGGTAGGCGATTTCAAACATTTCTTTTATGTCGAAAGCATTCGTGTTTATTTTAGTATCCGAAAATGTTTGCGGGAGTTAACTTTCATTACTCTTGATTCTAACGGTTTGAGTTTGTCACGACCCACACCCACTGTTTGGGTACGAGAACGTAACAACGCCCAGCCTACGCCGCAGTGTCGGCGGTAGAACGCTGTCTTAGGTCACAACATCTAACAATATAATGCTAAGCAGTTATACTCCCCGAATGGGGGTGACATAGCAGATACAGTCTCAATCACATCTAAGGCAGAGCATGATAATGATAGATAAAACATGAAATCCAAAAGAGATACAGGAGATAGAAGTCTAAGTGTCTAAGATGCATAAACCCAGGAATACATCTAAAACTCAAATACAGTAATCTACAAATCAAGTACAACTCCAGACAAATGAAATAACTATCTAAACATCTCTCTATGTCTCCTCTAGGCTAGCAGGCACCTCCAGGCGATCTGTAAAATTTATCAACAGGTCCAGTCAGGACTGGAGCGAGTACAGTACATTTCAACAGATCATAGCAGGTTAGAAAATATAATCATACAGTAAAGTAAGATACAGGTACTGAAGGAAAATAGTATGTAAACAGAGAGAGAACTGTAATAGAAATATCTACTATACATAGAGAACTAACAGTGATTAGTGAGTCAGAGTACAATATGAACATGTAATACTCCCCTGTACCCCAATCAATACACAAGGATCCAGCAAGGTTATGTTATATGATGCTATGTAACAGCCCCCGAAGGGTGGTAAGCCCCCGAAGGGTGGTAGCCCCCGAAGGGTGGTACATAGTAGTCCCTAAATGGGGATTCTGGGGGTAACCCAACAGTGTAAGTCCAATATAGGAGCGTAAAAAGTGCTTCAAAGAAAGAGTCATCTCATTCATAAGTGGTCTGCTTTACGCCCAAGACAATGCTAATCGCTTTACGCCTAAGCAGACTGATCTTTTACGCTTGGGTCTATACCGATGATTTCACGCCAAGGACAGAGCAGCCTCTTTTACGCTGGACAAAGCTGTCAAATCTCGCATTTAATGCAAACTCTGACATGAAGATATTAATGATGGCATTTACCACAGAATTCAATGGAATTTGTCTTATACAAAGACCATTGTTGTCGTTTATGAAGATCGAGCTACTTTACGCTCACTGTATGGTTTCTTTTACGCACGGAGTTTTACATGAGTCCTTACGCTCATAAAAAACAATGTGTGCGTAAAGTCTATTTAATCCATTTTACGCTCAAGGTTATTCAATAACCACTTTACGCTGGAAACCTATGACAGAGCTATTTTACGCTCATCTTACTGCTTTACGCCCAGAGGATGCTAGGACTTTTTACGCCCTATTCTTTCTGGCCAGTTTGGAACATGGTTTGCCTACATGGCCTTCATGCCACATATCTCGAAGAACGTGTGTACATGTATCCTATTCTTACTGAAATGATAGGACGCGTTTCAACGTACGCGAAGGATGACTCTGATCATGGGTGGCAGTTGTTAGCGTAAAGACAGATTTTGATGCTCTTTTACGCACAGAAGCCCCAGTCTATAAATAGACTCATTTTTCTCAAATACACACACAGAGGAGACAGGAGAGATACAGAGATCAGAACTTCGAGATTTTGATTCTCCAGAGCATTCTTCTTCAACTTTTCTTTCAGAACAGAGTGAAGCAAAGCAGGAAAGCATTCGGCCTCGCCATCAGTGCCCAAGTGCGTCGATACCTTTCTGGTGACTTAGTTCTTCCAAGTTGTTCTACTTCAAGCAGTGA